>JAOTQP010001546.1:97376934-97387548 GCA_026413545.1 Cichladusa arquata | reverse complement strand
CTTGATCCATCAGTACTTTTGAGATCACTGTAATAAATAGCTCGTATAGTTGGCTGCTCCTTAACAAACAGAGGTAGTTTTGGTGCCACAGCTTTTGTAAAAATCTCCTGGTGTGGAAGAAGGCAGTGCCTCTGAAGGTTTTTGCTGTGTGCTTAGGAAAATGCTGATGCCACTAGTTATTCTTCTCTGTTATACACACTTACAGGAGAGATTCTTTTATAGGTGTAATGTTAGGAGACTTCATTAATCTGGATTCTAGCTAGTGTTTTCACTATTGCACAACATACAGAATCATTATGAATACTTTACATTCAGCTTCTGTGACTAGTAATCAAACCAGTCAATCATAGTTATGTTGTTTTCTAAATTATTTCTAAATTCAGTAGCTTACTGAATCCTGACTGCAGGATTCAGGGACATTCAACAGTATTGCTTCACAGTATGGTCTCTATGTTTGTTTGAGAGCTATTCCTTGGTTTAGGTTGAGCTCTGGCTCAGTGCTCAGTGCAGAGTGCTAGATCTCCATGGGAAGTTATTAAACAGGTAAGCAAAGAAAGCAGGACTACCTTTTAAGTGCAAGGACACTGTGAAACTGCAACTTAAACAGCAGTTTAAAGTAACTTGGGGGTGCTCTGCAGTGCAACACAGGTTAATGGATTGCACCTTCTATAAAAGTGGGGTTTCCTGTAAGAGGAAGCCCTTACCTCTCTCCTGGTATCTGCCTGCTGAACTGGCAGAGGGCTTTTGGGCAGAAGTGTTAACCTAAAGCATGATTAGATCTGCTATTGGGGTTTTTTCAAATTTATTGAAAATGTTTAAGTTAAGGGGAATTCCTGACATAAAAGTAAGAGGAAGCTTCTTCTATTTTTCTGCTAACCCTGCTGGTATAAGCAGGGCTTGTATTGTTTCTTTCCCTTAGTGAAACCTCCGGTCGATTGAAACATTTTTGAAAACACATGAAGCTTTTAGACTTCCCTTGACACTCCAAAACTGTGTCTAATTGAACTAAAAATGGCTCTGCAGGAGAATAATTAGCTTTTTCACTGTATCACTAGGTTGCTGTTAAAATTTAATAATTGGTCTGAGGCATGCTGAGCTTAATTATGCAAACATAACTGTCATCCAAGACCATAGCACAGCCATTTTTTAGCCCTATGTGTGTTTTTTGTTTTGGCAAGAGAGTTCTGTGATAAAGGCTGGTCCTTAACTGAGAGACATGCACCAGTGAGATTATGGTGCAGATCTTTCTAGGATGGGCAAAAGTCTTCTGGAATGTCATCTGCATGTTGTAAAGGTATACAACTAAATTTGTGGCTAGAAGCTGTGAAAGCTAAAGGACAAGATGATTACATGTGTCTAAGTTAAAACTAATAATACACAAGGAGCCATGCAGTAGCACAACTGTTTGCCTTGCATACCTAAGATAAGTAGAACTACCAAGCTGAATGCTGTTGTTGACACACGTGAGGGATGGGATGTCACCCAACACCTGAGGACAGGTTTGAGAAGTGGGACTGTGGGAGTGTCATGAGGTTTAACTAGACCAAGTGCAAGGTGCTGCACACCTTCATGGTGGCAACCCCTGGTATGAATCTGGGCTGGGGGATGAGCAGATCCAGAGCACCGTGGCTGAGAAGGACTTGGGGGTGCTGTGGGTGAGAGGCTGGACATGACCCAGCCATGTACTCTTGCAGCCCAGAAAGCCAAAAGTGCCCTGGGCTGCATCCAAAGCAGCGTGGGCAGCAGGGGAGGGAGGGGATTCTGCCCCCCTGCTCTGCTCTGGTGAGACCCCACCTGCAGAGCTGCACCCAGCCCTGGGATCCCCAGCACAGGAAGGACATGGAGCTGTTGGAGTAAGTTGGTCAGAGGGATGGAGCACTTCTGCTATGAGGAAAGACTGAGAGAACTGGATTTGTTCAGCCTGGAGAAGACCTTGGGGTGGGTGACCTTATTGAAGCCTTCCTGTACCTGAGGGGGACTTACAGGACAGATAGGGCAAGACTGTTTGCAAAAGCACATAGTGACAGGATAAGGGGTAGTGGCTTCCAGCTGAAAGAGATGTCCCATCCCTGGGAGTGTTCAAGGCCAGGCTGGATGTGTCTCTGAGCAACTTGGTCTAGTTGAAGATGTCCCTACCCATGTCAAGGAGGGTTAGAACTAAAACGTCAATGTCTCCTTCTAACCTAAACCATTCTATGAATCTATAAACTAAGTCCAAAACCTCAGTCAACTGAAGTTCTTCTGAGGTTGTGTTTTAGTACAACTCTTGTCTGAGCATGGAAAGAGTTGCATGGTTCTTACTGGTGTGGTCAACTCCTTTATATTCCTAGTCTGTTATCCATACTTTTTCTTGATTCGAGTCACCCAGTAATGTGAGGGTGTGGGAAAAGTGACAGTCAAGGTTGTCAGGGATTTTCACACCTGAAATTCTGATCTATTGAGCACAAAGTCAGTAAATCTGTATAGCATGAGGTACACAGATGTAGCTACAGTTGTATATATAGATACATCTTTGCAGATCTAAATCCTACACAGAAATGGTAAAATCAGCTTGGTATTGGCACTTACCCTAAAGCCTAGCCAGCCACAAGTGACCTGCATGGATTCTGCTTTTGTTTATTTTTTTGCCCCTATGATAGTAATGTCTGGATTGCATGTGATGCGTAGAGAGTTCATTTCATACTCATTGGCAATTAAAAAAATGTACCTCACATTTTTAGGTAGATTACAGTGAAACAGGTTTTGACTCCCTCTTTATTTTTTTTTTCTTTCTAGGCAACTGATGCAGCAGATCAAGGAGCAAGGGTTCCTAGCTGAGGTGGAGGAGCAGGATGTTAGTCTGCCAGTCTCTTGTGCCTGGGAAAGTGGAATTGAATATCCAGCAACTTGTGCTTCAGCTAGTATTAATGTATAGGTAATATTTAGTAATTAAGTGCAAGGTTAGTCATTGAATTTAGGGCATTTGGGAGACTGTTAACTTAATTCTTGGTAGAATTTTTAAGTGGTTTTTTTAACATTTAGGTTTGGCATAAATGCAGGAAAAATGACTAGGAGATGGGTCACAATTATCTGTGTTCCTATGGAAACTATTTGAATATTGTTTTATATGGATTTTTATTCACTTTTCATGTATGCTATTAAAGACTGACCCTCAACTGTCAAACAAGTATTTGTAGCTTGTGTATGGCAGAATGGGCTAAGCTTAGTGCTTTGTGACCTACCTGTTTTAAAATAAAGTATATTGAAATAACTGGTCCTGTGTTTTGTTAATCAGTAGAAAATTGTGTCATTGACGGCTCTTATATCATATATAAGGGCAGACCAGAATGCTGCAAGCCCAGAGTTTACTAATAAATGGATCTCCCCTACCCTTGCCCTCCCAACTGAAGTGAAGGAAACCCTCAATGGGTAGGGAAACTGAATTGTCTTTTTTCATATGTGATTAGAAGAAGGTTGACTGTCAACAAATTGAATACTGTGTGAATTCTTGTGAATTCACGTTTGTTTTTCACTACTGAACACGTGTGTAACAAGTTGTATATTGCAAGCTCAGTGCAGTGCTGGTTTTCTGCAAGTTAGTCTACAAGTGCTGTGGCCAGCACTGATGGCTGTTAATAAACATATCTCATCATTAATGAGAGAATACAGCACAGGCTCCACGACTGACACACTGCTTGTTACATGTGCAAGAACTAAAATACGTTAGAGGAAAACCCAGGAAGCTGATACTGTGGCTGACAGGCTCTCTGACCTGTGCTGCCTAGGGCTTCAGTATAAAAGAGATGAGAAATGAGACTTGACATCTTTTGTATGTGCAATAGGATTAGAAGCTCTAATTTAACTTTATGAAAAGATGTGCTACCCTTCTGACTTTGGATTCTATACGATAGATGACATTAAGTAGTAAGAAAATACTAGGAGCTAGTACAGGGGTGTTGGTGATAAAATAGTCTGTTTATTGAAGCAAAGCATTCTGACTTATGTTTAACTTATGCTAGTTTGCTGCCACTTTTTGCACTAAAATTAGAAAATGTTTCTGATAAACTAGTTGGTCCTAGAGCTGGATTAGATCTGTTTGCCAGAAGATCCTGGGCTGCAGGCATGCCATAGCAAATGCCTGATGTATAAAGAGAAGGATCTTAGTGTATCAAGTAAATAGGATAAAGCTTAAGCTAACTTGGAGTGAGTGTTAAAAGTTGAAGGGTTGTCCAAAGGTTGCCATTGCTGATAGAAGCAGTGACTCTAGCAAGATGAGAAGTAAAGCATTTTTTGTACAAGCAGCTCTAAAAGGCAATGTTTAACCTCCATTCTGTGCTTTCAGCAGAAACTCTCCATTAGCTGAATTAGCAGGGTAAACAAGAGTGATGGTACCTCATTCCTGAGTCTCTTAAGCATCCCAAGTGACTTTTTTATTTGCTTTATTCCCAGCTTCAAGCTTGTGATTGAAATGGCACTTGCCTTTATTCTTATGCCTATGGCGAATTTAAGTGCATACATGTAGTGGAGCCATAGCCTTAATCTCATATAAACTCACTACATCCAAACCAGGATTTCCAAATTCAACTGCAAACTTAGTGATTCTTACATGTAAACAGAGGTAGTAAATGGTAACCAAAAGTTAATACTGTTACAATTCCACATCTAAATCTCGCTCTGTGAGAGCTAAGTGCATTTGAGCAGGTATATATGTATACTCTGAGAAGCTGCAATTTTCTAAAGGAGTTGTAGCTACTTTTTCTAAGTGTCTATTTGAAGGCTGGGGCTGTTTGGGTTAGAAGGGAGTTCAGCTGGAGTGAGATCTTATGTGATACCTGCACAAGGACCTAGTGTCCTGCTGGGTAAGTGGCACAGTCTGCCTTCTTCTGCTCACAGCCAGTGGAGACCATCTCCAGCAGGTAGTTTAAAAGCAATCACCTATGGAAACTAATTTGTGAGCTTCACTGAGAGGAAATTGGCAGGTTGCCAGTTAATTTCTTCATCTGCATTTAACTTGATTGGTTATTTTCGCTACTTCACTGGGTTTTGTCTCAAAAATCCAAAATTTACATCTCTGCTGGAGGCCAGGACTGTGGAAATATGCTAATCAGCATTTTGATGAATATGATGCTCCCCAAAAGAGATGTAGCTGACTGTAGTTCTTTACCTTTATCTCCTTTGTCAGGTATGTCATAGGCTTGGCTGATGCTCTCTAAGCCTTGTCTAACAAGTGTGTCAGGTGTTTAAAAATGGCTAATCTGAAGCATCTTCTGTGTAAAAAAAAAACCCCAGCGGATTTTGCCAAGGGACTTTTAAGTACTTTCTGGGAGTAATAAGTGTTTACAGTAATGCTGGTGTGTCTTTAAGCAAGACTTAGCTTTCTCAGGTTATGCTGAACAGATGTTCTGGGTTTTGGGATACTTCATCTCTGCTGCCTGGCTCCTGGCTTCCACGGAATCTTAGCTGCCCATTTGTTTATTGATTTTAAAATGCTCCAAGTGACAGCATTTGGTCTTAGGGTGACTGTGGGTATTCCCTACAATCCACAGTAGGGAAATTTGTTTATTACTGGTAGCTGGAGTGAGAGCCTGTAGGACAGCAAAGAGGTAACAAAGTAAGCAGTGTGCTCATATGGTTTAGTTTGACCTCCCCCTGATGGCCTTTTGGGACATTAAAGCCTTTGCTCTATTTTGCTATGTTTATTGATCAAATCCAGTTGTTCTAACTGCACATCTTAATTATTCCTCCCTGGGGCAGGCTTGTCTGATACAGGAGGAAGGGAGGAGCTGCATGCCAGAAAAATTGAGATCAGCTGCGTCTGTCTGATGTAATTAGCTCAACAAATATTAAAGTTGGAGCCAAGAATAGCCTCTGCCTTTCAGCTTGCTCCTTGCTAGCCTTGTTGTGCGTGGTGCTCTGTATCACTGTGGGCTTTGCTGGCACATTAGCAGGGGCTGTGGCATCCCTGCTCCACATGCCCCTGGTGCTCACTCCACTCGATGGCACTGTTGATGCTGATGTCAATTCTCTTGGGATCACATGTAAAAAGAAAGTGATGTCTGAGGAAAATATCAAGACATCTGCCTGAGATATCTCTTCAACACCCATTTCTCTTTTCTCAATAGTGAGGCCACTTGAGGTCAAACTTGAGGTCTAGCTGAGACCTTACATTTTGTCCCCGTGTACCCATACATGCCCTGTACTGGAGTTCAGCTGACATTCTTCGGTGCAAAGGTAGTTTCATATACCAAAAAAAGCTGAGAAACAGAAAATTCCTTGTCCTCTGGAATTATATCAGATGGAAAATGAAAGGTGGAAATGTTTTGGAAGAGATTGGAGAATACTGGCACAGTGAGAGGAAGTAAGGGACAAGGGGAATTTGCTGCTGGCAGCGTACCATGGGGCAGATATCCCTTGTTTTACTGCATGGCCATTTAAGTCATGTTTTGCTTTTTAAGCTGCTGTCTTCTAGGCTACCACATAGGCCTTGCAGACAGTGTCAGTGCACTATTTGGCATGGCAGAGTCAATTCTGCCACCTCACTTTCACCAGCAGAGAAACCCAGAGCTGGGAGCAGCCCTGAGCAGGGACCCCATGACTCCACCTGCAGGAGCAGGAACAAACCTGGAGCTGGAGGGAGCTCTTCTGCCACAGATCTCATCCCCAGAAACTACTATCCTTTAAATAGTTGGTTTAGAAGCTAAACACAGCATCAATTTGTAGTAAGATTTCCAGATCAAAACCAAACCTCTTCCACAAAAAAAAAAGTAAAAAAACCATTATCCACAAGTACTGCAAGAGGAGCTTAATGAATATTATTTAGTTGACAAAAAGAAAAATATCATCAATCATTGAAATAATTATTATTTTTCATTTTCTCTTGAAAGAAGCACTGATCAGTACCAAAACAAGTGAGAGTGACTTGCTTTGGAGAGTGTCTCTGGTATTGATTGCATCACCTGATTTTCTTTACAGTTTGAAGGCAATTTGTATCTCCATGGCCATGGTCTGGTTTCAGTACCCATGTCACAATTGCCTGCAATTCAAATCTGTCTTAAGCTCATTAAAGCACTATATTTGACTACCCTGACCTACCCTATTGACCTACCCTATTGAGAGTAGGGAGCATATATTTGGGCTGGGACTTTGGTTTTGGCAAGCTTTGCTCTTCCTCTTGAGTTGGTTTTGTAGTTCTCAGTACAGGAGGTGTTTAGAGCAACTCAGCCACTGTGGTGCTACTTTTGGAAAGCTGATGATGAGCACCCAGAGGGGAACAGCCACCCAGATGATGTTGCCCTTTGCAGGATGAGTCAGGGTGAAGGTGAGCACTTTGGGCATGAGCAACACTGGCGCCTTGAGTCCCCTCCACTTGAGCATGGAGAAGCCACAAGCATTAAGGGGAAATCACTGGCAAATGAAAGGAGCTCCCTCAAGGGAGCACACTGAAGTCTTGTGTGTCCATGTAGTCTTGTAAGTATTGTTACAGTCCAGTAAATATTAGACCCTTATTTGCATGTGTTTCTTGATGCTTACAATGCAGAAACAATTTTCCTCTGTGTCTTAGTCTTTGCCTGAAGACAAAAGCATTAGCTTGCTGAATCCAGCCCTTCCCTTTCTCACCCATTTTAGGGAGCTGGTCCCAGTCTTACCCACAGTATTCCCACAAAAAAGAAGTGCCTTCCAGTTACAGTCTCTTCAGTTCATGCTGTCGAACTGCTTTGCAAAGGACTAATTGGTTCACCCTGCTTCTGTGGTATGGAGCCAACTGCTGTGTTCCAGTCCAGAGAGCAGCCAGAAGACAGCAAGGCTGTGCAGCAATTCAGGAAGGGAGAGAAAGGCAGACACTTTCAGGGCAGTGATGCATAGACCAGTGCTCCCAGCTGGATTACTCCCAACGCCTTATTGCTGGGGATGAGGAGGCTCAGAGTACCTTGAGAACTCAGCAAGCACTGAGTTTCTCAGCAAGGAGCTGAGAAAGGACAACTGTAGCAGCTCAGTACAAAGAATTCCGAAAATACTTTACAGGCATTATTTAACCTATCCTGAGACAGCAGTTCCCTACCCTGTGAGATCAGGAATTGGACATTCAGTTGGTTTAAGCATCACCTTTTATATTTGGCTACTAAGCTCACTAGCTGGAAAAGAGAAAATACTGGCAATCTTGCAAAGCACAGAGTTGCAATGCTTGAACAGGATAACATAGATGTAGATTTCAGTAAGAACAGAAGTGCTGCTGCCCTTACTGTGAAGATAAGAAGAAAATAATCTATTGCATTGTTAGATTTTAAAAAGTCTGCTTAAGAACTCCATTTACTGGCTGTTAACTATAGTTCATCAGTAGCAACAGCATTTCACTATAACAGCTGTAAATATTTCTCAGCAATGGTTGTCCCACTTTTCTGCAGTCAAAGCATGCATTAAACAATTAAAGCATCTGACTGAAGTGAAAAGCAAAAGAAAATCCAACTTGCCAGAGACTGCTATTCAGGGGAGGGAGATTTGTCCTGCACCCCACCAGAATGGCTCCCAAACTCCTCATGAGTCAGGCACTATGGGACTCACCTTCTGCCATCTGGGTTTCACTCCCCTGTGGGTTATTTGGGCAGCATGATCTAGTGGAAAGATCTCCCTTCCAGGGGCAGGGTGTTGGAACTAGCTGGTTTTTAAGGGTCCCTTCCAACCTAGCCATTTTCTAACTCTGTGATTGATTCTATGATTGTACCTGACTGCAAGCAAAGCAGGGAGGCGTTCCTCTGACTGAAGCCAAAGGAGATCCTCCAGAGATAAGGATGTGGTGACTAATTAGCCACGCAAAAGACCACAAGATGGAGCTCAGCTCAAAAAAAAATGCATCCAAGAAACTGTTGGTCAGAGCCAGGGAAGGAGGAGAAAAGGAGTGAAATGGAAAGCTTTCAAATGAATACCACACTCCCATGTTAGACCACAGCAGGAGCAAGATGTTATTAGAGCGAACAAATGCAAATAAGAAAGTACATGGAAAAAGTATGTATGAAGTAATAATTAAGCCATTGCACAGCTCAAAAAAAAACCCCAACTGAAGCTCTCATCCTATCCACTCACAGAGATGGGAAACAGAGACTGTGAGGGTTTTATTTAATATACATAAAACTTCAAAAAGAGCTAGAATTTCTTTAATTATTTACTAAGGCTGTTACCTCAAATGTCCTGTCAGCTTCCAGTTTCCTGCTTGGAGCTCTGAGGCTGGGCTCTTTCAGTAGCTATTTCTGTGATGTTTTGTATTCTTCTCTCTTGCTGGGGTTAATTTAGGTTTGTTGTTGTCAGAGGTTTTGGGGGTTTTTTTTGAGTAAGTGCATGGAACTGATTTATGCCACCTTCTGTAGAGCAGCTTTGCAGGACTGCTGATGTCAAGTGCCAGTGGACACAAGCTGAAACCTGGGAGTCAGGCTGGATGCAAGGAGAAACTTGCTTCATGGGGACAGCCAGCACTAGTTGGGTTGGCCAGGCTCCATCTCTGGAGGCTTTTGAGACCTGACAGATCAAGGTCTTGTGCAGCCCTGAGCTGCTCTTGGAATTGATCCTGCTTGGAGCAGGAGCCTGGGCTAGAGACCTCCTGAAGTCCTAGTGTGCTTGCCATCACCCTGCTCCCTAGTGGGTCTGGCAGTGCCATGGGCTGGGCCCTGCAGCACAGTTCCCTCAATTCAGCAATGGGGTTTGCCAACACCACCAGCTCCTTGGCTGCCTGCCCTTCCATGGGACTCTGCTTGGTGAGGGCTTGTACTCCAGTGCTAAAACGGATCTAAAGTGGGCAGCAGCCTCTGAGGAGCTGCTGAAGGGAGAGAACCCACTCCTTCCTCAAAAAAACCCGAAAAAGTAGAGGAGAAGAACTGGTAATGGATTTTAAACCAAAGACACAGTGTCGCTGTTGGAACAAAGGGAAGAGTCTCATCCTGCTCCATGGCTCCTGTGAAGAAGATTCCTCACCCAGGAGCCCTGACCCTTATAAGGTGGCCTCCCACCTTCCTAAAGCAGTTTCCCTATGTCCCCAGCTGAATGTGCTGATCACTGTTTGCTTTTCCTCCTGGGAGAGCTACACATGTTGGAGGGAGCAAAAGGCTTCAAAAACTGAGACCCATTCCCAGCTGCAGGTTTAGGACTGGTGATGTCCTTAGGACAGGATAGTGGGATCCAACATCGTGCCAGCCCCCAGCACGAGGGTGTCCTCCCCAGGCAAGGTGAATCTCAGGGAGGAGGATGCGGTGCACAGAGCCGTGGGGAGCAGCACAGAGCTATGGGGAGCAGCACAGAGCCGTGGGGAGCAGCGCAGAGCCGTGGGGAGCAGCGCAGAGCCGTGGGGAGCAGCGCAGAGCCGTGGGGAGCAGCACAGGGCTATGGGGAGCAGCGCTGAGCTGTGGGGAACAGCACAGAGCTGTGGGGAGCAGCGCAGAGCTCTGGGGAGCAGCGCAGAGCCGTGGGGAGCAGCGCAGAGCTGTGGGGAGCAGCACAGAGCCCTGGGGAACAGTGCAGAGCCGCGGGGAGCAGCACAGGGCTCTGGGGAGCAGCACAGAGCCGCGGGGAGCAGCGCAGAGCCGTGGGGAGCAGCTCAGAGCTATGGGGAGCAGCACAGAGCTATGGGGAACAGCACAGAGCCGCGGGGAG
>JAOTQP010001546.1:97361559-97373589 GCA_026413545.1 Cichladusa arquata | reverse complement strand
CCGCTCAGAGCCGCGGGGAGCAGCGCTGAGCCGCGGGGAGCAGCGCAGAGCTCTGGGGAGCAGCGCTGAGCTATGGGGAACAGCGCAGAGCTGTGGGGAGCAGCGCAGAGCCGCGGGGAGCAGCGCTGAGCCGCGGGGAGCTGCTCAGAGCCGCGGGGAGCAGCGCTGAGCCGCGGGGAGCAGCGCAGAGCCGTGGGGAGCAGCACAGAGCCGTGGGGAGCAGCGCTGAGCCGCGGGGAGCAGCGCAGAGCCGTGGGGAGCAGCACAGAGCCGTGGGGAGCAGCGCAGAGCCACCGGCGCGCCTGTGACCGCTGAGCTGCAGCACTGCCGGGTGCCCCTGGAAAGGGTGGGCTAAACGAAGAGACCTTAAAAGGTGCGATCAGTGGCTCCGGAGAGGAACGCTGCCGGACAGCGGGGCGGTGGGCAGCGAACAGCCGAAGCAGGCGGAGTGGGTGCGCTGGGCTGTTCCGTGGGTAGATGGCAGCAGCCGCCCGCGCCGGGGCCGCTCCTCCCGCGCCCTGCCGCATCCATCCCAACTGCGGCTCCGGCTGCCGCTTGGATAACGAACCTGCTCCTCCTCACAAGGCCTTCAGCTCCCCAACCTTCCCCAGGCTGTGGTTACTGCCCGCACACTACATTTCTGGGAGAGGAGAGGAAATTTCTTTATTACCAGCAAACAAATCGACTGGCACTGAGGCAAGCTGAGAGGGAAACAGGGCTTGCAGAGAAGACATAACGCCTTAAATCTTTGGCTTTTGAGCTCGAGAAAAGATGGTTGGGAGGGAAGAGGTCAGAGCAGAGGGGGCCTGCCCAGTTTGCATCCCTCTGGGGGGTTGCCAGCAGTTCCCAGCGTTCTTCTGCCCAATGCCACCAGGTCCAGGGGTTTGTGGGACACAACAGAGACTCGCTGAAGTGTCTGCAGCCAATGAGAGATAAGGGCAGGCTGCTGGAGTGAAGGTTCCCTAAAAACCTCTGCAGGAGGTGAGTCCAGCTGTGCCCAGCTCCCTGCACTCCTGACCAGACAGCATCCCATGGCTCGAGGAAGGCTGGAGACAGATGTCTTACAGTGCCTATTGCATGTGGGAGGTGGAGGCTGGACAGCCTAATCTGGGTGTGCCCCTGGATGCACCCCAAGACATGCCCTGGGAGAGACCCTGAGTTTCTCCCACTGCTGTTGTTTCCTGCAGAAAGCCACCTGGCTTGGGCAGAGGATACCAGTGGGGCTGCAGCAAGGCAGAGCACATCTCTGCTGCCCTGGCTTATTGATACTGTCCCCAGTAATTCATAGGGACATGCTGCAACCATTCTCTGCCATCCTGCCAGCCCCTCTATTCTTTCTGAGAGCCTGTGCACAGGCAGAAAGGAAGAAAGGAAAGAAAAAGTGAAAAGGGGGAAAAAAGCTACCCGGATCATTATTTATTACTATGAGTGTAAAGTGCTGAATTTCTGGTACCTAATGAGTTTTTTTCTGTCCTGAGCAGTACAATTTATCTTTGGGAGAGATGGATGCAGCTGAGCTGGTACCAGACTTAGGAAAAAAGAGTATTGACGTCACCCTCAGGAGTCCAGCAGCAGATGTTTAACATCGTCTCCAGCCTCAGGCCAAAGGTACAAGTCTGGTACACAAATTATCAAGGCAGATGCACTGGCCTGCATTAGCTGCAGGGTCAAGAGGGGCTGATCAAAATGTTCCCTGCCTGCATTAGGCAGCTGGGAAGCCTCTTGCCCCTGCTCTGCACGGGTATGGCTGACACTGTACATGATTTAGCCAGGTACCAGCTGCCATGTAGAGAGTTTTAAGTTTAAATTGTCAAGCAAAGAGCTAAGGGCACAGAAACATGGGCATGCAGACTGCACAGGGGGGACATGCTGTGCCAGAGCAGAGATGGCAGGTCTTGGAGCTAGTGTAACCCCATATGATGAGTGTGATGCCCAGGGATCCATTTTACCCAGGTCAGGAACATCCTAAATTGTAAGGCTCTCTAAAAGCTTCTTTGTTTTGTAAGGTGAGCACTGAGTTGATATTTTTAGACCTCTACCCAAAGTGACCCCAATGCCATTTAACTTTTGACCTCAAAGTGTATAAATGGTTAGAACTACTGGTTTTTTAGAGGAGTCTTTTTTCTCTTTTAGTTAGTATTAGATAACTAAGGTTTAGTTAATGGGTAGTAGCTTCACTGCCTCAAAATTGATATGGAGAAAAACTTCTGCAATATTTTGCCTAATCTCTAATGATCTTAAACAACCTTGTTATCACCAGTAAACTTCTTTATATCTATCTATCTATCTATCTATCTATCTATCTATCTATCTATCTATCTATCTATCTATCTATCTATCTATCCCTTATCAGACCATTTAAGAATGTAAGAATGTGTTACCTCTTCATTCCTGCAGAGATCACAAATTTACCAGGCACTATGTTTGTAAGAACTCATTTTATCTCTTCTCTTTATACATCACATTTATCTAGCCTCTGCAATATCTGTACATTGCTATAGTTTCTACTGATTTTTTTCTGGTCCAGACATGAGGATTACTGATTTGGAGTTCCTTAGACCATGCCCTGGAGTGATTAAAAGAAACCCCAGCTAGTAATTTGGTATTGTGTTTGCTGGAGGCTGATTTAAGAAAGAGGTTACACTCTCATCCTTCTGTTCTTTGGGTGCAGTCAAGTGGCTACCACCTGATCCAAGCAATTTCTTTCTGTTCATTTAGCAGACTGCTGGGAAGCCCTTCCTGAGGCATTTCAGGTGGCAGCAGCTCCTCAGCCTGGGTCACTGCCACCCATAGCAGTGGTTACAACTTTGATTAAGGAAAAAAAATTGAATAGCTTGGCTTCTCACTGCCATGCTGGTAGTATAAAGGATAAAATATTGCTATTCAGGGATAAAAAATAATTTTAAAAAGAAGTTTGTTACTTTAAGATATGTGGATAATGTTAAAAGCCTGCCTCAGTCAAATACATTCACTTCAGTTCTTCTCACCTGTATGAAACCCCAGCTAACCCAGGTACTCACTGTGCAACTCCACCCTCTCTTCCAGGACAAAACAGAGCATGTCTATGGGCTCCAACTCATTGTAAATCACTAATTAGTCATCCAAGACAGCCAGCCAGCCTGGTAAGGCTGTGGTCAATTCTCTGAGGTACCAATAATCCTCTCAATCCCATGGGCAGAGCAAGTGAACTTTGAACTTTGTTTCCAGAGGCAAGCCCACCATGCCAACCCCTGCAACTGGGTCTTAACACCTCCCAAAATCACTTTTTTTCATATTAAAAATAATTTGCCCCTATTTTTAGGAAAAGGCATGACCCTGGAGGCATTGGTGTTCGATGATGCGGGTGGCTACATACCAACAGTGGGACAGACTCCATCACCTCTTAGGACTTGATTAAGCACTGAAATCTCTGACTTTCAGAGGGTGCTGGCCAACCAGAAAAGTCTCCCCACTGTCACCATGAGCTTCTGGTGCAGGTGAAGAGAGGGTGCAAGCAGGGATGACTACAGTGCTCTGGTAGCACCCCCCTACAGAGCTCAGAAAGCCTTTCCTTCTGTATCATTGTCATGCACAACATGGGAATGTGCCCTTTTTCCTGCTTGTGCCCTTTTCCTTCATACACTCACAGCAGAGAAACAAACTGATCCAAGCTTAGCAGCCTGCTTCTCAAAAACCCACTCCAAATTGAATCCATTTCCTAGAAGCATGTTTCTCTTATTTAAGGTGCTAATTTGTCCTTCTTGCCACAAGGTGAGGAAATGACTAGTGATTGAAGGGTGATTTAAATCACATTACTGAGGAAGGAATCAGCTTCAGCAGTCTAGCTTCTGAAAAAGCCTTTAAGACAGAGCTATGCTGCTGATGGAGGTGAAAATTTTGAAGTGACTCAGACTTCAGGACAAAGGTGGGAATTGCTCATTCCAGGGAAGAACAAGGCAACCCCAGAGGCAGGACATTTAGCTTTATCCTTAGGAAAGTGCTTGTGAGTATGAAGCAGCACAGTAAGGAGCCACACTGTCAGTGCCATCAGCTTCGTGCACTGCTGGTGGCATCAGCCAAGAAAAGGACATTCTCAAGAAAGTCCCCTTGCCACCTATGCCTGCTGCCTGCCTGCAAGTTCAGCTGCAAGGTGGCTTGCTGGGATTTGTGGGACACCCAAAGCAATCAAGCATGGGGGAGTTACTGTCAATTGGTGCTGGCTCAAGCATGAAAAGGAAGTTTAAACACACATGCCACATAAGAGCACTGAAACTTGTAGCTGGGTGGAAGAAGCCTAACAAAGGCAGGTGGCACAAAAGAAACTAAAATTAGAAAAATTATGATGTAAATGCAAGAAACAGCACAAACCTTGCTGGCTGATGGTAGAATCACAGAATATTCTGAGTTGGAAGGGTCCCACAAGGATCCTCGAGTCCAATTCCCACCCTTGCACAGGACCATTCCCGAGACTCACCATGTACTCAATGGCATTGTCCAAACACTTCTTGAGCTCTGCCAGGCTTGGTACTGTGAGATTTGTTTTGAGAATCAGCTACCAGAATATGGAAATTCATCATAATTGTCCTTCACAGCCCTCTTTCTCTCTTTCCTTGTATACTAGGTGATGCCAAACTCCACCCAAAAATGCAGAGGAGTGCAAAGCACAAATGTCCAGAGAGTAACTTTGCCAAACAATTGCTAGAAGGCAGAAGAGAAAGAGAAGGCTTGGGCCCCTTCCATTGCCTTGGTCACCAGACCATCCCATGCATGGTTGCACTCATGCTGCTGGGCAGGGATGTTTTGATCCTTTCAAGCATCCTGTCCAGTGTGGATGCTGTGAACTGTGCAGAGAAGGTGAGCATGGAGGGCTGCAAAGTCACCCAAAATAGAAAGTGGGGTTTCAAGCAAGTTGCTTTGAAAGAAAAAAAAAATTAAACTCCTGGCTCCTTTTTTGTGTTGTCATAGCAACTGAGGGGGCCCTGGCCTCTGCTGTGTGTAGACCATCCTTGGGATACCATGTGGTGGGCACAGGAGGGGTCACAAGGAGATGCAGCCAGGGTGGCCAGCATCTCCCTCACAGGCATCCCAGGAAAGCATCACGCTCAAAGGGAAAAAGGGAAAAGACCTTTTTTCTTGCTTTTCTTTTTGTTTTTCCCACAGAGTTTCTAGCAGCAGTGCTGGCAGTTATTAAAGGTCTGAGCAGACTTGGTGTTGGTGAGTTTCATCAAGACAGCAGTCCTGAAGGTTTCACCAATGTGGCCCCTGATGCCTTGGTCCCAAAAGACATTGGGATCCTCATGGGACAGCTGGAGTCCCACAGGGGGCTGCTTGAGGAGCCCTGCTCTACATGCAGCTGTCAGCAGGTCCCACAGGGGACTGGTGGTGACATGCCTGAAGCACCAGCAGCTCAGTGAGAAGTGGATGTGGAATTCCCTGCCTAGTAATTCAGAAGGGTTCAACAGCTGCTTTTAAAGCTGACTTAAGCCACTCCTGCTTAAAAGTGAAGTTCTTCTTTTACACACGATTATCTTTAGCCCCCAGGATTACCCAAGTGGGGCAGAGCAAGGCTACAAAAGCCGGTTTCCCCAAAGATCACGTTTCTGCAGAGTGGTCAGGGTGTCTGGCAGCCTCAGCTCCCCCAGGCACCACTGCACACGATGCTGGTGAGATGGAGGACGATGCAGTGTGGGTAAATCCTGGCACCTGAAACCCATTTCAAGCACCAGCACTGTCCCCAGCGTGCAGGCAGCCCTGCTCCTCCATGTCACCACACACATGCAATGCAGTGCCTGTGTCCTTTAGCAGGCATCAAACCTGCTTGTCATGAGTCTCACGTGTATTAATAATTCATGAGGAAAGCAGCAAAGGAATAGCCATGGCTGTGCAACATTAACATCTAAATTAGCTGAGTTTGTTTTATTTTCTCCAAGGAAAGTGTCTGTAATGTTTGTGCTTTTTTCCTGATCATTAATTAAGGCACAGTCAGTGCACTCACCTTTTCCCTGAGGAACCAGCTGCCAGCACTGCGCCTGCTGCCCGTGGCATCCGCTCAGCAGTGGAATTTGCCCTGAAAAGGGTAAAGGAAAATATCAAAGAATAAAGAGGAAAAACACGTGCTCAGTCATTGCTGCAGCCCCAGGAGCAGGGTGTTTGCTCACACCAGCTGGGTCTGCTGGGAGGAGGGGTCTCTTCTCCCACCCCCGCTTTGCGACTGAACCCTTGCAATGGAGCAGGGAGACAGAAGCTCCCACACAGCAACCCAGAGATGGGAAGCCTGCTGCTCTTACCAGCTGCAGTAAATGAGAGCTCGCTGTCCCCAAGAGGATGATGCTCCCAGCTCCATGCTGTGATGCTCAGCACATGGCACTTCCCCTGGCTGTTCCCAACACACTTTAAAAACCATTCACAAGGACATCCTCCTTCCAAACAACTCAAATGGAAGACAAATTCCAGCTTCAGGCAGAGTACCAGCTCTGTTTCTCCCTAACCCAGTTCTGTTTCTCCATAAGAGAGGATGGGCCAATCCTAGTGAGTTACCTGGCACTCTCCTCTGAGCCTGGGCATCTCAGCATTTCTTCAAACAGGCCTGATTTCTCTCATTGCCCATTATTCATGTTTTGTTTAAGACCTGGGTGAGGAATGCCCCAGCCCTACTCCACACATCTCCAGCACAGAGGCTCATGGCTATGAGCAGAAAATGGGGGGTGGGAGATGCAGTAGAAAAGTTCAAAAATGCAGTAGAACAGTTCTTAGAAGCAGGAACAAGGGTCCTACAGAGCTGAAAAGGACAGGCTGCCTGCCAGATACCTTCTTTGGAGCTCACAACCACTGGTGCAGGCTCAGCACAGCACTGGTTACAACCCAAACCCCACACGGGAGGAACAAGGTGCTTCTTCTTGCATGTACCCACAGTGGAGACACCAGAGGAACATAGCAGTTTGCATCTTCTTCTCGAGCAAACAAGTCAAGGAAGGATTAGAGGTGCTTTAATACATAGAAGAAATAACATGGCTGCTCTCCTGAGTGAGGAAAAACTGGAGCAGAACCATGCACAGCCACAGCACAGTCACAGAGTTATGCAACCATTTAGGTTGGAAAAGACCTGTAAGGTCATAGAGTACACCACTAAACCATGGCCACATCTACACATCTTTTAAATACCTCCAGGGATGATGACTCATTCACTTCCCTGGGCAGCCTGTTCCAATGCTTGATTATCTTTTCAGTGAAGAAATTTTTCCTAATATTCCTAAGCCTCCCCTGGTGCAACTTCAGGCCATTTCCTCTCATCCTGTTACTTGTTAGTCATCCTCACCTGGCTACAACCTCCTTTCAGATAGTTGTAGAAAGCAATAAGGCCTCTTCTCAGGCTACTTTTCTCCAAATGTTGCTGAAGAAAATCTGGATTCAATCATGTCTCAATGTATATATACTCACATTAGGCTTTAAGGATAGTACTTACTCAGAAACCAAAAAGCAAAATGCAAATAGCGACTGGAAAGGTGTCTGTGTCCTGACCTGGGAAAAACAACGAGAGTTTATGTTGTGGGTGACTTTGACACAATGGGACCCTTAGGCAGGACTTGTCCCTGCTCCTGTTCTCTGCTGTAGTGCAACCCCATCCCCAGATGGGAAAGAGAAGGCACAGCCAAGTGCCAGGGAAAAACAGGCTCCCTTGCCTACACCTCACTTCCTGCACAATGGCCTGGGTGACACTGCAGGGGCAAATTTCACCCAGCATGTAATTTGTCATATTTGCTGTCATATATCTGTGACCAACTTGGATTTTAGAGTGTGACCCACCTTCTGCACTAAGTTCCCATATTCTGCATGGAACAGTTTATGTAATGGAAAAAAAAGTTAAGGCAAAAGAGGCTGCCAAAGTCCTGGGCAAAAGAGTTTTGTTTTGGAAAGGTAAAAAAAAATGCTGGGGTGGGTGTCCTGGGAGCACAGCTGTGAGCTGGCAGTGCCCAGAGGTTTAGTGATGCAGCTCCCAGGGCCAGGTACAGGGCAGAGAAGACACTAAGATGTGCTCAAAGCTGCAGCCCACAGGCAGGGAGGGTTTGAGGGAGCTGAGCATGACTCACACAGGCAGTAGCAACACCAAACACCAAGGTGTGGGAATGTGCACGGAGGGGAGCAAGGAGGGGATCCTGCTTCTCACCTTCATGTGAGAGAAAATTCCCTCTAGTGGCAGCCCAATCAATACAGATTGTGTTTGTGATAAATTGTTCCTCCATCAGGAAGAGCCAGCTAGCTCTTAAAATAACTCACCCAACTGGTGGTCGTGACCTTGCCTGTCTCCAAAGACATCAGGCAGCTGCCACGACAGCTCCTTGCCTCCTTCTGGAAGTGGTGTCCGGCTAGTGTGGCACGGCTGAAAGCCTGGGATAACCTGACCCTCTGGTGGTGCACTGCTTGCCCTCTAGCCACAGTGAACGTGAGAGTGTTCAGAAGTGTGTCTGCATCCAAACCATCACACTGGATACACGTGAACAACAGGTAAGGTCTGCTTGCAGGCACGCTGCTCCCAGCGATGCAGGCACATCTCCAAAGCTCCTACACAGAGAGATGCTCTGCTCTCCTCTCCCACCCTTTTCCTTCTTTTCAATAAGGCATCTCTCCTCCCAAAAGAGGTAACAGCAATTATCAGGTTCATCAGCACTGCATCCTGCCATGGTGCAGCACAGGGAGCTCAAAATGCCAGTCTGCCTACTGGACCATTAAAGTCAATGGCTGTTCCTAACCTTTAAATAGAAGAGCTCTGCATAATGGATCGAGGACTATCCATGGAGACCATCTGCCCCCTGCTTGCAGAAATGTTCGTGTTGTTCTTCACAGGAGTTTATTACTCAGAGGCTAATGCTAAAAATACATTGCAAAGGACCTGATTTAAAAACAAAAGGCCAATTCAAACTTGGCAGTGGAGACACCAAGACTGAACCAAAGCACCTTTGTGAACCACACTGGAGCTAGGCTGCAACCAGACAGACTTTATCTAAAAGGCAATGACATAATTCTGAATTAGCTTAACAAGTACTGCAATTCATACAGAAAAGCCTGAATATATGTAGTAATTAGCCAGAGCTCTCAGAGTGTTAGATACCTCCACGGTGAGAAAATAATCACATAGGTTATTAAAGCGAGGTAAAATTGGACACAGTGGTGAGATTTTTTCATGCTAAAGTACTTTTACTGAGTTTGACTCCATTTTTGACTAAAAACGCTATTCACAAAAACACTTAAACCACTTAACAAGTTGGGTTTTCAGTTAATCACCTGGACTTCATTTCCCAAATGATTAACCCCTCTACACAACAGTCCCTCTATGAGAGAGAGTCCTGGGAGCTCAAGAAGCAGTCAAGCTCTCTTATCTTTTCATTGATTTCTCCATCAGTTTTGAACTCTGCCTGTATCAACATGCAAATGACGTCCTGGAGAAGAAGCCTGGAAATGTTCTCCCCTCTGAGGCCTCCTTACCAGTCAGGAAAGCAGAGACATCCTCCAAGGAGCTGCTCAAGCAGCTGAGGTGATCAAAGTTACCCAGTGACTGTGGATGCACAACCTCAGCCTCTGAAGCAGGTCTGATTTTTAAGAGAGCTGCTTGGCAACAGCACATAAAACCCTTTCCAGTACTTAGCTGGCCTTTTAATTAAAGGGTTCCCCATATCAGAAGCTTTGAAAAGCTCAGCGTGGTTGGGCTTCAGAGCATCTCTCATTTTCCCTGAGATGCCATGCACAACCACCTCTCCTGGGCATCTTCCTTCACTTCTTCCTGAAAGGCAAGCTGGGAACATCTTACATAATTTGTGCCAGTCTCAGTCTGAAATGAAATCATCTTGCCCTGAAAAGAAGAAACTTCTTAAAAGCTATGAAAACAGTGAGGGATAACTGAAAAACCCCGAAATTTGGGATTTGAAAGTTTGAAGAGGCAAAGGGAAAGACAGAAGAAATTGGGTCCGATGAAGCAGGACACAATCCCAGTGTCTGCATAGGGCTGTCAGAGCTTGTCAGACTGTGGTAGGCAGGAAACTCCATCATGGATACCTTGGCTCATTCAGAGAAAAAATTATAACATCAAAGAAATGGGAACTTTCTAACCTCTAAAATTTAGATTCTTTCACTTTCTTTCTGCAAAAACAAGTTAAGCTTATTTATCAAAATGAGCTTCTGTAAGATTTTTTTTTCCCCAAATGAGAAGAGTCTGGGCTTTGTTAAACAGCTACTTAAACTTGCTATTCACTACAGACAGCAAAGCAAACCAGAAGAAGTGAGATGCCAGGAAAAGGCAGCAATATTTCCACTTAGAGGAGCAAATGAAAGAAGAACTGCTGCATTTATGAATGCTGCAACAAAACAATTTTTACATCTTTAGTACCCAAGATACCATGCAATGCATGACTGAAGATATGCCTGACTCATTTTAAGAATTCACAAAACAAGATTCAAATGTTGTGGTCCACCTCAGAGGTACCATCCTAGGACAAGGTCAAAGACATTTTTTCACTCTCAGAATAATACAGAAATGATAAAGCCCACGTGACCAAATCAGATTTAAACAGCTGCTTTTGGACCCAGCCCATGCAAGAAGAGCCATTAGTGTAAGAACATCTGCAGCACATCTAACACCCCAGCATCTCCTGGCAGACAGACTGACAGCATGAACACAAGCGGGCTGGAGACAGGCTATCAGCAAATGTGGAATTAAATTTTTTTCAATGGTTGGGCTTTTTTGCTGGGCTCATCCTGGGAAAGCAGGCAGGCTTCTGATTAACATCCCTTTCAGGGTTGCCTCATCAGCAGGGTGTTGTGGTTGAAAGAATTGTTAGTATAATTGCTCAAACTTGAATTTCCAGGGAAAAAAATGAACACACGCTTTTGCTTGGCAGCACTGACACAAGTTTGTATTGTAGACCAAGTCTGACTAAATGTATTTCCACTTGGATATGGCAAACACTTCTCTCTCTTTCTTTTAATATTAATGTATTATCATGTAACCACTACTAAAACATTCTACACAGCAAAAATCCCTTCATTACATGCTCAGCATTAACTTCAGGCCAAATAATTTTTGATACTTTTATTTTGCAGAAAAGGCAGGCTTATGCAGCTACTTGCAGACCTGATGAATGTGGAGAAAACTGCTTCCCAAGCTACCATTGTCAAATGTTAGTCCAACAGCAAGTACTTGGTACCTGACAGGAGTTTTATTTTGTAAAGCTGTGGCCATGGTAGCCCAACCAGCAGGGCCAGCAGCTTTTCCTTCATTGCCTTAGGTTGCCCTGCATCCAGCAGAAATTGAGTTGTCACCTTCCTGCAATCTTTACCCTGGATTCAGCTGGGATGGAGCTGGATCCCACAGGCACCAACACCACTGTGTTAACCCAGCCACAACAGGCAGCTCCCAAAATCCCTATGGACGTGTCTCGGACAAGACTGGGAGATGTTGTGCAGGAAGCCATCCTTGCCCTTCCCCACATATCTGATGCTAGGAACTTGGTGCATGGCTTAGACCAAGACAGGCAGAGACAAGAAAAGTAGTCTTTTATTTCAATTAATATTTCTTGGCATTAGGCAGATATTAAATAACACTGGAATGCACAAGACTATTAACATATTGACAGCAAAAGGGAGGAGGTGTAGCCAAGTCGAGAACAGCAGTGCCAGTCACGTCACCTCGGGGCACTCAAAAGCCATTTAACGCAGCAACCACCAGAAAGTAGGACTCCACTGAGAAATACAAAATGAGGATGAACTCCTTTCAGGTCTTTTGTTAATACAGTAATGCTGGAATGACTGACAGTAAAAATGAACAAATATTTGCATTCAGGAATTAAACAGAGTGAAATATCCACAAACTGCTAGTCATGCATTTCTTTTGGAACAGCAATTTGCTAATGCATAAATATCACAAAAAAACAATCTCCAAGATTTGAATAAATCACAGACAACTAGAAGAAACAAAGCTTGAATTCTATTTTATGCCTTAAATAGACGACCTAAATATTTAAAATTTTACTTCACCATATATATATAATTTATATATATATT
>JAOTQP010001546.1:97346620-97360590 GCA_026413545.1 Cichladusa arquata | reverse complement strand
TTTTTTTAAATTTTTTTTTTCAACATAGTAATTTCTGAAGCAAAATAAATTATCTACCATCTGCTATTTTGGGTAAAAGTCCTACCTAGCATCTTCTCGGCAACTATGGAAACATCACCTTTCTCAGGGACTAAGTGAAGTGGTATCTCACCAGCCATCGAACTCTCTCGTAGCTGCATGTAAACAAACCTTTCGATGAACGTTTGAAATGTGCAGAGTGAACGGTAACGTTACGGGGGAGCAGGGACGGAGCTGCCGCAGGAGAACTGCACTGGTGTTAGTGGGGAGCGAGGGCTGGTTCGCTCGGACACGCACACGCACACACGGTCTGGCAACGGGCTCTGATCCGCCAAGTGTGAGGGATGGTTGAGAAGGCATCCGTTTGCGAGCAAAGCTGGAAGGACACGAGCCGGGACTCTCCGAGCGCACTGTCCGATTTATCAGAATTGACTCGCGCTGCTGGGGTCGCACTGTAACAACCGCACGATGGAGGGGTCGCTCTTGGCACCTTTGATGAACTCTTCCAGAGACAGTTTACCTGACAGGGAGGAAAACCAAAATGGAAATCATGTTTTAAAAGGCAGTTGGTCCTGTCACCATTGCTGTAGCAAAGAATCCCTCCTCACCGAGGCAGCATAACATCTATTTAATCTATCGCAAAGGCATCGAGGGGAATTTAGTGCAACGCACAGCAGCTAAATCCTACTCAAGCCTTTAAGCCCAAATGCATTTTTCTTCTGCAAAACAATCCGGCATAATAATTGCTATATTTTATTTAAAAAGACAGCCCCAAATCTAAAAACAACTGTTCTAATACCATATGGCAGCTTTTTGCTGAGAACCAGACTATATGAATAACATGACACATGAACACAAGTATGGTACCCGAACACATGTATGCTTTGAAATGATGCTTGTATTACTACAACATTTTAAACCTAAATATTCCAAATATCCCCATTTGGTCCTCTTGTTTCTTGTGACATGTAGGGCTGAGCAGTCATGGCTTCTCTGGCACCTACAAGGTTGGACCAGGTTTTGAGCAACCTGATCCAGTTCAAGACGTCCCTGCTCGTTGTGGGGGTGTTGGGCTAGATGGCCTTTAAAGGCCCCTTCCAACCCAAACTATTCCATGATTCCATGACTCTGCAAATCACTTGCTGTGCCCTGCTGGGTGTACAGGAACAGGATGGAGTTTGTTTTTCCTTTCTTTACAAACAAAGCCAGCCCTGGGGCACACCTATTGCTATGTGTTGCTCCTGAGCACTTCTGGTTTATACATCTTTAGTTTAGGCCAGAGGAACTGACTTGGATGGACCTTGTAACAGTCTGAGGGTCTGAAAATTGATCTCTGAAGGAGCAATCACTCCAGCATCCCCTGGCTCCAGCAGCTCCGTGGAATGGCATGGCACAGCATGGTACAGCAAGGAGGAAATATTTCATCTGGTCTCTCAGACCTCATCATGGGGTGACCCAGCCCCCTGGCAGGTAGCTAGCACTAACACTCCCCTACTCCAGCACTCAGAACCTCGGCAGAAATAGGAGATGGCAATATTAATGAAAAATGAAACAGTTTTCCCTATGAAACGGAGGAGACAAGCATTTGCTGCATCCCAGACATCATGTCTAGTGATCTCCCATTTAGCTCGTGCATTCACCTACCCTACCCTCACACAACATCCCAGGGCTATCCTTACCTACCCCAAACTGCTACACTTGAGACAGGACCCACACACAAACATCTTGCACTTGGGAGGTGCCTGCTGCCACTTTTGGCCACATGCACCCAAAGAGAGAGAGGCACCAGCTTGTGCCGGTTTGCACCAGCCCCAGGATGCTACCAGCCTGTTATGGGGATGGAAGAGCAATGACCCTGGTGACCAGCACCCAGAACAGGCTGAACAGAGAGGAACTCCTCTCGCAAGTAACAAGCAATATAGCAAGAGGAAATGGCCTCAAGCTGCACCAAGCAAGGTTTAGATTGGATATTAGGAAAAATTTCTTTCCCATATGGTTGCCAAGCATTGGAACAGACTGCCCAGGGCATTTAAAAGATGTGTAGATGTGGCACTTAGGGACAGAGTTCTATGATTCCATGAATGAGCAAGCCTTCCTCTTGTAGAAAGTATACAGAAGCTCAAAAAACTATGGCACACTAATTTCTGGCTTTTAAGCTAATGTTCCCAAATCAAGTGTTTTTAACAAAAGCAGAGGTCTCCTAATTATCAAGATATTTATAAGTTTGCCCCTTGCCCTTTGCCTTAAAAGCGAAGTCCAAATCAAAATCTATTTGCAATGCACGACAGTCAGATGGGGAAGAAACATTTTCAGCCACCAGACACACACATGCAGATGTTATTCCTTGGCACTGCATGGCTTGCAGGGCTGATATTTTACTGGGAATAGGATGATTTTATTTCAGCAACAAAGTGCAAGAGATGGAGGATGCATGTATATATAGCAGATTTTGGGACCACTATTCCATTACACGTCTGCATGCACTGCTACTTTCCGCAGACCAAAAAAATTTTAATCATGTTATTTTAGGGTCTTCCACATGTCAAGCCAGGGGATGAAGTGCTAGTTTAGATGAAGTCAAAGGCAAAATACTTGAGGACTTCAGCAAGGCCAGGAATTTGCCCTGGAGACTGCAGCAGCAGACACCAAAATGAAACCATAAAATTCTTTTAAATAAAACCCTTTCTGTACATAAGATGGCATTTTTCATTTTCTATATCTCAGTGCTAGAATCAAATCTTTGCTCCCACTGAGCACATCAGTAGAACACAGCTCCTGACTTTGATATGGACAGTTGCCACCTCAGCCTCTGACAGGGCAATTCCCAGGGAAAAGCTTCACCTCAGCTGGGAATAGAGGAAACGTCGTCAGGCTGATGAGAAGAGGAAATGGATCATTTTTTGCCTGTATTTTTCAAGCCCAAGGAAATGACCCAGCACAGGTGGAGGGGCTGTGATGGGTACACTGTCAGATAATTTATCAAGGAGCTTCACAACCTGGTTTGGGAGCTGCTACATCTCCCTGATGCTCACAGTGGTGTGTGACCATGTATGTATACATGCCATAAACATGCACAGAAAATAAATGTTATGGACACAGGGGAATTTTTGCTTTCAGGTGCCCAACCACATTCAGGACTCATGTTACTGATGACAAGCCCAGCAGTGCAACCCTAACAAGGGCAGTGGGAGCAAAACCTTGTGTCAAGTTTGTGCTATGCCCAGAAAAAATAGCCCAAAGACAATGGACATGGGGATTTAAGAGGAGCCTTTGTAGAAGGGGATTCACCTGTGAAATGTCAGGGAAGGACTGCTCCCCTACCAGCCCCCCAGTAGAAGAATTCACCCTCTGTTCACTGCTCACTTATTCACCCTACTTATCATGGACCAGAGATGCTCAACAAGGCCAGGCAAAGACCAGAGGCACCAGTGGGGACATCCCTACCCTCTCTTCCCTCTCCCCAAATTGTGCCATCTACCAAGGCTGGACTAGAAAACCTCTATTTCTAGAGCATAGGAAGGGGTACCAGTGGCAATCCTACCGTCATTGTTTGTGTCCATCTGTCTGAAGATCTTGTCTGTTCTCTTCTCAGGAGTGGATTCATCCTCTGGCATTTTCATTACTGATGAAACCATTTTGTAAATTGCCTGAGTATTAAAAAAAAAGTTTAAAAAAAGAGATGTAAGAAAAACAACCCAAATTACAAAGCACGGGACAGAGAAAAAGAATTTAAGCCTGTAGCAACAAAAAAAAGACAGCTGACCCTGGCAGGTAGCTGCAGGACTTTATAAAGCAAAATGAAAGGGAATTTCTGACTGCAGCTTTTTTGTTTTTCTTTCCTGCACTCACTTGTGCTTCAAAAGAAACGTGGTCAGTTTAACTGAAAGTCAGTCTAGATTAATGTATGAGCAGGACTGAGCTAAAATATAGAAGGCAAAGGTGTGAAACCCTCTCTTCAGCAGCCAGGCTAAGCAATCACCTCTTTGGCTCTCACCCTCCACCCAGTGTGTATATGGGGTGCTACATGGATTATGGTGAATATGAATATTCAGCAACAGGGTTTGTTTTTCTTTGTGGATGGGTAAGGAAATGCATCTTCAGACTTACAAGAACATGAATCATGATAAGACCTCTTGAGGGTGTCTGCAGCCCTAGCCTTTCACCTAAATTATCCCACCTCAGCCATGAGAATCAAGTGTCAGGGCACTGGCTGATGCATGACTCCCTTGCACTGCACAGGACACACATCTCAGCTGCACAGTGAGTGACAAGCAGCCCCTGCCAAGGCCAAACCCTGCCAGCATGTGGGGTAGGGGCACAGGGGAGACTGTGCTTGCCCCCACTACAGCCTGAGGCCTGTGTGTCCTCTGCCTTTGGAAGACAAAGGCATGCTACAGCCTTTCATCCAGAGTCCACGTTGACTCGGATCTGAAGATTCAAAGCATTCATTCTGAGATTAATCAGGTCAATAGAATTTGCATTTAGGGTTTTTTGGTCCCATGAACATCACACTAAGAAACCCCCAGGGACAGCTGCAGAATTTTGGCTGCAGGCCAGCTGCACAAGTGCCTTGTTCATATCTCAGGCCCTTTCCTCATCTGTATCTTGTAGGTCCCACTATGTGTCCCTTTAGGAACCGTGGGCTCAGGAACCTCCCTGGGGCAGGAGTGACCCAGCTCAGCACATCCCTCATCTCCAGCTCCAGGTGTCTGGGGGTGAAGAGGTTACAGCAACACAAACAAGATGTCCAACCGAGAGAACGCCTCACCTGCACTATTTCTAGCATTTCCCCACGGCTGATGTAGCCGTTGCCATCCAGGTCGTACATACTGAACGCCCACTTCAGCTTCTGCTCCAGCTTGCCCCGGGAGGTGACGCTCAGGGCGATGATGAATTCCCTGAAGTCGATCGTCCCGTCGCCGTTGGTGTCGAAGGTGCGGAAGACGTGCTCCGCAAACTTCGACGCGTCGCCGTACGGAAAAAAATTTGCATATATTTTTTTAAACTCTTCTACAGTCAAATGGCCCGTGGGGCAATCTTTTAGGAAGCCCTTGTACCACTCCTGCAGCTCATGGTCTGTGAACTCGGTGTTCTCACGCAGGTCCTGGAGCACCTCGGGGCGCAGCTTGCTGTTCTGCTTCCCCATCCTCTTCTGGGTCTGGGTTCAGCAGCTGCAAAGCAAGAGAAAATCTGCCTGAGCTCCAGCCACATTGGGCAGAGAGGGGCTGGGACAGGTAGAACCCTGCAAGAAACAGAGGGTCCCCCTGGGGCAAGGAGGAAAGAGGAGATAAAGGATGCTATAAATCACCAGGAAAAGACCTCATTTAATTTGGCTTCCTTTCCTCTCCTCCAGGCTCTCCCAGGGACTAATATACTGTGAAAGGGTAGGTAGTTCAGGAGGAAGTATTTGGGAAATATTAATTCTTATTAATAATCCTTATTATATGGGAAATAATAAAGCTCAGTATTTTAGTTCTCTGCTGCAATCCCACTCCTCCATCACACGGCTTGTGATGCCCAGCTCTGGATTCCTCCACAGGCTGATGTGCTGCAATGACTGAGCGGGAGCGGGCAGGGACAGCAGCAGTGATGAAAAGAAAAATTCATCTATTCAAAAGTGAAAGTAAGTGCAGCTGAACAAGAAGCAGGAAGGACAGGTGGCTTCGTGCCAGTCACGTTTGCATTGTCCAGATGCTCTTTGAAACCCTTTGGCTTGCACAGCTTCTCCTCCCTCCCTGTACCCCTTGCCCCACAGCAGTGGGGCCTTGCCCCTGTGTGGTGGGGCTTGGTTGGTGCTCCTCATAGCACCTGAGGGTCACAGGAGGGTGCAGTAAGGGTAAGCTCAGCACAGCCTTTGCTCAACAGCAGCACCCCAAAAGACTCCTCTTTTTCTCAGCTGTGGAGGCAGCACAAGCAGATGGATCACTGTGATAGCAGCACCAGCACAAGGGATTTCATCCTTTCAAGCCCTTCCAGAGAATCAGAGAATAAGGCTTTTCAAAGCAAAATGTTTGGCAAAGCAACTCTTTTCAGGTTTACTGGGGTTTATACTTTTAGAGAAGCTTATTCAGTAGGTTCAATATTCACCCACAAGGCCAAAGCTCATTTAAATTCAGAATTTCATCAGGGTATCAGGAGAGGGCTGGGTCTGTCCTCTCTCTTGACAATGCCTGTGTTGTGCCACACAAGGTGAGACTGCCCAGCAACAGAAGAGCTCCTTCTGCAAAAATGAAAGATGGTCAATCTGCACTTATGCAACAACAGGAAAAAAAACAAAATCTTGATAATTCTGGCTTTTATCTCTTGCAGTCTTTCATGGCTACCTAGCAATATCAAACTGCTAGCAAGCTAGAGGTTAAGCTGCATGTCCTTCCCCAAATTCAAGAAGTTTATTCACAAGTGTGCACAAAGTCACATCCAAACCCCTGTGACCGGTTTGCATAAATGAAATTTCTCTGCACAGACTTCTGCCTGTAGGGTTTGCTCAGAGCCAGTGCAGAAGACAGGTTAGTAATAAGCCAACACTGCAGACTACCTGGAAACTGCAACAGCTGAGCTGCAAAGCATGCAGAGACCAGGAAAAACAGGGGCTAAGCACTTCCCAGAGAGTAAAAATTCCAAGCATGCATAAGAACCCAAAAAAATTTAAAATGCTAAAGGTCAGCAAAAAAGAAGTTGCTCTACAGCAAAATGTAAGCTTGTTTTATTTGTATTCCACTTAGTCTGTGCACTGCCTCAGCAATGTAAAAAATCCACATCCTGCTCTGTGGCTTAGTGCTCAGACACAAAACCCAGCCAGCTGCTCGGTGGTTCCGTGCATCGAGCTTAACTGACAACTGTGTTATCATTAGCACTTCTGTTTTCCACAAGAGCTGCCAATATTTCAGCTCCAAAGCTTTATTTTTGTCCATTATATTGCAGACTTTTCTCGACATTCCTGACATACCTCTGCTTGCTCCCAACATGCAGGGATGCCACAGCCCCTGGTCCCTGCCAGCATCACCCCGAGGAGAGCATCAGGCTGCCCTCCAGTTAAACCACTAACTCTCAGCTACTGCCACTGCCTTCCCATCTCTGAATCTCCTCTGCTCCAGAGAGTCATCCTTGCAGTGCCAACGGCAGAAAACACACTATTCTAGTCTGCTGAAGTCAAATGGCAGAAAAGAGCAGCTTGGAGCAAATAATGGATCAGATGTGGTCCTTTTTACTAAAGAGCAGAAATTGTAACAGTATGTTCCTGTCCTTGGGTGAGGAGGTGCCTGCAGTTTCCAGCCTTCAGGGGGCCCCTTCACTTCATGATTCCCAGTGCTTTGTAAGAACTAGGGTCTGGGTCTCAGAGCAGTCCCTGCCTCACCAACCACTGCCTCAGAATTCCCTGAGAGAGGGGCAGGAGGAACAGCAGAGCCCACTTAACACAGGAGCTGAGCTTTAAGCAGAAATTACCTCAGCTTCACTGACTCGCAGGGTTAAGGATGGCAAAACTTTGAACTGGTAGTTAAAAGAGGTTTCAAAAGGTTTAATATAATTTCTCCCTCTTCCTATAATACCTTTATTATTCTAGTTCCCTTAAAAATAGAGACCCTTAGACAACAGAGAGGTGAGGTAATAACTCCACTTACTAGATTTCACTACTTCTAGTGCTAGATACATCCTGTTATTTGAAGAGATGCTCATTAAATATCAGCTTCAAAAGCTTTATATTCAAGCAATCTTTGCATTCAAAAAATTACAGGCCTTTTCAACCCTTTCTCCTCTTTCACATTGCTTTATATCAGAAGACATGCAATGCTCTGAACAACCTTTTTTTGCATATGAGCTTTCTGAAAGGCTTCATAACATGTTCAGCCCAAATGCAATCCTGCAGTTGTAACCAATTTGATGTGAATAATTAAATAACCAACATTAACATTAATTTATTAAAGCCCATCTAAAAAAACCAGCTTTGATGTAAATTGTGTTGCAGGTAGCTCCTTCAAAATGAAATGCCTAAATATCTCATTAATCATGACAGCAACCCCTGCTGCTGGCATCCAACTGACATTTCATTCGATTGCTATAAAATGCTTTCATCAAATCACCTTCCAGAGGCTCAGCAGCTGATTTAGCCACAAGACCACTCAGAGGATGGCTGCTAATGGAAATCACAGGGAGCAGGGCTGGGATGCTCTGGGCAGTCCTGGGATTAGGGCTGTGTTTTGTTGCCTTTTTTTTAATGAGCCTTTACCAGCTAAATCACTTGTCCAGTGGGTGTAGAAGGCAAGGCAGGAGAGAGATCCTTGCACCCAACATTGTCCTGAGCAGCTAGCAGAGACCTAACTCCAGCACAGCCTGCCTTTCCCTCATTCCCCATCACACCAGGTGAAATCCAGGGAAGCAGTGCCACTTACACTGCAGCGAGGTCTGTCCCTGCTCACCTTGATGAGCAAAAGCCCTCAGAGCATCTGGCACTATCATTGCAGTAAGAAAAACAATCGCAGGAATGCCCTTGAGGTGATCAGACAAGGAACAGCTTGATAGTCTAAATGCAGAGCTGAGGGCTTAGCAAGTCAATCACTGCTCATGAAAGAGAGCTGGGCCATGTAAGGCTTAAACAGGGGAAATGCAGATGCACTTTTGTTCCAGTTTCACACCAAATTTTTTGTTAAAATTATGTGGTGCTGCTGCCTGTTCTAATTAATTCTAGCCAGGCTCAAAACTGAGCTGCCAGAGAACTCCCACCTGAATGTAACCTCTGTCCTTCTAGGCTTACAAAAAATCAGCAATAATCTCATAGTAAAAGTCCAGCAATGAGCAAAAAGGTCTTTTACTGAGGCCAAGACACACACTGGTATCCTGGTTTCAGCTGGGATACAGTTCGTTTTCTTCCTAGTAGCTGGCACAGGGCTGTGTTTAGGATTTGAGAATGAGAATAATATTGATAACACACTGAAGTTTTAGTTGTTGCTGAGCTGTGCTCACCCCAAGTCAAAGACCTTTCAGTTTCCCATGCTCTACCAGTGAGGAGGTGCACAAGAAATTTGGAGGGAGCACAGCCAGGACAGGTGACCTGAACTGAGCAAAGGGATACTCCATACTATGATGGACAGAATATAAATTGGGGAGATTGTTGGGGCAGGGGCTGATCACTGCTCAGGGATGCACTGGTCAGCAGGTGATGAGCAATTGTACTGTGCACCCCTTGTTTCTTTTGGACAGAACCTCTCTATTTTTATTATCTCCCTTTCCATTACAATAGTTATTATCATTATTATAATAATATTTTCTTCTATTTCAGTTATTAAACTGTTCTTATCTCAACCCTCAACCCACAGATTTACCTTTTTTTCCTCTCAATTCTCCTCCTCGTCCCACTGGGGCTGGAGTTAAACCACAAGATTAGGTTATGCAGCACTGGGATGAGTAACTGTAGGAAAGTCTGAAACAGCTAAAGTAGCAGTTCTGTGTTTTTACCAACAGATGGACTGGCTGTCAGCATCCACGCACTGAAGTACTTGAAATACTTGTAACAAACTCAGTGCATCCCACTTTCACAAGAACTCTCCCTCAGCCACCAGTTAGAGCCAGTAGAAGCAGGCTCTGACCATGTAACCCAGAGAGCCAGAGACCAAACCAGCTTTTTACTGCAAAGCTCGTGAAAGCAAAACTGCCTTGAAAGGAGCTCGTGATGGGATCCTCTCAGTGAATCAGTTACGGCTGCAAAGGAGGAATAACTCCTTAGAGATGTATTTCCTTGTGCAAACTCCCTTGGATACTAATTTAGTGCTAATAAAAAGAGGAAAATTGATGAAATGCCTGTCTGTAGGACAGAGGTGCTCTCCAGCTGAGAAAGACAGTGCACAGAGAAACAGAACAAATACCCTTCATATTATCTGAGCTATCTGCTTTGCGGGGGAGAAGTGTAGCACCATTTCTCTTGCAGCGCTCACTTGTAAAGCAGACTAAGTGTGTCAAATCTGTTACAGTCATGAAGCTGTAGCACAGTGCCACAGGACTGCAGGAGCCCAAAGAAAATGAACAGCATAAGCCAGGCAGCAAACACTGCTCTGGGCTGGTCTGAAATGCAAGAACCACGTCAACAGGGGTGGAAGATTTGTTTTCATTAAAATAGCTAAAGCGTCACATCTGTCACTGAGGCTCTATTTTTAAAAGTTTGATCATTGTAGTAAAAAACAAAAAAAGCAAACAAAACTCCCACAAACAAACACCAAACCAACCAAACAAAACCCCACAAAAAACTCCCCAAATGCAAGCCTCAGCCACTAAAGATCTGTGTTGCCACAGTTTAGGAACACACCTTTGAGAATATACTTTGAGAATACACTTTGTGCACGGGTGGCACCAGCTCACAGCAACTCAGCCGACACACAGATGTGTTTAGGAAGCCTTCAGCTCCCGTGGGCCAAGCTGAAAGAGGGAGATGGGTTCCCAGACACCCCAGCTAGTGCCAAATGTTTAGGTAAAAAATGATCATGCAGCAACAGGCTGCAAAACAGGATCGTAACAACACCCTCTGGACCAGGCTTTGCGGAGGGCTGGTCAGTGGTTCCGATCAGGGCTGGGACAGATAATGAACTCCAGAGTGAAGAGCAGATTTTGTTACATGTTTTAATGTCAGTATCCTAAGCAACGAGCGTTGCAACAGAGAAGGCACAGGATATACAAACACGTTGCTATAGATATCTGGTCCTGCCTGGTAAACTCATGGGAACCTCTTTCCTGCCCTGCGGCAAAAGCGACACCCGCACGCAGCCACTGCAGCACCTGCCTCACTTTCCCAGGCTGCAGACACCGGGCCAAAAGTAACACCTTTTGATAAAGTCTGAATTGCAACAAGGAGTGTCTTTACCTCTTGAAAAGCTAATAGAAGCAGTGAGACAAAAGAAAAACCGTAATCAATAATGCCGCAAAAAGCCAAACCCTGCAGGGTTTGAGATGCGAAAGGCTCGTGTCAAGAGGGGCTGAAGCTGCTTCTGCTGCTGCCTTCGGGGAAACAAAAATAAAACCTGACAAGTAAGAAAAGACCTCTCTAAATAAATAAACGGTCTTTTTAAATTTTTCACTTTCAGTGATTAATTCTGCTTTTATTTATATAATAGACATTGCTAATTTGCAACTTACTTTCAAGTTCAATCCTTTTCAGAAGTTTATTAAAAACAGCAGGTGAAAGGGAAGGGCCACTCCACGTGCCACCTGCATTTCAGTTTCAGAAAACTCAGTAACAACTCACATATGCTCACTGAATGTCCTTCAAAAGGTGGAGTGAATTGGTAAAGAGACCTGGAGCCACCTCACTGTGTAAGTTTATCCATGAAAACATACCCAGGAACTGTGTGGTCTTGGAAAACTGATTCCATGCCTGGGATGAAATCCATGATACGTAACCACCTACCCCCACCTTGCCCAAGAAGGATATGATCACAAATACTCCAACCCTGCAAATGGTTATGTGAGACAAATATTTCCAAGCTGGCACATTCATTTAATGGAGTCAGCTGCAAAGGCTGAAACAGAATAAATTCACTTACAGGTGTCTGGGTTGCTCCCATCTACTGAAGTCACTTTATTCAGGATTATATATTCCTGATTCACAGGTAAAAATCAGTTACTCACTGACCTCGAGCATCTGTAGATTACCCTGAGAACCATTTTACATTGGGATCACAAGTGTGTGGTGAAGAGGTGTTTGCAGATCACAGCAGCAGATCTTCCCAGGTGCTGGAGCCACAGTGAGGAGCCAGAGGATGCTGGCACCTGCTGCACCCATTGCTACCCACTGTGCCCACCAACACTGACCCCCACCAGCAGAGGAGAGCTTGCCATGGATGGTATGCTTACAAACTACTGAAAAGAAGCAAAATAAACACAAACTACCCCCAGACATTCATGAACTGTTGCTAAGGAGCAATAAATGAGACCCACGTTGGGACCAGAAATATGGCAATTCTTTGGGGAGCTCTCCATGATGTTCTCCAGCTCAGGGAGGAGAGCTTATTACTGTAAAGGGCAAATATTCCCAATGCAGTAAGAAAAGCACAGAAATATTTCAAGTAAATTAGGAAATTGGGTTAATTTGGGTGGGAGCAGTATGGGCAGCAATGCAGCTTGTGATTGCAGACAGGAAAAGAAAATCATGAGTGGATTTTCCTCATCTCCTCCCTTTGTCCTTTTTTTTAAACAAAACCAAGGGAGAAGCAGCCAGTCCTATTTTTTCAGACACTGTGCAAAGTTGGCAAGGCTTTAAAAAGTCACAGTTTGTTTACACAATATTGCAGATCAAGGAAAATATGCCTGCACAATGTCTTAGAGCACAAGGTCTTTTTCTGAGAAGGCTGGGTTCCATGAGGAAAAACCCACGTCATGTTCACTGAAATAGTATTGTAATACGTAATTTTTAATAAAACTCAATGAGTGCAGGACAGGGGAATGTTCCTGATGGAAACTGGGAAATCAGAGAGGACATTTTTAGAAAAGAGGAAGAAAAGTGATAAAAATTAGCACAAGGCACTGTGTTGTTAATATAATTAAAACCACAGAAGTAGCACAATTGGGCTGTTTTGTCATTAGATTTTAGAAGTTTCTTATGATGCATTTATTTAATTGATGAAGGTAAATCACAGAAAATTTCTCTACAGAGTAATCACAGCCCTGGGAGAAAGGAACCCAGATTAAATTTCAGAAGAATTAGTCAAACTCTGGCAGTAACAAGAGCCAGCCAATGGCACCTGAGCAAATTCTGCAGCATCAGAGTCACTCCTGTGGAGAAGATGGAGAGTTTGGGGACAATGACAGCAGCTAACCAGACAATGACAGATGATACACAGCCCTCAGGCATGGTCTCATTTAGGCTAATGATGCCTAAATAAAAAAACAAGGAAAAGCTCTGACATCCTTCCCCAGCTGCAGGTACTGTGCTGAGATGCGGGGCTTGGAGGAATCAAGGGGGTTTCAGGGTAGCTACTTTGAAATAGCAGGGAAGAGAGCTGGGTTTGCTTTCAAGGAGTGGAAAGAAACCTTTTTATTTAACTAAAAAAGCATTCTTTAGCAGGTGTATCCTTAGTGAAAATGATTCCTTGAGAAGCTACCTAGGACAGAGGCTAGACAGAGTTAAAGGAATAAAGTAGGTGTTTATTAAAAGGTTTTCAAAGAATACACCTTGGGCAGTACAAGAGCCTGGCCAAGGCTGCACCCAAGATGGACTGGTCATGAGTTTTCATACTTTTATATGTTTTGCTGCATTTACATATTGGGGTTAATTGTCCAATTACAGCTTCAGGTTATGAAGTGCCATCTTCTCCTCAATTTACTGTTTACACTGTTGGGGCCTGAAGCTGCAATGGTGTCCTCGGTTCTTGGGCTGGAAAAGGATTGTTTTGTCTAGCTAAACTGTGAGGAGAACTTGCCAACACTTTATATGAAGTTCAGAGTTATATACTAATGAAGTATAGAATCTGAAAAATATGAATGCTAAAACTTAAGGCATCAAAAAGATGCTCCAAAATGTGGCTTTGGAGATTTGCCAACCAGCTATCTCTAACAAAAATTAATAGTTAACTAAAAGTATTAAGATATACTGGAGGAAAAAAAAATCAGCCAAAAGAGAAAGGTTCTTTGTTACCAACATGTTCACCAAACACACAGCTATTGCTAACAATTTCTACAACTAATACACAGGTTGGTTTTGTTAAAAAATATTAAATCTAATATATATGCACTCATTTATTTTATTAATCTAGATTTCTAAAGTACCTGTTTTTAAAAATTGATTCTCACTTCAAAATAGCACAAAAGCCGCAAGTTAAATTCCTTGCAAAAATACACTCCACTAAACCAAAATTTTTCTCAAAACAGTGTTCTATTTCCCCTTCAGTGATAACCACTAATAACAGTAATCAAACTGTTTCACACCTTTATTTTCCTGTTTGTTGATTGAAAAAAAACAAACAAACAAAAAA
>JAOTQP010001546.1:97317258-97346520 GCA_026413545.1 Cichladusa arquata | reverse complement strand
ATCTAAAAACAAACAAACAAAAAAAAACCCACTGAAGTTTCAAATCTAATAGCAAACCTAGATTTTAACTTTCTTGGATATTTTTCCTTACAGAGATGTGAATTAAAAACTGAGAGTGAAATAACTACATGAGAACAGCATCCCACCCATAAGGAAGGAACCTGGTTCTGCTGGATGCAGCAATTCAAGGAGCAGAAGACCAAATCTGCTGGTAGGAATCAGCCCAAGCTCTACAATAGCTAAGAATATTACTCAAGTTATGTACCAATCTCACAGGGTTTTTTTAAAATTCATTTTTAGAATCAAGGAGCCAAAATTACATCAACTACTATCCTGTGCAGGAAAGCCGTGGACCCAGGACACATCCTGGAAAAAGCATCACACCAGGAACATGATGCAAGGTTTGTGTTCAGGTTATTATCAGGACAGCCTTTGTGCCTTGAGAACACAATGGCAAGCACCTTGTGTTGGATTGTAGCAACATTTATGCTGGGATGTGGACACCCAGCTGCCCTGCAATGTCCTGCTGCCCCCCCTGGGTGGCAAGGACTGCCCATGCCAGGGCACACCCAGGCTGGTGGCTCCCCACAGGCAACCACCTGCATTTGCCCAAGGCAGTGCCTTGGTGTTGTGAACTCCAAATGATCATGGGGATGAGCAGAGCACTGGTGCTCCTGTTAGCTGGATCCTGAACACAATGGGCCCTTTTGACCAGCAGTTATATGCCAGACCATCTCTCTGGCCATGCATGAGGCTCAGGGGTACAGTAACACCTTCTCTCACCTTTCACTTCAGCTTCCATCATTAAAAATGGGAGAGTTATCTCCAGAAAACAGCAAACCATATGATTTTGTGACTAGTTCCTCTAAAATCCCTATAAAAATGGGCACCACCCCTTCACTGAGCTGTCAGAGACAGCACTGACTGGACTCTCCCAGCAGTCAAGACCAAGGCAAGAGAAGGCTGGTGCAGCAGCACAGCAGGACACCTCCAGTCTCAGCCCACACATTTAGTAGTTGCAACTTCCATTAATTCTGAACACTCGAGAGTTTGATTTGCTCTTAAGTGCATTCACTATAAATTATGCAGAAGAACAATATGACTGTCTCCAAGAAAGGGAGTGCTCCATATCAGAGGAGAAAGAAGAGACAGTGGTAATTTTAGGGGCACCAAGAATAGCCCTATGAAAATCCTTTCTCTCTTCTGGTATTTCTGTGTAGCATTTGACACTTCAATGCAAATCATCTTGGAAGCAAATCATGCAATCTGCACTCCAGACATCACTTTTCTCATTAACCTCCACCACAGGGCTCCATCCCCAGCAATACCCACACTAAATGTGTTTTTCTGAGCACTGTGCGTGAGGGCTGGAGCTGAGCCTCAGTTAGCAGGCTGGGTAAGAAACAAATGGAAAATCAAATCATGCTGAATTTTATATTTATATCTATTTGATGCCAGTAGTGGCCTAATGGGTGCATTTTCTTCCCTAACTGGGTATAGTCACAGGAAGATGTGATGGTTTTGAAGCAGGAAGCATCCCAAGAGGGGTGAGAAGAGCTGACCTCCACCTGAGACCACATATGGGGCACATCCTGTCCCACAGCCTTGGTGCCGCATGGGTGAAGGTCTCGATTGCAAAAACAGGAAATGCGCCTTCTCTCAACAGTGATGCAGAAGATGGACTTTGATGTTCACGTGAGGAAAAGGGGATGAGGGAGAAAACCTACTACTGATACCCCCTTAAAATTGCTCTCTCAGGTGGAAAGATCTTAATGAACTTTATTTTAGCAAATGCAAAAAGAGCACCTAATCCTTAAGGTTTTAACATATCAGGCCATGGACAGATAAGCTTTCCTGGGTATGGCCACAGCAGGTGGTCGAATACTGACCTCAGCCATTTTTTAACCTCTTAATTTACCACTCTGGTCTCTGAAAAGACCCTAAGCTACACCTGGTATCAACTACTAGTCTGCTCCACTTCTAACAGGACTAAAAAAAAATCCTACTAAACCAAATTCTGCATCTTTTGCAAACCACGATCCACACCAGGCTGGCACTTTGGATTTTTTTTGTGTTTTTTTTTTTTTTTTTTAATTTCCCTTCCCCAAGGATAACATTATCTATTTCCCTGGAAGCTTTCAGCAACTTTTCTGCAGGAGGAGAAGGTATCCTGTGCGAGAAACCATGTCAACAAGATCTTTCCGTAAATGCAGCATTTGCGTAAGATCAACACAATAATTTATCATTTATTTTTTCCTCTCGAAAGGAACAGGAAAAAAGTGTTTAAAGGCTGCGGCAGTGGTTAAAAGGAGGGCTCTGATGGTGGAGGATGGTGCAGGAATCGAAAGTTTCTGAAGTGATGCCTTCTCCTGGGGTGTGCACACATCATCTTTCAGCACACAACAGCAAGGCTGCTTCCCTTCGCCTTCAAGCCCGCCAACAGCTCTTTGTTGGCACTGCACACGTTGAAAAAGGAAGGCCAGCAAATGTACCATCCTCGGGGTCAGTCAGTTCCACAACTGATACAGATGTTTGGAGCCACACTGGCATTGGGGAAAAGGTTCCTGCCAGAGGAAGATGAAATTTTATTTGCTCAGCTGAAGCGAATAAAGCTTCCAAGCTGGGCTGTGGAAGAACCAGGTAAATCCTCCGACTGACACTCTCCCCTGACTGAGCCTGTCATTCAGACTCTTCTTATCCCTGCAAACACAGGCATGATCCTGCTGCTGGACTTCTCTGAGATAAATGCATCATAACAGAAATAATCCCACATTTCCCCACCCCGACTCTGGAGAGAGTAAGCACTGGTACCTTAAAAGCACTTTAGGCCCTCATGTTCTTGTGGTTAACACTATTTTTTTAGATTCTTGACCCTATATTGCAGAGATCATGACTTGTCAGACCTATTTTGAGACCTCCTTTAAGTGTCCCAAGTAAAACTCGGTGGTAAGAATCAAACAGCTTCCCAAAGGAATGTCAACCCTTGTATGTCCTCTGCAAGTGAATTTCCAGCTGCAGGAGGATGGTGAGGCAGGGTAAACAGATGGGCATTTATACATCCCATAGCCCAGGACAGAGCTCTTCAGCATTTTGGTGCCCAAACTCTGTGTTTTAGAAAAGGAGAGGAGCTGCATCTAAGGATGACCCTGCTGAACAATAGCACAGCCCTGGCGTGCTGCGTTTTGGAGTGACTCCAAGCAGGGTGGGACTGTAAGAAAATGGACAAAAGCTTTGGATAGAGATCTACAGGGAGGAAGCGCTTCCTACTTCCTCCACAGAAAGGACTGGGGCTTTAAATAAACCTCCTCCTGAGCTCTGCTGAAGACTGAAAGGGCTGCTGCTGGAAGAAAGTCTTGTCTGACTGGGACCCAGCTGAAGGCTGATGGGGCTCTCCTAGGGAATTCTGCTGCTCTGCTGCAGTTTCCAACATGCTGGTGGGAAGTGGGGGAGGGCTGGGCTGCCCACAGTCCCAATCTGACTGGCATCAACTAGACAAACAGCCTGTAAAACCTCAAGACAGTGCTCTCAGCTCTGCCACCAAAGGTGCAGAGCCAGACTTGCCTGTCAAGCACACCTTTTGAAGAAAAAGGTAAATCAAAGTGTACGCTTACACTTTGCAATGCCATTTCAACATCACACCATTCTCAGACCCATTTACCTTTTAGCCCTTCCTGTGTGGCCTTCGAGGCTGCAGCAGCACGTTTATTCTGATGCACAGAGACATTCAATCTGCTCCATCTCCTACAGCTCCTTTCTAGCCTCCCCACCTCTGCAGCCCCATGGGATCTTCCTCCCTTGTCTCCCTCCTGCCTCTCACATGGTCCCACACACAGACCACGAACATGGGAGCCAGGGTTGGGCAACAATATTGATGAGAAAATGACTGGCACTGACAAAAACCATCCCCCTCCTAACAAATACCAATGGAATATTTTCTTTGCTTGGTTGTAACAGAATCAGACCCTAAACACAATAATACAGACTTGCAAACCATCCTGATCTTTCCTCTGTACAGTACCACATCACTTATCTTGTCCATCCACTTTAGAGTACATATTCAGTTGTGATAACCTCCATCTTCCCTGTTCTCCACCCTGAGCATCAGCCCACAGCAAGAAGCCTGTTTGTTGTTTTCCAGCCTGCCCTTAGTCTGCTAGAGCACCCATTGCTTAAACCCAAAAGAAGACTCATGCTGTGCCAAAATTGCTAAAATTTACATCTCAGATATTTTCAGTGGTCTGGAAGACTTAATAACAGAAAATAAGAGAGAGAAGGAAGGAAACCATAGGTTTGGAAAATATCAGGCTAGACAGATTAAGAGGCAATGTGGAAAAAATACACTCCAAATTATATTCTCACAACAAAAAACAAAGCTGTAGGCAGGTCAGAAAGAACTGAGTTGTGCATACATTTCTGCTACAGCAAGAAATGGCTTTGCTCTGCAATGGGATGGAATAAGCAGATTTCACAGTCCTGGAGGAAAATATTATTTCATGAATGGCTTTGCACAAAGCAATTACCCACCAGTTTGGAACAGACATCTGTGATATTGACCTGCTGAGACAACCATTGAAACTGCACTTGGTCTAAATTTGGGAAAGTTCTCAACTCCTGTCCTGCTTTACAAAGGAGTGTAAGAGTCAAAACTACTTCTTGTAGCAACTATCTGCTGAGCTCTGGCTTCACTGGACAGCAAACTGCTATCAATAAATGTACTGTTCCTATAAAATTCCCAAATTTTCTCTACTAATTCACACCCCATGGCAATCTGGTTAGCACTCTGCTTGAGAGGTGGTTCTGTTGGGCTGAAATAAGGCAAAGTGCAGTAAGAAGCAGCCCATGCCAACACCAAATTTGCAGCCAAGAGTGAGAAGTGCCAGCCCTGGAGAGGCATATCCAGCAGTGGCATGCACAGAAGCAAAGATGCTGAATGCCACTGTTCCTGCAAATTCAACATGGCTATTGCAGGTTATTTCTGTATTTCTTGTTGTTTCCAAGCTGTCCTAATGTCGTATTAGCTTTTGTTACTCAGCTTTGTCCTGATGGTTTCAGTACAGAGCTATGTCAGAGTGGATATATCTTAATATACTTGTACTTTAATGCAGTCAATACTCATTATTTTCAATATTCCTGAAGATGAGCTGCTCCTTTCAGTAAAACTGTGTTCAGGCCCTGATATGGCAGGTGTAGCATCAGTCACTGGCTTTCTTCCTGAGCTTTATCCCAAAAGCCAGCCAGGCTTTGCTCCCACCACCTCAGTCAAGTCAATCCTCTACTGGCTCAAAATCATCTTCTAATTTGAGCTCAAATGTATTCAGTGCTGGTAACCACATTTGCTCTGGTCCCAACACCATCTTCTCTGTAACTTCCCTCTGCTACACACAGGGGTAGAGAGCCATCACTGCCACATCAGCCTTGGCTTTCCTGGTTTGGCTGCCCAGGTTCTTCCTGCCTCCTCTCAGACACACAGTGTCCTTTCCCCGTGTCAGAAATCCTCCCCTGCACTCAGAGCAGCGACAGCCTCCTGACCCCTGGCACCGCACGCACCACCTCAACACCGAGCTTCCTTATCTGCACCGGGCACTCTTCCAAGGAGGGGATTTGCCTTTTGACCTTAGTGCCTTGGGTCAATCTGTGTTCAGCTCTGCCTGGGCTCTCCTCCACACTCCCAGCGAGCAGCTTCTCCCCTGGTCAGGGACAGACCAACCTTTCATGGCTCTTCTGTTCCTGCCATCCAAAGGGGCACCCTGCTCTCTCAGAATGACATCCTGATCTCTTTCCAAGCTGATGGCAAATGGCAGTGTCAGGGCTCAGATACGTGACCTGTGCACCCCTGAATGTGGGGATTCAAAACCCATCTGCTGAGAAGGTCTAATGGATGAGATGTAAAGCTCAGAGGAAAAATAATGCCAAGAAGAAAGTGATCCAGCACATTCCTGGAACATCTCCACATGTAAAACCTAGTAGTGTGAGTCATACAAGGATTTTTCCAGTTTCTTCTCTAGCTCTCAGTGTCAGGTGAATGAGGAGGACCACTTTTATCACTCATCCAGTGAATGAACAGGGAATAACAGCCTATTTGTTTTAAAAATAAAACAGCAGGGTTGTACAAAGCCAACCAACCAACCAAATGTAAGCACACCCTCAAGCAAGGGAGACCACAATCACTCTCTATATCCTATTCAGTAGGATCTGTGTACTACATACATATATTTATTTCTATTTTATTCAAAATAAAGGGTTTTTTTTTTCCTCATAAAGGGTAAAATTCAGATCTGGAACATCAGAGGAACAGATGAAACAAACATAAACAAACATCAGTTTGCTCTGAAAATACAGCAAAAAAAATCCCCCCTTACTAAGCAGTGAAAAAGGTGACTGAAAATATCCCTGAGTGCTACAAGCAGGCTGTAGCCTCCTTGGAGTGTGAGGATCCTGAGGATCCACTGTAGGGGCAGCAGAAGCAGTTCAGCAAATATTCATGCACATTTACAGATCCATGGTGCTTGTAATCAGTGAGAGATTTGCTGCTGAGAAAAGCACTTTTTTCCCTTTCTAAAGAAATTTTACATTAAAAGAAGTGTGTGTTTGCTGCTCTAACCCATGGGTGGACCCACATGGATCTTGCACAACGCTTCCCCTTGCTCCAAGCAGCATTCACACCAGAGCAACACATGACCTTCTGCAAACCAGAAAGTCCCTCTGGACTGGATCACTGTGCAAGCCAAGGGATGGGGAGAAGCTGTGCAAAAATACCTCAAGTTTGCCAGAATTCTGGGCTATGCCATAATGGCGTTTGGATGTACACTGGGGCATGCACTGAGGCATCTTTGGCCAGGCACAGCTCTGCCTAGCTGGACACTCACTCTGATGGCCCATCACTGCTGGCATGTCAGTCATTAAAAATGTCTCAGCATGCCACTGAATAAAATTTGCGTGTGCATGAAACCCCCCATATTGACTTTTCCTATGGAAAGTGACTGCTTCTCCACTGGCACTGCCCTTTTCAGCAGGGAGGAAGCTGCAGGAGCACATTCCTCGAGGCTGCACCATGAGCTCACAGAGGCTGCTAGGAGCACCTCAGGCAGAGCTCACAGAGCTCCTCAAACACAGCACCACTCTCTGCCCACAAACAACCCCACTAAAACACATCCAATTTCTTGATGCTGCTGTTGCTGCCAGGATTTCCAAGGCTGCAGCTTTCCAGGAGAAATCCATGGCATGCACGCACTCCAGACCGTGCTACATTTGATAGGAGTAGCCTGGTTTCAAGCATCCATACAAGCAGTGGGAGCTCCCATTTTTTCACTATGAGCACATCTTAGGCTAGTACAAGTTAAAGTTAACCAGTGGAAAGCCTACTGCTCCAGCTCTGCAAGGGGGAACACCTGCCAGTGGCTGCCCCAACACTAAAGCAAGATGCTGAAGGGCTCCTGCTGCGATGCAGAGAAGTGGCAGCTGAGATCTTGCTTCTGCTGTGCCAGGCACCATATACTGGGCCAAAAAGAGCCTGCTGCTGTGCCAAAAGCGAGTAATTCAAGCTGAAAGGCAGCTGATGGGACTTCCCTGCTTTGCCAGGCAGCTGGCTGCAAAAACACATTTTGCAGCAGCAAACATTACCCTCCACTGATGAGGTGGAGAGTCCTTTCAAGTCAGTCCTTAGCAGGTTTAAAGATGGGCTGGAGATAGAGGAGCTGCCTGATAAATGGCAATGCTTGACAAGGAAAAAAAAATATAAAAAATAAAAGGCTTCCTCTCTTCAAAAGGTTATGGTCCTTTTTCCTACTGCTGCCTCCCAGTCTCTTAAATATCATTAAATTTGCCCTGACTGAAAATATTAGAGGTCGCCTGTCTTAAATTTGAAGAACATTTTTTCCACTCAGACAGAGGAATTTTGCTTACCTTCATCAAGCAGTAGTGCCAACAGTTGTTATAGTACAGTATAAATATTAGCCCTTGCCAGTAAACAAATGCAAATTTTGGCACCAGATCAGACTGAAATAATCACATAATCACAGAATGGTTTGAGTCAGAAGAGACCTTTAAAGATCATCCAGCTCAACCCCCTGCCATGGTCAGGGACACCTCACACCAGACTAGATTGCTCAAAGCTCCAGCCAACCTGGCCTAGAGCACTTCAAAACATGGGCCATCCATAGCTCTGGGCAGCCTGCTCCAGGTTCTCATCACCCTCACAGTAAATCTGTTCCTTTTGTCCAATCTAAACTTGCCCTCTTTCAGTCTAAAACCATTGCTCCTTGTCACTACAGGCCCCTGAAAACACCCCACCTTTCTCCATAATTTTTATAAGCCCCTTCATATTAAAAGACTGCAATGAGGTCTCCTTGGAGCCTCCTCCAGGCTGAACAACTCCAACTCTCTCAGCCTTTCCTCCAGGGGAGGAGCCCCATCCCCCTGATGACCTTCATGACCCTCCTCTGGACTCGCTGTACCAAGTCCATGTCCCTGCCTGAGTCCATGTCCTGTCCCTGAGCTGGACACAGTGCTCCAGGTGGGATCCACCAGAGCAGAGGGTCAGGAACACCTCCCTCATACCTGTCAGCATGGAAAAGCCCAGCTGGGGAATTTGCTCAACACGGATTGAACAAACCTGCCTGAAACACTGAAGAATATATGCACAGCTAAACTGGACCACAATAGTTAGAAACTCCATTCCCATGCTTTATTTATTTGTATTTAACAAACTGAAACCCTAAGTGCCAAACTGAAGGTTCAGTGACAACTCATACTAAACAAATTAGCCACTCAGATCATTAAAATACTTTACTTCCTTCTGTGTATGCTCTAGTAATCTCTACACTTCTCTCAGTCTGATAAAGCAATTAAAAACAATCCATTTCACTTTCAGTTTCTGACCAGAGAAAGCACCATGGGTTCACAAGCTACCAGAATTTTTTTTTTTTTAATGAGTAATGTTATTCTCCATATACTTTCAGTAAATAATCCCAGTGAATTTAAGTATGAAACAGATCTGCAAAACAAAGTAGGCAAGAATGTAAACTTGGTGTCTCTGCCTCAAAACACTTCCAGCCTCACCTAAGGAGTGACTTGGCTGGGAAGCTGTTTGCTGGAACAAAGAGGCTGCGTGATGCAGGAGTGCTGGAGGCAGGGCAGGGAGGGCAGGGAGTGTAACACCTAAGCCAGTTATGTAAGCAGGGAAGCACGGGGTGAAAGGACAGGAGGACGCAGTGGGACGCGTGGCAGCCAGCCTCGGAAAGCTCATAAGGAGCTTTGGCAGGAGCCGGCTGCCCCGGGCTGGGCAGGGGACAGGAGCAGCTCCAGCACCTGGACAGGACCAGCCCTGCACCCCAGCCACAGACACAGAGCTCTGCTGCTGCTTTGTGCTCATGGCACAAGAGTGCAGCCTGTGGGGTGCTGGGGAAAACAGCAAGAGGGCTTTGGTGCTTTCTCTGCCATCTATTTCAGGTTTTAATGCTGGTTTTGCTTTTCCCCCCCGGATTCACTGCTGAAGTGCCCACGGACAATGAGACTATTGAGCATTTACTACAGCATGAGATTAGTTTGGGTTTCAGTTTCTGCTGAGCCAGCTCATTTCCTTCCACATTCTTACAGGAACAGATGCTAAAATATAAAAGGGCAGTCAGCATCGTAAAGGCAGAAAAAGGAAAACCCTTCATACAACAGCATGAAGTTAAAAATACTTTTTTCACAGCTTTAGCCAGAGCCATTCAATAGTTTGCTCTGCCATCTAATTAGATTACATTAAAGAGGCAAGAGGCTATTATTTTTCCCTAAGAACAAAAAAACCACAAACACATACACACCTCAAAATAACAAAAACCCAACCAAACATCCAACAACTAAACTGGCCAAACTGGCTGGATTAAAAGAAGTGTTCAAAGAAGCAAAACAGAAAAATTAGTTTTGTCCCCTCCCATTATGCATAACTGCAGTGCTGCCTTCAGACACCAAATTCAATTGCTGCAGCAATTAGTCACAAAAGTCAAGCCAAGCTGAAACTGTCAGATACACAAGAACATCCCTGTGCTAGAATCAGTTCTTCCCCACAGAGGCAAACCAAGCAGATGCACAACCTGCAGCTCATAAAAAGCCACAACCATTCCTGGGCTGCAACAGCAGCAAGGACAAGGTGATGACAGCCATTGCCAAACAAACTCCCAGCCCTTGTGCCACCACTCCAGTCAATGCAGGAGCATCTCTTCCCCTGGAGCACCTCTTCCCTGGGTGCTTTGGGGCTCAGTGGCCACAGCCCAGAGCATCCCCACAGGGCCATGCAACAGAGGTGGAGCCACCAGGGCTGGGACTTGCTTTAGGGAAAAAAATAGGTGGAAAGAAACACAGATTGCCCAATTGCACCACACCAGCCATGTTTCTCTTTCCACAAAGTTACATCCATCAATTTTAATCTTTTTCAGGAAAGTCCCAAGTATGGCAAGATGCTTCTCCATGCAGCTCTGACATTCAGATGCTTTGCCAGCTAGATGAGCGACCTGCAACTCCTCCAGATGCTGTTTAAAGTACCTTTTACATACAGATGTAATATCCATTATCCTATAATGCTTTTAAAATGCTTCTCATTAGGCACCCCAGATGTGCAACCCACTGCTCAGCAAGTCCACACCTTCCTGGTGCCACTCCACCAGCCCATAGCTGAACCTGCCAGCACCATCTCCTTCAAGCTGTGGGAAAAACACATTCATATAGGCCAGAAAACTGAGATCACAAAGGACCAAAGCCACTGATTACTCCATCAGGTTGCTTCACTGCTTGACACAAATTTTTCCAAGAGGTTTCTAAACCTCTGTGAAGTACAAAGCAGTGAAGTATAAATATGCAATGTAAATACAGAGACATTGGTAGAACTAATGACATGAAATCACTGATAAAATTTAGAAGGATTTTCAGACAAATCTTTCCAAATCATTTGCTTCTGGATTTAGGACAAATGAGGCAGGCTCATGGAGGTTCAAACAAGGTGGAGTAAAACAAATTTAGCTTACGTGGATAACATAAATGTCTCTGCTGGCAGCTTGTGCCAGAACCAGGCTCCACAACACCCTACTGATGACAACCTTGGGGAATTTCAATCCTGCTTGTAAAGAGCAAAGAACACAATGCAACTTCCAACAGCTTTTGTCAACTTATTCATAAACATCTTAGTATTATGAACATTTTAATCACCTGTGCACTGTCTACAGGGTGTCATTAGGTTTTCTTTCAAAACAAACAAGCAAAAAAAGTGTAGTATCCTTCACGCAAAAATAAACTCCCAGGGCACCTCTTGACAAACACAGCTGCACCATCCCTTCAGCCAGGAGATGCCTTTCTCCCTTCCCTGCAGCTCTCCCAAAACCGGCACAGCAAACCACCCCAGCACTCACTGCTCCTCCCTGGAGAGCAAAGCCCTCTGCAGCTGCCATGGCTGGTGTCACACAGTGCCCAGTGGCTCTCAGGCACAGTTTTGGCACCAATACATCACCCTATCACCACATTGCTGTGTTGGAACATGGGGCTGCCATTACAGTACACATTTTTGATGGTTTCACCATTTCTCTGCTTGCTCACCCATTTCACCTAGACCTCTAAGCCATTCCAGATCTCTAAACTACTCTCTGGGATTTAGGGTTTAAAACCAACCCCTTCCCTCACTGCCAAAACATACACTTGGGACTGATGGAGGACCTAAACATTGCCCCACAACAAATGTTTATGAGTGTAGAAGAACTTTGTGCAGCCATGGCAAGTGGGACAGATGCCAACTGACTGCAGGGTCACCCCTGGGACCCAGAGAAGGAACAGCCCCACATCACCAGCCCCACTCCTCACTGGCTGCCCTGTACTCACCCCCTCACCTCACCCCTCCAGATGCCCTGGGCTCAGGCACGAGGGTCTCCAGGCTGGACTGGCCATCCCTTTGGCTGCTCCTTCACAGCCCTGTGTGAACCAGGAAGTGGAGGCAAGCCAGCAGTTTATTTTTAACTTTTTTTTTTTCTCCCTTAAATAAAAAGCAAAACCACATGCATAAACCACATGTTCGCGCTCACTCCACCCAGTGACGAGTTTTACTTTTTGCATCCTTCCAACACTCAAAAATTCCTAGGCAGTGATGTAGAGCAGACATCACCCCACAGATTTCCATTATGCCCCTCAGTATCCCTGCTCCTACACTGTCAAAATAAGAGTCTCTCAAACACTGAATTAAGTCTCTCCACGAAGCAAGCAGAGCCTGAAGAGTGAGGGTGCCTCTGCTCTCAGCTTTTCTCCCCTTTCCCTCCATCCCAAAAGCTATGCAGGACCTCCAGGAACTCCTGCACTGGCAGAAGTTGCAGCTCACACTTCCAAAACTTCACTGCAGACTCTTCAGAGAAAGTAGAGCTAGTGTGGGATTTTGAGTCCCTTCCTATGAGTTCAACCACTGCTTTAAATCCCTACTAACCAGAAGCTGGCTCTTGCTTCTCTTCTGCAGCTTCTCAGATGTCATTACTTGTAACTTCTTCGAGGGTTTCAGATAAACAAGTTACAGGACCTTAAGTGACTCCTCAAACTTTAGTTTCAGAGGTGCAGACAGGTGGAAAGAGTTAAAGAGTTTCCCAGCAGCAGATAGTTTTGCAGTCAACACGTTGAATTTTTGGACCTAGGAGGAGACCACCCATTCACCATGGGAACGTTCAGCACAGAACTTAAAGTTCAAATAAAAAGTTGAAAGATCCCCTGTTTTTTCCAAATTGTCTATTGAAACTTCACCTTCTTTAAAAGGAAGGGGGGCACTAGGTCAGCACACACATATCTACACCTTGAGCAGCAAGACTTGTGAATCAAAGTGAGAAACTTTCAAGGAGCAAATACATTAACACAAGACCCAGTTTGTGCCCACAGTCTGATGTGGCTACATTCAGGCTCTAATGGCAAAATTACCTGTTTTTCAACTTCTGTTCAAAGAGAAACTCCATACCAGCAGAGTGCCATTTAGACATGAACATTATTAATACAGAAATGCCTGCTTCAGAGCTCTGAAAACACTAATTAATCACAGCACTGGCTTTATGAGTGATCATTTGCAAACACCACGCCAGTTCTGCACCACCCTGAGATTGCTGACAATGCCTCATCCCAAGCAGAAAAATGTCCTCGCTACTTGCTGAATACCATACTGTTGGACAGCAAGTGTAAACCATCAGTTTTGATGAATGAAAACTTGGGACATAAAACAAGGCACCTGAAAACATAAGAAGGCATCTGCCTCAATTTTAATATCTCCCTACTGACTTTTACCTCCAAGACAAGAAGAATTTGGTGAGTTTGCACAGCAGCTAAAGGATGGACTGGACAGCTTCAAGCATTACGAGACTTGAAGACACAAGCTTTGCTCCACAACCTCAACAATAATAACATGTTTGTGAATATAAACATATAAAAACTACTGTGTTCCTCTACACAAGGATAAAAAGTAGATTCAATGCAGCCCTGAAGATGCCTTAATTAATTCAAAAATCTGTTGGAAAAGCTGTCAACCATTTTTGTGCATTTTAGGAAGCAGAGCTGAAGTGGAACATCTCCCAGTCCAACCTAACAAACACATGGTAAGCTGTTGGCTTTAGGACAGTAGATTACGTTAGCTAATAACCCTCCCTTGCTTCACTCTTGCTCAGCCCTCTTGGCCCATCTCAACCAGCCAAACTGGGTTTTCAAAACAGCTCATTGTTGGTTCTTGCAGGTGTCATTAGCTACCTTGTCCATGTTTTATCCAATTATTGACAGTGCCCAACCAGCACCCTCTGAAAATGCACCAAGGTGCCTGGTGCCAAGTTTAATTATCCCCTTGCTTAAGGAGGCAGGTTATTTTACACAGAGCAATGGAGAGGTACATTTGCTGGGTGAAGGGAAAACCTTATACTGTGCCCCATTTCCTGAAGGAGACTGGAATTTAAACCTACTTTACTATCTAGCCACACTATGCAAGGAGCAGTGTGCTTATTGTTAGGAAGCATGGCAGAAACACCACAGCCAGCTACAATTTCCTTGCTGTGCAGAAGCAGCATGTTCCCTTTCCCACTGCCTGAGGCTCTGCCTCACCTCTTTGCCAGCAGGGTAGATTTGACACTGCAGTAACACCAGCCTCCTGCTCCCCTCCCACACAAGAAAACCCAGAACAAGGCAGCTCCCTCTTGTCTCACCACAGGGGTGGACACAGATACCCCACAGGGCAGCACCAGAGGGCTGAAACATGCTGCCAGCCCCCTCAAGGAATGCTGGCACAGAACCCTCAGGTCACACATCATCGAGTTCCCAAAAGGAAAAGCATTAAAGTGTCAAGAACTCTCCTTCCCAGCCTCCAAAGAATCCTACAGATCCCTCCAGCAGCTCAGCTAACTGTGTTTATTGCTGCATCCTTCACTTTATAGGTCAACATATACCAGAGAACCAGCAATTCTCAGCTAATCAGATTTCTGTGCAGACTGACAAATGGCTGCCAACAAGAACATAAAAACCCAGTAAAATCAAGAGTCTCTCTAATCAACTCACTTGATGCAGTAAGCCTGCAGAAAGCTCCCACGCTGTGTTAACACATTGGACTGCACTTTGTGGCAGGATCTCAGGGGGCTGGCAGCAGTGGCGGGACCCCAGCTCAGGCCAGCTGCTGGAAGGAACATGTTCCTCTTTGTTCTTTGTGCTCCACTCAATGCTATGTTATTTTGAAACTAATTCATGGTAACTCCTTGACATACCATTAGTGTGCTTGCCAAACACCAAAGCTTAAAACTGGAGTGTGAGCACACGCTCACCAATGAGGTTCTTGCTGCACCACTGGATTATCCCAGCCTGGAAACTTCTTATAGGTGAGTCCTTCCTACCTCCACAGGCAGACCTGAAAAAAACATGAACTGACATTGCCAGTGGGGTGTGAAAATCACCTTTTCCCATGAAAGCCAAGCACCTCACCTTGTTACCAACCCTGCAGCTCTGCCACATCCTGTCCCTCCAACCTCCTGATCCTACACACTGTACCCCACAAAGCTCACCCATCACTGAGAAGAGTTTCAGAGATGTAATGACATCACTGACATAGCTATGGCACCCCTCCTGTTCCCGCATGCTGACAGCAGGGCACTGCATGCCCCAGGGGCCAAAGGGCTGATCCCAGTGAGGCAGGAGAGGAGGAGATGATGTGCAGAGAGGCAGGTGGAAAATCGTGGCCTCCTCCTCCACAACAGCCCTCAGCTGCTCTTAGAAGATGATGAGGATTTCCAGCTAAAACACCGCTGCTCTCAGAGGTCTGGCACCGAGCTGCTGAGCAGGTAAAAGGGATGGCGAGTCTGTCAAGGTCCCTGATTAGGTGTGAAAGAAAAGCCCTGTGCACACAATACTCTTACTGAAGCTATAAATAGCCTCCTCTGCACCAAAGTTGTGCATACTGTATTGACACTTCTGACTTAATAGGATTTCCTAGGTAGCCTGAACCAGCTCGGGCTGCTGCAGGGCAGCCTTGCTGAGCCCTTTTCACAACACATGCACACTGCTGTGGCTGGGGCGAGCAGAGGGGATAATCCCAGTTTTTCAGTGTCCATCTTTTCAGTGTCCTGATCATACTAAGGCAGGAAAAGACTGAGAAGCTCCTAGGGGGTCTTAATGAGTTTGTATGCACAGCTTAATAGGGAGAGGCCTTCTCAATGCAGCAAGCTTATCTCCCAGCTACATATCAGATCTTACTAAAAATGCAATATTTTTCTTCTTTATTTTCATCCTTTTTTACAGTGGTAGAGAAAGATAAGAAACAATGCTCTAATAGAAGATATAATATATTTTATATTAAATAATATAAAATATTATTTTCCTATTCAAATATATAACGCTATTTCAGTTTCTGTAAGTAAATTAAACCAGTTCTCCCACTAATGGCACATTATTATCTTCAAATATGTAATTTAAGAATTTAAACATCTGTTATACTACTTTATTCCTTCTAAAGAAATCCCACCCTGTTTGAATTACTGTCTGTTAACCTGACAGGCTGGCCTGAGAACTGGCAACCAAATAATCTTTTACTGTGACATTTCCACCACATCATCTTTGCCTCTGTGGTGCTTAGCCTGCCAGTGGTGCTGCGAATCATTCCCAAGTTTTGCCCTGATGTTTTGAGCATGTACAAGATGTATCCCCTGCCCTCGTGCTGAGGATGAGCCACATCCTGAGCCTGTGCCCCCTTCCCAGGTACAGCCACACTACTGCTTCACCTGCCCTGCCTCACCTCCTCCTCCCCCTGATAAAGCACTCCAAAACCTGTCTGCTCGTGTGCAATGTTGACCCTTTCATGCCCAAAAGGTACAAGTACAACTCACCTCAGCAAGGAATGATGTAGGACAGCTGTCTATTGCATATTCCCTGCCAGCCCCAGCTTCCTTCAGCTGCTCCATCACAAGCAACACAGAAACCACACAGGGTAATTGTGCACATCCATCTACATGCTAAGTACTGCACAGTGCCAGCCCAACCTGCTCAAGCTGAGCTCTCAGTCGTGCCTGTCGCCCCAGGCATGCTGTGTCACCAGGCCTTAGGGATGCAAACTCTCTGTGCAGCACTTCTGTGTTTTTCTGGAATGACATTTGGCTATTTGGAGCACTGGGAATTTGTAATACAAGAAGAAGAAATAATAAAGTTGACCTCAAGCTGGTTCAATACAGTCATTCTGAAACTAAAGTAGCTAGAACATGGTGCATCATTTTTTCCTACCACAGTCTTAGCTGTTATGGAAAATGCAGCAATGAAGAAAAGAGCTGGCTCGTGAGCTAACATTACCTGTCTGCATCTCATCTGCTGCTTCAGTATGCTCTGTACACCACAGCAATGCTACACAGAGTGCTTGCCTGGCTAAGGACCCCAGGCAGAAGTGATTGCAAGAGAGACATGTAGCTCAAAATTTCATTAAAGAAATGGCTATAATAAAATCACAAGCCACTCAATGCACTGGAGGCCGAATGTTGCTAAGGAAAATTATGAACCTCCTCCTACAAATATCCTTCTTTGCCCACAACAGAGAAAGAGCCAATAGTGTAGCAACATCTATATTCAGCACATGGACTAGACCAGAATAAGGTGACCATTAAATAGTTTAAAACAAAGAAGACAGCAAAATGTGATGAGCCTCAACAAAGTGAAACAGGGCTAAGAGACTCTACCAGCTATGTCTTGCACTTAGGCACCTCTCAGGAAACCTTTTTTAGGAGGTGGAAGGACAATCAGCTCCCCAAGAGCTTCCACACTGGATGGATGATGGACTGGTGGCCCCTTTTGCAAAACCCATTTTCTTTACTCTGCACAGTGGATAAGGGGGGAAAAGAAAAGCAGAGGGGGAGGAAGGGAAAACGCTTGAATGCTAAAATAGGCAAATTACTGAGCTAGAAAATCTAGATTAAATCAAGCATTCCTGCAAATGTGTAATAGAGAAACAAATGGCTCCCATCTGGAAGCTCAGCAAATTAACTTGGATCCTGGTTAAGACAACAGCACCAGAATCTGCTTCCAGAAATGTAAATATCCAGTGTGCATTTGCAATCCAATCACAGGCTAAAAATATAAGACAACTCGGAGTGGAAATCTGATTTTGTGTCTACCTTCTTAATGGGAAATAAAACAATAATTCTTTAGACACAGCAATCTGGGCTCACTTTTCCTGCTTGGAGAGATGATGCAAGATGTCTTTGCACCAGGAAAGTCTTTCAGCTGCTTCTGATTGCAAGGCCACAGCTCACATGTTGGAAGCCTGACTCTTCTCCATCATGTTCTGCTTCCCCATCTCCTTTTCCATTCTGTGTCCCCTGGCTGTCCTCAGCTCTCTGTTTACTTATACCACTTCACTTCATTCTTCTTACTAAGGGTATTCTAGTTCCTTTTCCCCGCCAGAGGTTTATCTCTGGCCTTCCAGTAAGAGAAGGGCTCTTGGTCTCAGTGTGCAGATGGAGAACTCAACCACAGGCATGAACCAGGCTCAGGACTAAATTTAGCCCAGAAGAGGATAGTCTTTCTGCTGGTAGGCCAGGAAGGCAATTTGGAGCAGAAGCCTATTTTAGATGCACTCTGGTGGTGTCTGCCTCCCTCTAGGCTATAGAGAGAGTCTGGGGAGACCAGCCTTAGACTCTGAGCATCATCCCTGAGGACCTTTTGATGCTACAAAAGGAAGGAAAAGCTGCTACAAGTTAATATCATCCATATGTTCAAGAGCTGACACTGGAAGGAAAGTTTTAGGGTGTTCCACCAGCAGAAGGCATTCATGGAAAAAGAGGACGTTTCTCTGTGTATGAGATATGTCCTTCTGTGATCACAGCAGGCACAGCCAGGAGTTTTAAACTACAGAAAAAAACACCTCTAGAGACAGGATAATCAGGAAAAACAGTTAATTCCCACATTTAATAAACAGATGGGGGATTGGTAAATATGGGCAAAAAAGCACATAATATCCAAACTTATGAGAGCAAAGAGCATATGAACATTAATAGCAGCAGTCAGATAGGATGTTAGATAATTAGCCAGAAATCACAGATGATGAGTAAGAAACAAGAGCACGGATTAACATACTGATACCAAGAGAAAGGGCACTGCAAGAGAAAACTGAGGTAGCAGAATAAGAAGCCCCAAAGGACTGCAGTGGTATGGGGTCAACACTGCCTGGAAGAAGGAGGGGCCACATCGCAGATTATCCTACACGCTACAGAGTCTGCGTGGCAGAGCAGTGAAGGTTGCAAGGTTCACAGCAAGACAGAAGTGCCAACAGGGCTTATCTTACTGTGGCACTGCAACTTCCCAAAATACTCAACTGAAGAACCCACTTTTAACGTAAAGAGCTGACCACAGATATTCCTGGAAGCAGAAGACAACAACTGTAATCCTCCAGCTGCTGAACTAGAAAAGGGCAGTTCTAATTTAGACACTGTAAGTAGCTGAAAGTCCTCGATTAAAGCAACTCTGGAGGCAATTGTAATCATGGAGAGGTGATTTAGGGAAACACAAAAATTCATCTTTTCAATTTCCTATAAGCTTTGAGAAATCTAAGGAACTTGGCATGGAAATCAACTGGATGGAAGTGCTCAAAAACACACTTCTAAGAGGCTCAGAATACCTGTGTGGCAAAGTTGGGGGAAAAAAAAAAAAAAAAAAAAAAAAAAAAAGTTTGGGGGGATATCTATGGAATGAATCCCGATCTAAATGGAAAAAAAAAATCACCAAAAAAAGGATTTTTAGGGCTAAGCAGAGTGTATGCGAGGAATGGAAAAGAAGCTCACCAAAGACATCTATGTCAGAGGTCAGGAAACAAAGGGGGAAAGAGATATTGCCAAAGTCAATCTGAATTTGGTCATGCAAATAAAAATAAAGAACAAAGATCAAAATGTTCTTCAATGATAAAATTTTTTTTTAAAAAAGTACAGAAAGTGGAAGCTAGCAGCACTTGGCTGACATATCTTAAAACAAAAGCACAAAAAGGGAGAGGAGCTTTTGTTGTTACTGCATCAGGATGGGGAACAGCAGATGGAAAAATATAATCCCACAGCACTGACAAAAAGCCCCTTCAAGCTATTAAACAGCCCATGATCAAGTTGAAACTGAAAGTGTTTCTAGTCAGGGTGGAGGTGAACAGCCCATCCCCAGGGCAAAGCATCCAAGAGGGGAGCAATTTGTTTTGGCTGGAGTCTACTCTCTGCAACAACACGAGACTGGGCTTTGCAATCAACACAGCCTCATGAAATCTGCCATTTTGAAACATGCTGACCACAACCAGCTCACAGAGAAACCTAAACAAGAGGATGACGAGAGCGTGATGATGTGTGATGATGAAAGTGTAGAAAAATATCTTAAAAATAAGGTTAAATGGGATTAATTGCCATTTGTAGCCTCATCCCACAGCACCCAGAGGCAAGGGTGCTCTTGATGCTCCCCTTGCATCCCTTTTCTCACTCCAGCACAGGTCCCCCACACTTGGAGGTTGAGAGGAAGGGAGGCTGCTTATTTATAAGCACTGGTCATTTGAGTCATTTCTGAAGAGGCACCAAAGCTGCCCCACCAAAACAATAATAACCTGTTGCTGGGTTGGAGCAGTCTGTCTCACCTTTACCTGCTAAAATTTGGTAGCAAAGGCTACCAAAACCAAGCTTTGCTCTGAATAACCTTAACATAGCACAGATATATCCCTGGACCTCACACCCAAACTTCAGCATACTGAGCAAGGCAAACCATATAATTTGTAATAATTTGTTTCTTCCACTGTATGGGATTAAGAAAGGTGATTAATGTACCTGAGAAAGCTGGGGCTGTAAAAGTGGGCAGGAGGAGCCAGTGTCAAAGTTTTCTCATTCTCCAATGAAAGTGTCACTGTCAGAGCACAGAGTTGCCTTTGAGGGACAAGAAAATATTTCCAAGTGCAGACAAAATGTGCTATAGCTTCATCAAGTCATGGTTGACCATGCACACAGCAACTGGCTTTGTGCCTGATATTTATTGAGAGCTAAAGGCAAAACCTCTGCAACAACAGAACTGGCATCACACAAGCCAGACAAGCAAACCTATTATTGTCCAGAATTATTATTACATTGTATTATCAGCCAAAACAACTTAAGAAGCTGTGAGTAACTCCATGATTTATGCTCAGCTTCACTGCTGCTCATTGGCTCCAAGCTCCTCAATGGGGCACAGAACCAAATGGATCATTGCTATTCAGAGCAATGAGGAACTGCTCAACCTCTAACCTCAGGTCACATCTGGGGACATCTCTTTAAACAGCAAGACAATTAAAACCAGAACTAGCACACAGGCAGGTCCACAGCATCAACAGGTGTTGGAGGGTTCCTCTGAGCCAGTTGTCTCCATGCAGCATAGTATACAGTGTTAAGACTTGTAGCTGTAAAAATGTTAAAAATGTACAAGTTTGTAGAATGCATGAAGAACCAAACTGGAATATTTTTGTGGTCTTGCCTTTTTTCTCACAAACTATTGGATTTTACAGTGTTTAGTCGCCTCCCAACATTCAGCTGCAGATTCAGCTCCTTAACTGAGCATAAAAAGTTCTCCCTCTACACTATGTAGCCAAAAGCAGAGACCTGAGAAGAAAACCAGAATATAAGCAGGTATTCCCATTACAAGGGCTACTCCAGACAATGAGATGACCAATGAATATTTTCACATGCTGTGCACCTATGCCACTAACACAAACCAAAACACTTGTGACCTCCTATCACCAAAATCTTTCAAGTATCATTATTCACCTGGATTAAGCATGCACTTGTATTTACATGCACAAATAAATCCTGCCAACCCCAAGATATTTTAAGCATATGCCTCAAACTAAATACAAGACTGGATGTTCTGGCTCAGGGCAGACTTCAGATCCTTTCACTACACACTTTTCAATACAAGACAGGAGCACAATGCTGAAGCAAGGGAGGAGACTGAAAAAGAAGCAGGCCACACATCATGATTTACTTTATGGTCACTGTCTTATCTTTAAATCAGACTTGCAGGGAAAGAACAGCAGGGAAGAGGCTCAAAAATTGCTTCAAATACACTACTGCACTGGCTGTCTGGCAGTAGATTAATCATTTAGTTGTCAACCTTGAAATAACAGTAATTGTTTTGGAAGACATTCATATTGCAAAACTGTAAGTGCATGTAGTAACAGTGAATCAAGTAAAATCTAACCCTTCTTCATTTCACATTTGCTTTAGACATGTCCTCTCCAGTACAGAAAGAACCAACTTAAAGGGAAAAAAGCCCCATCATGTAGATTAGAGTTTATTGATTACCCAAACACTAATTCTAGCCCAGCTTTTTGAGATCTCTCCAAGGGGAAAGGAAGAGATAGTATTTACAGAAACTGCTTCTAATGAGAAAACCTTAAGGCAAGGAAGGTGAACCTGAGAGCAATGAGTACCAATTTTATAGAATATAAACAACTGCTTGTTCTCGTAATTACATTTGCCTTTCTAACTACAGTCCCTATTCTCTACCTTCCTCCAGAAACACCCACTGCCAGACAAGGATGGCCAAAGCTAGATTACATCACTGTAACTAGGGGGAAAACATGTTATGATTTGCTTAAGATCACTTTTTTTCTGGGAAAGCCTCAAGTTTATCAGTTTTAAAAAAATGCTGTAAAATCACTGTCACAGAGGGATTATCCCTTCTTCCCCACTGAGTTGAACAGCACAGTACTGAAGAGAGCTCTATGATGAAGGACTGTTTTATTTCTAAAACAAAACACAGCTAAGTTCACTTCAGAGAGGGCACTAAGACCAGGGAAAATACTTTTTAGAAAAAGAAAAAAAGAATAAAAGTAAAAAGAAAAAAGAATGAAAAAAGAAGAAAAAAAAAAAAAAAGAAAAAAAAGAAAAGAAAAAAAGGAGAAAAGAAGAAAGAAGAAAAAACCTACTTCTTTCAAGTCTTCTCCTGACAAGATAATTTTGTTGAAGGTAACGATGAAGTCTCCTTTTACTCCTGCAAAGCTAACCCTGTTAAACCCCTGTGTTAGAGCTATGGGGGCCAAGGGTGCTGAAGCCCCAACACCTGCTCACCTGGGGTGAGCAAGGAGCCCTGACCACACCTGTCACACCTTCCCTAACAGCCCTTGGCTCTGCAGGTTCTGGGTTTGCCCCCATCAGATGTGAAGTACCTGCAGTTCCTCCATGGCCAAAGGAAGGAAGCTAAAAAAAAACAAATGAGCATAAAGCAATTACACTTTAAAGAATACTCTGAACTGAGCTACAGCTGAGCTTGCATGCAAAGAGATTTGGGTTTCATGGACAAGCTGCAATGACAGGAGAGGAATTAAGTAAACAGATATTTGCCAAATACAACTTTAAAAAACAATTTGACAGAAAATGGCAGCTTTGGTGGAGTGTAGGAATAGGATGGTAGGAACATTCTCACAGCATCACGTTTTTATTTAGAGAAGACAACCAAGGAAAAAAAATAAATACATTTTGCAGATGGTCTGTCTCTGAGTGGCCCCGATAAAAGCTGCTGTGCTCTGACTCTGGGCCAGCCACATTCCACATTCCACCTCCAACTGCACAGCCTTCAGAAGCATTAGCAGTAATTAAGAAGAGCCAACCATAGTGATAAGCCAGATGTCTATGAAAGAAATACATGTTGCACTGATACAGATTTATTTTTTTCTTTCAGTTTTTGGTGAACTAACATGGTACATTCCTTATAAAGACATTTTTCAAGTCCTTCACAGTTATTCCTCCAATGTTGACTCACTGAATCCCAGATGGGACCCTTGGCATCACTCATCCCAGCAGGTCTCCAGGACAGCACCAAAGACTTCATGTGTGGGCACCAGGCAGATACTGCTCTTTCAAATTGCCATACAAGTGCCTGAAGCATAGTTCTTGGGAATTCACTGCAATCTCACAAAAAACATTGAGAACCACTGATGTAGTCCAATACCTTTTCATTCAAATAATTTCTCCAAGAATTTTGGCACCCAGCCACCACCCAGCCACATTTGGCCTATACACCTATTTTCAAAAGATATGTAACTCTAAAAGCTTCCAGAGGATGAGAATCCCCGTAGCCAGAAGCAATTTTCTTCAAACAGTGATGTTTTTCTACGATTAAGCAAGCAAAGGATGTGCAATTTTTGCTGTGGTAGAGGCAGGATAGAATAATTTGATCATTTTGTGTCATCTCCCTCTTTGTACCATATATAACTCAGTGCTCACTTGTGCAGCTCACTGAAAGATTAGTTGGCTCGTTCAGACAAGGGTGGACTCCTAAGGCGTTTAAGTGATTTGGGGCAGGATGATCATCTGTGTCCTCCCTGCCCACAATTAACTGTTCCACAGCCCCTGTCTGTGCTAGGGCTGAGCATGCTGGGCAAGTCAGAAAAACCATGACTGGGAGCATCTCTTCTCCCTCAACCTCCAGTAGCTTAAAGGAAATTGTCACAAAGGGAACCAATCCCATTGATGATCCAGGATCTTGCTTAATCAACCTAAAGCTCAGTGTTTCAAACAGCAGGGAAATTAAACAACAGAGCTTTGCAGTAAGCTAATAAATCGTTGTGTATCTATGCTCAGATGGTTGTAAGAAGCATGACAAACTTGAAACAGCCTGCGAATTTCTAAAATTAAACAGTTCTTGGTGTTACAGAGGTCAGCCATCTGTTCAAATGTTCATGTTTTAGTTAATAAAGTCTTCTTCCACTCTTCTCTCCTGACTCAAGCATACTCCCTAGGAAGAGGAGAATATGGCTGAAGTCACCACAGCTAGACAGCCCTCCTCTTCCATGGAGATCTGCCCACAGAAAGCACATTTGTGGTTAGGACAGACTACGGAGGCAAGCAAGAAAATGAAAGAATATTTTCCCTGCAGAGTGCCAGGGTTTCTGGTGACGTTTGCAAGAGAATTTGTCAGGTTCTGAAAGATGCACTCAACATCCCTGGCTTGTCAGGAGACCTCTGGACCTCTGGCCCACCCTCCATCCCATCCTTCCTTAACCTCTGCTCAGTCTTGCAGAGTTCCAAGAAACATCAGAGAGCACTTCAACATTCAGCTTTAAACTGCCATCTCGTGACAGGGAGAAAGTGAAATATGACTGCTCTCAACAGATTTCACATAGATTTGTAGTGGAACTGCTTGCTTTACAAAAAACAGGAATTATCTGGAGTTATTCAGCAAGCAAGGTCACGCCCAGGCTGAAGCTGGGTTTATAGAGCAAGAAGTGAGCTCCAGGCTGTGTATGGCATGAAGAGATATGATGCAAAACAACCAAATTCTGCTGTTTGACATCCTTTCACAGTCTGGGTTATTCTCTCATCTCCTCTGTTCCTGGTAATAAAAGGAGAGCAAAAAGCCCATGAGTTTTGACAAAGGTGGAGAATGAGGGGAACAGGAAGACAGAGGCCAAACAAGCACTTTCAGGAAGAAACCAAACTTGGGCAGGGGAAAAGCAAAAGTTAAAAACATGTGGAAGTGGTTGACTGAGAATAGGATGGTTGCAACCAGCAACCTGCTTAAAATGTGTCTTCAGATGGCCAGTGCATTTCAGATATGGATAGCCATTGTCTGTCAGGACATCTGGCATGAAGGAAACGACACAACATGCATCTTTAAACCTTTGGCTTTAGGCTGGGAATGATGTCCTCAAAGGAGACAAAGCAACAGGCTGCTTTATTGTGTGTAATTTTAAAACAGCAGGAGTTGGAAGAGGTTTTGATAAAGACATTTGAATATGATTCTGTATAACAGAGATATTGTGCAGAACTACCTACTGGCTTAAACACTAAGCTGAATTTAGATGGAGAAAACTGTTGCCATACTCACTTCTAAACCCATCTTGGAAATAGGTGTGAATCCCTGGTATGGCACGTGGCTTAATTCAGGGCAATCACAGTGAATGAATTACTGGAAATATTGCCATTCATTATTTCCTAACACCTCCAGTTTAAAGCCTAGTGAATGCTTCACAGCTTGACCTTTGGCATGAATGTAAAAGCAGTACTACAGCATGAAAACAAAATATTTTCCTGCTTTTTTTAAAGTCAATAAGACACATATTATTTGAAGAATGGTAGCCTCAGGGAATCTGTTGCACTGCAAAGCCATTTAGGTAGCTGTCATTAGTTTAAAAGCCCATTTTTGTTTAATGACTGCTGTTTCACATACTCCCAATGCCATGCATCATAACTGTCATCCCTAAACCTTAGATTTATGAAAGCATACAGCAGCAGCATTATACTCAAGGGTCTGCTGATCTTCCCATTATTAAACCACTCCTTACAAGTTTTGACTTGTGTTTAGGCGTAACCAATCCTGTGTTCTGCCTGGTGCTGTCATGGAGGTGGATGCTGCTCAATTCCCCCAGGATGCCTGGCTGTCCAGGCACAGGCATCATCACCCCAGCTGGGGCATCTTGCAGAGCTTGGGAGAAGGATGCTTGAGATGCAAGGAGAAATAAAACAAAACCTGTACATTTATTTAGATACTCTTTATCATCATGGGAAGGATTCAGAAGGGGTGGAAAGCACGATAAGGCCCACTCTCCTACTAAGTCACACTTTATCCAAGGTGCAGAGAAAATGTGGCTGGAGGGGAACACTACCACAAAGTTGTTAAACATCTGTAAACAATTGCAGAACCAGATAACGTGCAAAACCAAACCCTTTTTCCTAGAGTCCCAGGCTATGATCTTTAAACACACCAATTCAGGAGGACACTCTAAAGTCATTCCCCAGGTACCACACAAAATACATAATTTAGTACCTGCCTGCTGTGAAATTCCTTTTGCACCTGCTATCTTCTATCAGTCCTCCACTCAGCTGCCACTTTGCAGGTAAATTCACTTCCCACTATTTTTATAGTGAAGAACAGAGACCACTCACTCATCTTACCTCAGTCTGTGACTGAGGACCTGAGTCTATGAACTCTACTTGGTCAAACTTAAAACAAATAACCAACTAAAACAAAAGAAAAAAATATTTTCCTCAGATTCAAACCACTTAGAAAACACATTAAAAGTCAAGGAAGGTATTGTACTATATATTCTGAAACCAGTGAGCCCAGATTTTACATTCTCAAGTTTATATTTTCAGGCTCTTGTATTAATATACCTATCTATTGTGCTCCTTGTTGCCATGTTAAAATATTTTATTATCATTTAGAGAGAAGGTATTTTTACCTGGAAAAAAAAAGGACTTAAAAACAACCTGCCTTAGTGATTCCAATATAAATTATCAGAATGAGATAATTAACTATTCTGACAAATATCCAGTAATTATAAATAACAAGCAATGAGACATTATGTAGATCCAGAAGGATATATGTCTTAATAGTGATGTGCCACAAAATAATTTCTAGATGGTAAATACCTCAAATGAAATTTCCTCCCCAAATTACAAAAAGCAACATTTTTTTCCTGAATTATTTTGCCTGTGGCATTTCATTGAATAAAATTACAAATTATATTCCCTTTGAAATTCAATGAAGGCCAAATATGATTTTTTTGGTGTAATGAAAAAAATTCTGTAGTTTAATTCACTTCATTTTTACTGTAACAGATTTACTACACTCAATTTACTAATGAATTCAATATTGAGACAATGAATTCTTGGGCTTTAGGGTGTAAGATAGCCAGCCAGCCAGCCAGCACCTAACATAGAAAATCTCTCCCAATACTCCTGCAGGAACACAGCTACATCTGGGATCTATAGCCCAGTCTTCTTCCAGCTCTCCAATCCTGTCTGCACGTGAATAGAACAAAGTAGTTTAGTTGGGAAAAGACCAAGACTGATCATCTAGTCCCACAGACCCCAATGCTTCCTTCCAGACAGCAACAAAATCTAGACAAGGGACAAGGGCCATGTCTGCTTTTCCTGGGAATTCACGTCAGTTCTCTGGAAAGGAACAACTGGGACTTTGCTAGGAGACCAGATTTTATGATAGCCATAATCATAATTATTTTATGATTTTATGATAAAGGGTGATATTTATAAATACCAAATGCATAGGGAGAAGAAAACAAAACTGCCTGGCTTAGCCAAGACTCTCTTTGTTCACACAAAAAAGTTTGCACCCCACCAACCCCACTGATGCTCTGCTGGAACATCACCAGGACAGCCTGCAGGAGGAGGGCAATGTCTGGACATGACAGCAGATGTACATGCAACCCTTGGTGGCATTGGGGGAACTCCCCCCTCCCAAAAAAAGTCCCAAATGAAGCCTGCCAAACAAAACCATTAACAAAGCAATGTGCATGCTATGTCAAAATTATCCATATATTTTGTTATGGCACAATTGGGACTTTATGTTCCTCTATCCTAAATGGTGTAACAGAGACCAGACTGCACCAGCTGATTTCCATTCCTACTGCAACAGCTCGTGGTCAGCAGGGAACAGGACTGAGCAGGAACCTGGCTGTGGACCTGCCCCAGCAAACCCACAGCCTCTTCTCCCCCATTCACTGGACATGCTGTGCTGCCCACACCAAGCCATGCAGCACCCAGCCACTGCCACTGGGGCTTTTTTTATTTAAGGTGGTAGTCAAGCAGTTATTGAATGTTATTCTGCATTCCTGGTAATTAAGGAGAAGGCTGTAAAAACCCCCATATTAAATGCCTCCTTCATTTCAAATGAAGGCTTGATGGGGATGGAAATGCTCGTTCTGTCTCTCTGTATGTTCATACTCACACAACTGCAGACCACACTCAAGACAACCATGGCTGCTTCCTGCTGCCTTTGGGTGCCATGAGCCAGTTACAGCAATTCAGCTGCTCACCAGCCAGGCTCTCCCAGGATACAGAGCCCAGGAGGATGCCCACATTCAGCCTCTATCACCTCTTCTTCCAAATGCTGATGGCCAGAAACACTCCTAGAAGTTCCCCCTCAGGACACAGTGCTGCATTCCCTGCCCTGGAACAACCCCTACCTCAGTGAATCCTGGAGGTGGGAAGTCCAGGAGTGGCAATGTCAATTCTACTGAGTTCCCCAGAATGGGAGCTGCATCCAAGCAGCTTACAGGGAATATTCCCTGGGCTACTGTAACTCTGCTATGCAATTCCTAGATCAAAGCAATGCAGTGAAGCAGTTTTTGCACCCACCATCTTTGCAAACCATGCTGACTTTTAGTGCTAACTCCAGTCAGACCCATTGCAAAGGAACTTATTTGGATCATCTTCATATTTGTCTATAGTTAAGGAAAATGACACCTCAACTCATTGCATTCCCTTTTAAAGAAAGGCCATGATTTTTTTCCTTCCCCTCTGGAAACACAGTGGTTGGCAGTCTATCCAACCTGCAGGCATACAGCTGGACAGACATGCTGTCTGCAGATATTTCTGACTGCATCCCTTAGCCAACCTCCACCCTAGGATGCATGCTTATCTTTGCATTACCAGGGTGCTAAGCTGCTGCAGGGCAATGAGAAGGAGCTGAGCAAGGTAAGGATCCACTCCAAAATCACCATTTTTTAAAATTAAAACTGGTGGGGCCTGATATAAAAGCCAGCAGGGTGGATGGACAGAACTGCTGGGCTCATTTTCTTGAATTAGAGGGTCCTCAAGGCTTCAGGAGGGTGAAACCCACTGCACTCCCTTGGTGACTGCCCAGGTAACTCCACTGAGCATCCCCAGATCTTGCTTCCACTTACACCAAAGCTTCTCCCAGCAACTACCAAGTCCCTGACACCATAACCCAAGGCATTATTTTATTCCAAACCTGGCCAACATGATGGAGGTCACAGGAAAATTAAAAATGTAACAACTCACTGGAGAGGGG
>JAOTQP010001546.1:97300451-97317158 GCA_026413545.1 Cichladusa arquata | reverse complement strand
GAGAGGAGAGGAGAGGAGAGGAGAGGAGACAAAAACTGTTGAGTTCATGACTAATCTTTGCAGCTCTTGCCATGGGCAGGATTTGTACAGACATGTTGATTTTTTTATAAAAATAGTAAATCGTATTACACCCATGCTGCAAGACCAAAGATTCACAACGATACCTTAATACAGCTTAAATAAAAATAGTACTACCTGAGTCAATCTGAGCATGATAATGCTTTGTAATCCCACACTCTTATGGGATGAACAGTTGTATAGCAGTGAATCAACACGAGATACTTGCATTAGGAGCCACTCCTTTTTCATGCTATATAGCAACATCTCTATAAAATGGAGAAGGCACAGTGCACAATGGGGAAAAAGGGACAATTATAGAGCCCCACTATCTTCCAGCTTGGCTAGAAATCTTGGCTAAGAGTTTATTTTTTTAAAAAGGAAAGCCTGCTTTAGTTTTTCCCCATCACAGTAAAGAATTAAGAAAAAAGTTTGAATTTTAGAAGTTTTTAAAAAGTGAGCAATCTCAAAGCCTGTGAGCACTCACGCAGAAGATTCATTCATAAAAACAAACACAGCTGAACAGCAGTGTTGCAGAATCATTCTGCGTTTTCTTCCTTAACATCCTTGAATGAGCAAAGAGTGAATATGGAAAGCAAACACACAGCACAACATAGAAAAGTCTCAACAGAGGAGACATCAATAAAACTTATCTATAATAAGAATCTAAAAGCTAAAGACTCAAACAGCAATTTTTAAAGGTGGTGAAGAAAAAAATTGGAAGCTTTGATTAAAGACACATTAAACCATAATGAATTATTTTCAATTACTTTGTTACATAAGCTACTCACAAAAGGTACTTCATTTGCTATTGTGCTCCCCATTTGTTCTTTTTTAAGACACATTTTCTAGTTGATCGCACTTCTATTTCCCATCCCTGTACCCATGATATAGTTTTATGTATGGCAGATACGTGGCCCTCACAGCTCCCTCCAGACAGCAGGGAAAGGCAACAGGACAAGTTAACAGAACTGAAAGGTCTCCCTTTCCCCAAGAGGACTTGAGTTTGAGCTCTGAAACAAGGCAGATTTTCAAGGCTGTAGTCACATGATGCCCAGGGGAAGGAGAAAACAGCCTCAAATTCCCACTTATCTTGCCTGCACCCTCCTCTGCTCTGCCCTGGTGCTCAGCCTGGCACTGCTGCTGGGATTTTTTCTTCCTGCAGAGCCTGAATGTTCACAGGAAATGTGATCCCATGGGACCCTGGATATGGGACACAGATGGGCTACAGAGAAGGCAGGGAAATGCTGAAAAGGGCAGTAGAGGCACAGCCAAGCTGAAAGGCACCAGGACACAAGGATGAGGAGATCCTGGTGAGGGGGAATGTTCTAGTGATGGCCAGAGCCAGGTCATGGGGAGATGCCCATGTCCTTGGTCTGTGCACAGAACATACAGCACAGTTCCAACACATTTCCCAACTCCAATGGCAAGAACATTCCCTGATTTCCATGTCTTGCCAAAGGTGATCCTGAGATATGTTCAGAAGCTCAGCCCACCAGTAGATCTTGCAACCTCCCATTCAAATGGGGAACCCCATTTCCCACAAATGCCAAGGCTGCAGGGATTTCAACTCAGCCTTCAGTTTAAAAGTAGAATGTTTCTCAAAGCCAGTTTGGTAAGACAGATCTGTCAGTCTGGCTGCAAAAAGTTTCATGTTGCATCAAACACACCAGCTCTGGACCAGAGAAGTGAGGAGCCCTGTACCAGACTCAGAGCCCCACGTCCATGCAAGCAACAGGCAGCTTCTGAAATGATGTTCACACCATCTCATGTCCCATGCTCTGCCTTCCCTGGCCATGGTCACAGCCCCTTATGTGCTCCTCCAGAACAGCAAGGAGGTTGCAGCAGTGCCACCACCACAGCTGCCCTGCATTGCAGCCAGGACAGAGACATCCTGAGCACATCCCAGCTCCAGCCTCCCAGCACAGTCACCCCAGCAGCACCCTGGCACCTGCCAAGGCATGGGCCCCTGGCCCAGCTGTCCATTCAGGTGTCCTGCACAGGGTGGCCTTGCTGGGTGCATCTCCCACCATGTGTCTGGCTCCCCAGCCCTCCCTGCCCAGAGCTGCTTATGTGCTTACAGGCAGGAACACAGGTAAGCAGCTTGCTGCATCACACCCTGTGGTATCCCAGCAGGAGAGCATCCAGATGCCAATTCCCTTTTTCCATGGCCAGCATCCTCACTTCCAGATGTGCTTAGCTGGGGTAAAATTCAAGCTACCTTCAGGCATGTTCATACACATTTTAGTTTCGTGCTTCATTCTGAAGCCATCCATGTGCCACTGGCCACACATTACATTTTGGAAAATGCCCATCAGGCTCAGCACTGGTCTGCCTTCTGGTCTGTCCCTCACTACATGTTAAACATGAACTGATGCAGCCAGAGCACTGTAAGGCTCCCTAGAGGAGCAGTTATGCTCTGGAGATGTTCCTTCTTCTGGTATGGATCATATAAATTCCCAAACTTAAATCAGGACACACCTGAACTTGAAAAGGTGAGGAATATAGACCATTAAAGCATCAAAAAATGTGATGTACGAACACCCAACAACTCTAATCTGTTAGCAACAGTGCATCAGGGGCCTAAGCTCTGTCAAAAGACCACAGGAGCTTTTCAAAGCACTACCCAAAGAGACTACCCAGAAGAAAGACATATTAACAAACAGTCTAGAGTATTGACAATTATTTTTTTACTCATACCCTGTTCAGGTATTATCTGAAACAAGTCAACAAGAAAATCCAATTTTAAGTACAATTTAAAGAGACAGCTTAAAATTTAATTTAAATATTTAAATATCTGGATTTTACACACATGGTATTACTGTCATCCATCTCATACTCCTCTCTGTCCTCAGAAGAAGAGTTTTGTTTTATTTTTCAACCTCTCAGAAAAGATCCACTGAATATTCATGTCCCAACACAATATTAGCAATACAAACCATGCAGGTTTACAACACAGATCCCATCCTAGCTGCAGGGCTGGGGAAGAGGAGGGATTCATAAGCTAGTGCTCACAAGAGCATTTTGGTGAAAGGCACATGCGATTTGTGATTTGGGCTTGTAAAACTCAAGTTTTAGGAACATAAGCCTCAATACAGAAAATAAGGATAAAACAGCGCACTAAGGGATGTTTTAATTGATGAAAGATGTAGTTGATAACATATACATTTAAGGGGTGTTAAGTAAGCCCCTTATAAATACAAAGTAACAATTTTCTAGCACAATGAACACATATTTAGGTTGACAGACACTAAACTCCATCATCCTCCCCTTCCCTGAGAAACTACCAGTGCAAATGACTACATTTCCCCTGTATGAACACTTCAAATCAGCCTGGGACTATATGTACCAAAAGGCATCTGATCTATGGGAAATATACGGATTTGGAAGGCAGAGAAGTCCATTAGAGGTTTGGGGCATTCCACCATAGTTCATTAGTCAGTCTGAACACACAAGAGCTCTAATAGCTTGTATCCTGTGCACTAGGGAAATGCAACGAAAGAATGAACTTCCTGAAGAATTAATGGGTAATTATATAATTTGGTTAATCTCATGGGAGAGGAATCTAGAATTGAAAAAGGAAACAGGGTATGTATTTCTCTAGAAACAACAAAAACAAACAGCAAAGGGTGTTGCAGAGCAGAGTCTCAGCTGGCACCATTGGAGAGACCAGCTCCAGCAGAGGAAAAGAAATTGCACTGATTGGCATCAGCATAGGAGGTGGCTTTGCACCTGCAATGGCACCACCTTGGCAGCTCTTAGCCACCTCATCCTCCTGCAGCTCTTGACTGATTTAATGTTTCACTCACTCACAAATAAGAACCTAACGGAATGCATACAAATGCAATACATGGAAGCCTTGGGTGCGGGCTGAACAAAATCAGTCACATGTGGCAGAGATTAGCATGAGTTATGCAGCTCATTTAACTCTGGAAGTTGCATTCCTTTAGATTAACACCTTGGACAGAACAGAAGGGAAAAGTATCCTAAAGTTGCTTTCTGACACAGAAAACACCACCCCAGTGGGATGTGAAGGCTTTTAGTAAAAAATACAATGTAATTTGTACAGATTTCCCCTAAAGTCAAGTATTTTTTAAAATGTAACAGTTCACTTATCTAATCTCGGGAAATTATTTTTAGTGCAAAGGTTATTATTAAGTACAAAGCTTAACATTTTGACAACAAACCCCTGCTCAAAGATTAGCCCTGCCAGCTTTGAAATTAAAGCATGCCATTAACTCAGTAAATGCAAACTTCTGCACTCAATGCAGAACAAAATACAAAGCTTGCATTTTCTATTTCTCATTCAGTTTTACTACTATTAAATTAAAGAGTGCCTTGAAAGGAGCAGGCTCTGCAAAGTACTCACCACCTATTTTGGAATCTCTTCAGAGAAAGTCCACGGGGCTTTATTACCTGGAAAAGAAGACACAAATCAAACATACTTTACATTACAGCTTTTCTCTAAGTGACAATCTTCACACTCTTGGCCTCTCCTGTAAAAGCTACTGTTCCCAGTTCAAGAAAAACCAGAAATAGTCTTAACACGCAAAAACCTCCTCCAGTTCTTATCCTACAATGGGAAACAGCTTTATTGTGCATGTGCATTTTATTATTTGTCCTGAAATAAGAAACATTTCCATGTTGAAAAATGCACAGATTTGTCTTGAATTCAGAAAGCAAACTCTTCTGATGTTCAATAATCTGTTGAAACCACCCTTCTTACTTTAAATATTCTTTTGTAAAAAGTCATCTTTCAAAATAAGCAAGTATCGAGTTCAGATTCAGAAGGTTTACTTGGCTCATACCACAGAATATTACTACCCCAAGATGTAAAAACTGGAACAAAAGAAATGAAAAATATGAGAGAGCCAGTTCCAAGTTTACTGCAGCCACTAAGCATTGCTCTGAAAGGTTAGGAATCACTTCTCTTTTACTGAGCAAGTCTCTCAGGAAAAAGAATATAATAATTTGCATCCCCTCAGCATCTGTCAGCTCTGAATGCTGAAGGTTCATCAGCCTTTAAGGAGTCACAGATAAGCACACCAGGAGCAAGGTTCACCTTCTCCCATGATTCCTAATCTCTCAAAATCTGTGGATTAGAAAATCGAAAGCAAGTGACTTGCTCTGATTCCCTGTCTCACAGAGCTGACCATGATTTTCCTCCACCACCAAGGTCAAGCTCAGCTGGGAAGAATTCATCTTCTCCAATCCAATACATAAACTTCTTTTCTGTCAGACCCAGTAACTCTGTAACTTCTGCAAACAAAATCCCACTGTGTTTGGCTCCCAGGTGCCTCCAGCCCACACCTGACACACACATGTGGTCTGCCCAATGCCAAATCCCAGCCACAGGCATGACAGACAAAGCCCCCCAACAGTCTCCTTTGTCACTTCACCATCCCTACAAGAAGGGGTTCCTGCTTTTCATGATACCACTCACATTCATTTCCACTGGCCCTAACCCCTACAGATACAGGCTTTCATATTTCTCCCCTTACAGCGAGCTGCTGCTGTTTCCTGACACTGTAAACTCCTCGTGCCAATCCTACACCTTCTCTCCAGACCAAACACCCTTACTCCTTCCCATCTTGAGTCCTGTTATACAGATCCTCACTGGCCTTTTTCATGTTTTTTTATACCTTCCATCAGGGGCAGTGCTCCATGCAGGCTTTAGTACTCCAGCAATGCCAAAGCACCAGGAGATCCCAACACTGGACGTGAAGTCCATCCTCCTGTTTATGGAAGCATGAGTCTGCTGCTTTTGGGGCAGGATGATGCTGGAAAAGTGATGTATGACCCACCATGGCCCCACAACAGTTTTCAGTGGAGGCCTTCCAACCACCCCTGAGTATTCTGTAAAGTCAACCCATTCACCAGAGATAAATGCAAGCCCACACTAAAGCCTTTTGGTGAGAATGATGGACCCCCCAAGATCATCTTCTGGTTCTGTCCAAAGCTATTTGAAAATCAACTTTCTCCATCCAAGTACTTGTAACATCCCCTAGTTTGGTGCTACTTGAGTCTGCATTTTATCAAATGCATCAATAACAACCACCCATGACATAGGGCCCATTTTTGAAAATCCTCACCCAACATTACTTCTGAGCTTGATAAGTTTCAACAAAATTTCTTTCCCTTAGGTTTTTTTTTTTTTTTTTCTATGAATACCAAAATATCACCAAAAAGTTAACTTGGAGGAGGATTGGAGTAAATCATATCATCTGCTCTTTTTCTATCTACAGAACTTGTCAGCCTGCTCCAGAGAGTAATTAGGATGGTCTGACATTATTTGTTCCAAACTAACCCATGCTGACTGTTACTCATAAGCACCCAGAAGATGACTAGATGGGAAATAATTTATTAACTTTCAGAAAAACACTGTAATAAAAGTCAGAGTGACTGCACTGCAATTCCATCTCCTCCTTTTAAAAAATTTAACACTATATATTTTGCTTTTTGATTGTTATGGTAACCTTACAAATTCTCCACAGGTTTTCAGAAGTAAACACCAAGAAGAAATTGAAAAGAAGTCAAACAGGCAGCTGAAATGCAGCTCCTTCTACAAATCACAAGAACAAAACAAGTGTCCCAGAAGTGAGGCCAGGTCATCCTGCCCTGGCATGGGGTCACCAGTCACCCCTGGAGGTGCCCTCTCCCCTGACCACTGGTGAGTGATGCTGGTTGAATGGCTTGTACTGAACACCAGCCTTCCCACATGCACCTTCCCATCATCTGGGGAGCAGTTTCAAACAAATTTCCCTAAGGCCCAAAGAGCCTGCAAGGAAAAATAAAGACAAAGAGAAAACCCCTTAAGTGTGTGCCCCCTAAATGACTGTGTTCTTATTTTATCCTGGTAGCATCCTTCATCAGTGCAGGTTTTAATTACACCAGTCTTCTGCTCCCAGGAAGTAAATTCCAATAAGTTTTCTGTTACCATGAAATTTTCTGTTACCCTTGAGATCCCTGGGCAGGCACTGTTGTTGCAGCCTGAGAGCAGCAAAAACATTTAAGCTAATAATTTTAGATTCAACATCTTTTTATGACAAAAACTTAGTATCCTTATCTAACAGAGTGATGGATGTTATTTCTCCAGCTGCAAAACAAATGAACCCAAGTGGAAAAACAAGATAAGGACTGAATTGGTCAATGGCAAAATAGGAAACACAACCCACAAACTCTTTTAATTTCTCTTCTGTGTTGCTGCTACAAAATTGTTGTACTTTCCACATCCCGCAAGCCAAATAGTGCAATATTATTTGGCTGTATTTATATGCTCAGAGTAAATGGAATTTCACAGTCCAGATGCTGGATTTTGGCAACCCAAAATACTTTCAGGGATGTCTGAAATCATATAAAACCTTTCTTCCAACCTGCAGGAGTAGAGAGTAACTGGATAGCACACATTAATTTTATGTTTACAGTTCATGCAGTATTCATATTCACTGACAATTAAAAGTATGCTATAAATGAATTAGCAGAAGAAACTCATGGCAAAAATTCAATTACAAAGCAGAATTAAAGGAAGAGATGTCAGAAACTTTTGGAGGCTGGGCAGGAAGAGGTGAGTGCATCAGTCTACTATTTTCAGAGCTGCTAGCGAAAAGCTTAAGAAGAAGAGTGCTCCAAATAATCATATGTAAAGATCCTCCTCCTTAAAAGATCTTATTTGAGAATACCAGGGTGACAAATTATTTTTTCAGAACATATTTTGACCTGACAGGGGTAAAACTCCCTGTGAGGGGTCAGATACCCCCACCCCTGCCTGCCCTGCAGGTATTGCAGCTCTGCCACTCCTGCAGAGTCCTCAGACAGGCCTTGGCTTGCAGCAAAGACACTGCAGACACCTTGACTTTTCTTTTGTCTTGTTTTTCAAAGTGATTTTAACCCCATTCCTTTACTTTGAGTCACAGGCATTACATTTTAAGCAGGTTTTTTTCTACTCAATGGAGAAGCCTCAAGTGCTGTGGCCACTTTTCTTCCTGTGTTGGTCACTATTTTACCCTGCCCTGTTCTAGCCTCCCTTGGCTCCCCTTTGGCTGATACTATCCTCCGTCAATCTTGGTGCCAATTACCAAAAAGGCCCTCCCACACCTCTGAGGTTCAGCTTTCATAACTGCATTAAGACAAATCAATACTGTTATTAACACTGCCACGTTTGTGGATGGCGTGACCTGCCTGCAAACGCCGCCTGCAGCAGCAGAGATACTCCCAGGACTACATGAATTCTCTGCACTCCTTTATTTGCAATTTCTTTTCCAAGCAGACTCTGCTATTTTATAAATAAGGTGTGGGGTTTTTTTTTATCTTTCGTTGCAAATGCAAACTGATGAAGGCTTGTAGGACACAAAATTTTGCCATCCCCTTCATCTGGGGATAGCAATAATCCATGGACAGCCAATAACTAATTGTCTTGTTGCCTTGCAGTTGGGCTTAATGATCACTGTAGGATCTTTACAACTGAACTGTTCTATTCTGCTCTAACTTTCCTCCAGTTCCCCCCCAGCCAGCTCACTCATCACCCACTACTGCACCTCAGCTTTGGCTGTTCACTTGTGCACATGCTTGTGGATGCATGCAGACAGCACATGCAGCCATGGCAGCACTTGTGCTGGCTGACCAGCTGCTCTGGACTGTGTCCACTCACCCCTTCCTCTAATGCACAGTCTCCTCCCACTCACATCTCACCCCCTCCTCCTCCCCATCTTTCACACCAGGCCCATAAGCCACCATGCCTGGAGCCTACCTCAACATAAGATTCAACCCAGAATGCCAGGAAACTAACTCCCTGGCAGAAACAGAGGCCTCTAGGTCCCCACATTCCAGCAAAGCTGTTCACTCTACATCAAGGGACAGTCACTACCCAAGAGCACTGCCAACCTCACTCAAGAGAGCCCAGCTGCCATCGCAGCCCAGCACAGGCTCCTGGACAGGTTTTCCAGCCCTTCCTGACCTTCAGGGTGCTACAATTAGGGAATTAGACACTGATTAATGTAAAAGCTAATTCAAGTGCTCTTCTCAATTCCCTGCTGTGGCTGCAGTGCAGAAATACCTTGGACTGTGTATCACCTAAGAGTCTGGTACTGCTGAGAGAGACTGATGCTGTGTCCACAGCATAAACTGCTGCCCCCCTTTTTCTGCCTCAGATTCCTCTAGTGGCACCTCCCCCATTACCATCTCACCTAAGCAATGTGCTTGCAACGCCCCCAGTAACTACAATAAAGCAATAATGCCAGAGCATGGGGGAAACACCAAGCACTGACAGGATCAAGAAACAGCAACAGGGAGGAGTTAAAAACATTCCTTGGAGGCCATGTATTGCTTATTTGGAACACTTCTACACCTACTGACTGAACAGCTTCAGCAGGCTCCCAGGCTGCTTTGATTTCACATACTGTAAAGCAGCCTGCATTTTTAGCAGGTGTCCAACTCCTGCCAGCTCTTTGCCTCCAGGGCTTCCCTTCTGCAGTTTACTTAGACAATCTTCCAGCATAAATTTTCGCAACCTGAAGCCTGTTGCTGGTTCTTACATCTGTTCACAATGCCACCCTGACACTGCTTGGTGAATTTAACCTCTAAGAGTGAAGTGAAACACAAAGCCAGGTCCACCCCTCAGCAGGGAAGAAAGAGCAAAGAATTGTGGATGTAGAGTCATAGAACAGTTTGGGTTGGAAGGCACTTTTAAGGTGACACAGTCCAACACCCCTGCAATGAGCAGGGACATCTTCAACTAGATCAGGTTGCTCAGAATGTCTTCCAACCTCACCTTGAATGTTCCCACTGATGGGCCATCTATCACTTCTCTGAGTATCCTGTGTCCATGATTCACTGCTCCCATAGCAAAAAACTTGTTCCTTGCATCTAGTCTACAGTAACCTTCCTTCAGTTTAAAACCATCACCCATATTGAACCATTAAAAAAAACCCCAAATAACAAAACAATCTAATTCCAAAAAAACCCCAAACAAAACACAAAACAAAACACAAACAAACACCAGCTCAAAACAAAGGAGAGTGGGTCTGCTGGGGCTGCAGGGATGGTGGTATAATCTCTGCCCTGTTTTCATTCAGTTTCCCTGGGCGATCAGTCCATTAGATAAGTCAACAAGTCCTTGAGAGCACAACAAGATATTCACCTGGGAGTTCAAATTAAACTCTCCAAGTGAGTAAGAGACCAACATCTTTGTCTGGAAGGTTGTGACATGCTCCTGCTCAAGCAGGAACATCACGCCTTAGTTCTGAGACATCTGAGTTGGGCTCACAGAAGCCACAGAAATCCTACCAAATGAACACATCTATTGCCTTAGATTTTTCCTGTGGGATTTTAGAAAATGCTCCATGCTGCCCTATACATGCTCATTACATATTTGCTGTGCTGGAGCTCTCCTTACAGCACAGAAAACACTTGGAGCACACTCCATAAAGGTAGGACCTACATTAGTAGCTTAGGTCTGCAGTGACTAACTGTTCCACACCTCCAGCAACCCCATTCTGAGAATTCCCAAAGGTTTATTTATTGAACACAGCTGCAATGTGGTAGTTAAACCATTGACAGCCTGAAGCCTTCTGTACAAGAACCTTATCTCTGACTGATGTTATCATAACAAGCAGAGATCCCTGCCAGATTCAGTGAAAGAGCGGGGAAATCAACAGAAGCCAGAAGCTTGTGCACAGGAGAAACCTGCCTGCTAACCAGGCCTTCCATGAACTACATCATGGGCTACTCTGCCACAGATTCATCTTGGTGGAGGCAGAAGCAATTCCCCTGACCCAAATTTCGAGATTGCATTTCTGCATTCTATGTCAGTTCTGGCTCCCGTCCCTCCTGACTTCCCTTACTGAATCACAGAGTTGTTTAGATATTGGGGCTTTTTTCCCAAGAAGACTATTGGCAAATGCCACATACTGCCTGATTTAACTTGGACACTAGCAATCAGCCTACAGCTAAACAGAGTACAGGCAGTTGGGGACAGAACAGTGCCAGTTATTTACCCTATTTCCTCTTAAACTTTTTTTCCAATACAATTAACTAAATTGTGCAATTACACATTCATTGGCCAGGAAGTTTCTCTCTTCCCCTTTTTAGCCTCCTTTTCAGTGGCACTTCCCTGCTTCACAGGATACTCTAAACTAAACATTACATTCAAGTTACACAATAAAGATTTGGGAGTGATAGAATGAATGAGGAAGGTCACGGGAAGGGAGGTATCTGCTAAAATAAGATTTGCTAAGCAGCTACACAGGACCTAGTGTCAACTGCCTTTTATTACAGGAGACTGTAATTTATATTAGCTAAGATACCAGATGGAGGGACATAAGAGATCAATAGCTGAAAAAGTTCAAAAATTTTCCGAGGACTGAATGAAGCCTGAATTATTTCAAAACCCAAATTATAGTGATATAAGCTGTTATGGCAGAGCCAAGATGCCTCACATGACCTTAATCCTCTCTGCATATTGAGGCTCTTTTATGCTACATAAAACCACACTCCAGCTACAGAATATGCAGCTGGATTTAAATTAAGTTTATCACAAACTAGTGCTCCTGGGCAGATAATTTATTCATTTAAAAAAAATCTACTCATTCTCATCTTTATGAGGGGAAAACCACCTTGGAAGCGAAGCAAAAACCAGATGCACCAGTGTCTCATTAACCTCCAGAGAGCTGGAAAAGCAATGTTAAGTGCAAAACTTCCAGCACACATCAATCACAGTTTCAGAGGCTGTAAAATATCAACTTCAGGTGACCAAGATTTTTCTAAGCTGAGGGGTCTCCTCAGCTCTGCCAGGACAGAAAGCCCTGTTGCAGCCCACAGCTTACCTTGGCACAGTCTGTCCTGGCACAGATGGGTTCAGCCAGCAGCAGGAACACAGCTGGGCAAACTCCTCCTCAGGAGCCACAGGGACACCTGGGTGACAATGCTGGAAATCCCTCTGTCTTTTCACTCAGTGGGAGCCATGACCTGTGAGAAGCCAAGCTCCTGGAGAAGTCTGACTGTGACCACCTTGATTGATTCATGACCTGTCACCGCTGCTACTCCAGTCAGGGATTTTTCCCTCTCCTTTCACCCACTCTGACTACCAGTTAAGAAGTGGGTTAAATGGAGGCTGATACCATGAGCAGGAGCCTGGCATCTCCATGGCTTGATGTGGGCAGCAGGGTGAGATGGGGAGGAGAGGAGACAAGCAGTGACAGACTGGCACCTGCAAGCTCCACAACACAGCAGCCACAGGCTGTGGCCACAGACAGACCCTGGCACAGGGATGTCACGGTCACAGAGAGAGATGGCAGTGCTGGCTGGCCTTGAGCAGCTCAGCCTGCAGCACCAGTGTGCCCCAGCACCTGCACATCTTCCTCAGGCCCTGCTGCATTCGAGCACAGGCACTACACAGGGAGAGTGCTTGCATGGAAAGAGCAGGCACAGCATCAAACCCCCATGGTACTCACATGCCACTCACAGTTCATCTTTTTGTCTAAGCCTACTCCACCTCAAGGCACACTTCTCACAAGCTCCTGAGGAGCCATTAATATTCAATAGTCAGCCTGGACTTCTGCATGCACACAGCTTAAGAATATCAAAACTTCCACCAAAATGTTTTTGCAATGCTTTTCTGGAACTGAGCAAGCAGTGCAGAGCATTTTTGTTAGAAACATGTCTCCCCACCAAGCATAAAAAGCCATCAAACCCATCAGTGACACATAGAAGACCCAGCACCAGCAGTGGGCATCAAGCATCTGAAAATAAAGCTCGGTACAGCTAATTCAAAATGCCCCAACACAAATGGGACCAACCAACACCTGGCTGTGAAGCACTGGGTGCCCAAAAGGTGATGGCTCAGCCAAATGCTGAGGAAGATCATCCTTGAATGTGTCCTGCAACAAATCAGAGCTCTGGAAATGGCCAGCAAGTGCACCTTCATTTCCAAACTGCCTTCTGAATTACACCCATAAAAGCAAGCACTCAGTAAATCCAGATGTTTCTGGTGCTATCAGTTCAGAACAGCTCGCCTCACTCAAGGGACAGGACTTCTGTGAAGCTACAGCACACACCACGTGAACAGCCTGCCAACAGCCCCCAGCAGGGGCCATGAAGGACAGAGTCAAACACCAGGAGATCTGAGAGAAATCACAGTTGGTGTGACTGAGCAGATCAGATCTGGCAAACCCCATGTATACCAAGACATTCTGTCAGAAGAGAGACAGTGACATCCCCGCTGCGACAGGCTCAGCCATTGCATCCATCCTCCACTCTGGACAGCCCAGTGGTACCTCAGCAAGTGTCAGCAATGGAATATCCCCCTGCAAAGATTCCTCTCTTCTTTGTGACTGGTAAAGAGGCATTGCTGGAGTCACAGATTATTCAGGCTGAAACTGCAAGCTGCTTTGGAGGGCTGTTCATCTGAACAAGCTGAACAGGATGAGACGGACTCTGCTCCCCTGTAAATCCCACTGGGGTCAGAAGGTTTCTCATGGGGACAAATCTGGCTGGGAAATTCAGCCTGCAGGTTCAGGGAATCCTTAAGAAGATGGGAGATGAGGGCTAGAGAATGAATTAAAATTAAAGCATGATATTTTCCTATCTCCTGAGACAAATGCAGCTCTTTGTAACAGAACTTTGGGGCCAGATTTAGGAATGAATACCATTTTAAGAAACATAGCACAAGGAGAACAGAAAGTTGTGGCCTCAGTCTACAGAGCTGAATTTCATTTACTTTCAGACCATTACCACCACTTCAATTACCCTCGGCTGGAATGAAATCTAATTTCCATTAAAAAAAAAATTATCTTTTGATGCATCACCTGATAACCCTAGAAGAAACCCTGACTGGTCCTGGCAGAGCTGCTGCCTGGGATGAGCCTGGGATGAGCCTGGCATGGAGGGGCACAGCACTCAGGCTTACACCATGTTCCCTGGGGGGACAGGCACGTGCAGTGACCAAACTCTTCACATCCAGAGAAGGGGCTTCAGCCATCACTGAGGGTGCAGCACCCAGTGAACCATCCCCAGTCAATGAGCAGGGGAACCACTTGAAATGAAAAGGTCTCCCACAACTGATTTCAGCCAGTTTGCTTCACATCAAGCTTAAGCCAAGGGAAATCATTTGCCAGGGGATTTGGGGAAATCAAGCTTCTTACATCAGGAGTGGTCTTGGTCTGCCATCTTCCACCTGGATGCAACCATCCAGGGTTCATTGCACAAAGCCTCTAAAGAGGCTGGACACAAGCACATGCTCATTCCCATTTAAATGGTTCTGACCTTCAGAAACACATGTGATTCCACGACTGTCAGATACCTGTCTTTCCAACCCACAAATGTTTCATTTGGCATAAGTGCCTCCTTTAATAAACTCTTACAACAGGAGCACCCATTTTCTGGAAAGACTCCCAGAACCCCTCTGAAGCAAAGCTGACATAGATGAGCTCAAGAGCAATAAAACTCAGCCCAGCAAAAATCATGGTGACTAACCATGGAGGGCCTTACATGCTGACCCCACTTTCTTTCCCTCTGCCCTGTACAGTAACTCCAGCTCCCTCAGTACAAGAGCTTTAGGAGGGCTGACACCAGGGAGGGGAGATCAGAGAGGTGACACAAGACACAGGGCTACTGACCGTTGAAAAAGAATCTTTAATTGGAAGCTAGAAGGAAAAGCAGAAACCCCAGTTGCTCCAGGACAGTGCTTTGATCACTCTGCAGAGCACCATGAAAGGCAGCTCCTGTGATACCCACAGGCCTGGCCCCTGCTCCAAGCCTAGGTTTCAGCTGCTGCCTTTCCTTCAGCTCTGGCAGGGGAGATACAGGGTTTTCAAGCATCTTCTAACACATTGAACAGATGCTGCTTGTAGGCCCTTTCCTAAGCACTACAAAGTATGGTTGTTTTTATTTTTTGAACACACATTTCATAATCAAAGTTGGTGGTAATGGTTATGCATCCACAACATCTTCCCATGTAACTCCCACTCTCCTCTCACACACCAGCAGCCTTCACCCAGCAGCCCCAAACTGCTCTACAAAGAAAAGTCTGCTTCTCCCCAGACAAGTTTAAAGAAAGTGATTGTGTTTGGAGAGGCAAAATTTGCCTGCTAAATAAAAATAAAAAAAAGCTTTATTTAAGAGAAGAAGGAAAGGATGCCCTGCAAATGCTAACTGGCTTTGACAGTGGCTATCTGCACTGTGACCAAACCAGAGAGCTTCCTCCCCTCGCACAGTGGGCGAGCTGCCAAGAACAGAGCATCCTGCGCATAATGCCCTTTTGAAAGAAAGAAAGAAAGAAAGAAACCTGAAAAAAATTCCTGCTGCCTCCAGCAAGGAAGAGCTCCTTTCTGCACAGCCAGGCTGGGCGGCAGAGCAGAGGTGAGTGAGGAGTGTGGAAGGCTGGCGAGGACGGCTTGCAGCACACCCACGCTGGCTCCCAGCCCCTGAAGGCATTTATTTTCCTCCCTCCTCCCACCGCCGCCCCCGACTATTCTAAAATGACTTTGCATGAGCCACACGCCAACTTCTAAGCACAAGGCACCAGGCATTTCCTCATTCCATGCCCGAGCTATAGCATCCACCACGTTTTTATTTTCAAGAGATTACAAGAATGTGTAGGGACAAGGACAAGGGACACACGAGTGTGCATGCTCCCACTCCCAGACCATTTGTGTGAAATGCTTCTTGCACTCCCATTGCTGGGAGGTACATGCCCGATTCTGGTATGCTGCATGGTTGGGGAATCAAAAACAAACCCCTTTGCCACTCTGACTAGTCCAGCGGCTAATTCATTACGATAAACCCATTGTCCAAAACAAAAACATTATTTAATTGCTAAACCAGCTGCCCAAGTTTAGCTGTTGCTCTTGGCAAACATATCAGGATCTCAGTATGCCTGTTTTTGAGCAAGTATCTCTCTAGGTGCAAGCCATGCCTTCCACCCTTGAAGTCTCTGAGTGTCCCTGTCACCAATCCAGTGTTTTCCAACCCAAGTGGATATTTAAACACCTCTCTGAGTACATTAAGATTACAGCAACTGAAATACTAGCAAGAATCCTTTTTTTTCCCCCCAGCTGATAAATGTGCAATTATGCAGCTGTATTCTTCCCCATAAGGCAGCCTGATTTCCTTCAAAAAAGAGGGCAGAAAAAGAAAAATGCTTAAAATATATTTGAAGGAGTCACCAAAAAAACTGGCAGAAGGTCTCAAAGGCTGATGCCTGAAGTGCCTGGAAGTTTTCTTGCTGCTTTTTCAAGAAGATTGTGCCACTTTACACAGGCAGCTCAATCACTGGGAAATACATTGCATGAAAGGGAAGAAAAAGACTGGCCAGGTTGTAGCTGGCATCTTTTGAATGGAATGCTGCTTGGCATGGGTTTTCAAGTATCTCAACTAACATTGATCACTAGGGAGAATCCCTTAAACTACTTGTTGCTTTCTTTGATTTTAAAAAGATACCCACCTACAGGACAAGAAACACTGAAACAATGCAAGTACCACTGCCATTTCTTTAACACTGATTACTCACAGGTATCTACAAACCTACTGTGCAAATGATAAGCAGCATTTTAAAAAAAATAATGATAAAGGCATCTTTCCCGCAGTGCAATCCAGAAGAACTGCAATATTTCTTAGATTACAAGGCTGATCTGCTCTCCCCCCCCCCCCCCCCCCCCC
>JAOTQP010001546.1:97243896-97295645 GCA_026413545.1 Cichladusa arquata | reverse complement strand
ATTTTCAAGTCAAAAATATATGGAGAATTTAATGTAGTTGTCACTGTGCCTTATCAGTAGCTTTCACTCTGCCTCCCCTTATAGGACTCCATGAGCACATTCAGTGCTGTCTTGAGATAAGAACTGAATAGAGCTGAAATCAAGGCCACACCAGGAAAAAGATACTAAAAGATCTAAGCGACGAAACGGGGATGAGGGGGGGAAACAAACAGAGAAATATCACCACCATCAAAGCAGTTTTCAATGCTTATCTTTGCATTAAGTCCAACAGATTTTCATAGCGACAGGGGGAAAAAAAATCCCACCCAAACAAACAAACAAGAAATACACAAGGAAACCAAACCTTTCACACGTACTCCAGAGCTGGAATACCTTGAAACTGGATACACTGATGCAAAGAGAAGAAATTGCTACAGAGATTAAAATGTTACTTAGCAATAACCACTTTCTCCAAGGCCTTTCAAAAATAGTTGAACCATTCTGCCAGTTTCAAGAGAAAATAGTAAAAGCGTCAGCCCAAGGAAAAGAACAAACTTGGAAACTAAAGAACCTGAACAGTTTAAACTAGAAGCACTCACCCAGGAACATATAATGGAAAACTCTGTCTAACCACTGGCGTTCATGTGCTTGAAGCTGGGTTCTCCCGGCAGGAGATCTGTGAGTACCCCCTTGATCTCCCAGCAAACCCTTCCCTGTGCCAGCCCTGGCAGGACTCCAGGCTGGCGCTGTGGCTCCCGCCGTGCCTCTCCGGCTGCTCTGCCAGCCAGGGCGGTGGCACAGGTGACACAACCTGCCCAGGAATAGGTGCCACAGAGCAAGCACCTGCTTGAGGCCTCCTGCAAGACTTACAGCCCTCTGTTAATGGCGCTCAAGCCCACTTTCATCATTAACGTGGCCCCAGCAGCAGCAGGTTTCCTGCTGTGTGGCACTGCCCTGTGTCCTCTGGTGGGCAGGTTTTGGGATGAGACCTGCAGCCATTTCTGAGGCTGCAGTGGCTCTTCCCCAGGCTGCCCACGTTCAGAGGGCATTGGAGCTGTGAGAGCTGTGTTCTGCTTGGGGAGATCCTCAGGTGGGTCTGTGCTGCCCTGCACCTGGCTCAGCACAGCTCTGAACTCGGTGTCTGCCAGAACTGCCTGTGTTGGGAGCCTCGGGACATTCTGTGGTCACTGGGTACTCACTTGAGAAGTGCCTTCAGCTGCTGCTCTCTTTGAGCCCTCTAAAGTTCTGTGTGTTATCCCACAAAAAATTTCATAAACACTGAAAATATTTCTGTATTCAATAACGACTGGGGAACACACAAGATTCAGGTGAGGTGTTGCTATCACTTATGCCCAGCTTCTTTCTCCAAGAATTGCAGCTTTCCAGCGTGCAAGATGGTTCAATCCAGATAGACAGCCAACCAGAGAAATACCACCAAGATGTCAGTTGATTTAGAGTCCTAATGCTTGCTAATGATCAATTCCTGAGTTACAGAAATCCCTGGGGAAATGAAGAAAAGTGGCCATAGAAAGCTGACAACTGCTCACAATCAATCTGAGATAAAAAGATGCGCATCCACTCCTGCAATGAATTTCTTAGGGTTGCTTCTCCTTTCCCAGAAGAGCAATGGAGCTGGTGAAAGATCTAGAAAATATATCTTATTTTCCAGAAATAAGAAAATATTTCTTATTTCTGAGGGAGCTGAGTTGTTTAGCCAGGAGAAAAGGAGGGCTCTTATCACTTCCTGCAACTACCTGAAAGGAGATTGTAGCTAGGTGGAGGTCGATCTCTTCTCCAGGATTTCAAGTGGTAGAGCAAGAGGAAAAGGCCTCAAGCTGTGCTAGGGAAGATTTAGATTGGATGTCAGGAAAAATTTCTTCATAGAAAGCATTGTCAAGCACTGGAATGGGCTGCCCTGGGTGGAGTGGTATAGTCACCATTCCTGGAGGTATTTAAAAGATGCATAGATGTAGCACTTAGGGATATGGTTTAGTGCTGGACTTGGCACTGTTAGGTTAATTACTGGACTTGATGATCTTAGAGGTCTTTTCCAACCTAAATGATTCTCTGATTCTGTGAAAGCATTTGCAAAATTGGTCCCACTGGGTACATTTGGCTTATTTGAAGTTCTTCTTTTGATGGTGTATATTTGTTAAGTCTATCTGTAATAATCCCATGATGATCCAGCATGGACCTTCACAAACTTAAATCCACAACTCTTCTGGCATCTCACCTTTTGTTTGATTTTTCTTTCTGCTTTTCATTCTGTTTCCACAGTCAGGAGTGAGAAACAAAGGGGAATTAAATTAGATTCATTTGCATCATTCCAATTATGCTGAATTTGAAGATAATGTGTGGAGGTTTTTTTTGCTGTCTGGGGTTTAATTATCAAGGGATTAGATGGGAACTAAAGTATTTGAGGTGTGTGGCTTTTAAAATTTCTTTGGTAATAACGTGAGCTTCATAAGGCTATTGCTAATCTTGAATTACTATCTGCCTTCCTGTGGTTTGCCATGATTAACTGGAGGAAGAGATTAAAATGGTATTTGCCTTTTTTGAGCAGTTTATCGACTTGACCTGGCCAGCCCAGCACCAAAAAAGCAAAGGAAGAAAATTCTGGCAAGGATTAAAGATTGAGGTCCTCTTTTCCCATTGGCCTTCTGATATCTGGCATGATTGTTGGGATGGAAAGTGCTGGAAGTGTCCTTGAAGGTGACAAGTTGCTCCAGATGCTGCCAGGCGTCTGGCAAGGAAGATTGTTGTGGGTCAGGCTGGCTCTGATCTGCCTCTCCCAGAAGAGTCAGGGCTTGCCTCCTCTGCAAACAGTGACAGCAAAAGCATGTCTTCTGGCTTTGAGCTGGGGACATGATCATCCTGGCCGTCCCCACACAGGGGTCCTGGAAGCACATGGCACTCCCCAAGGGAAGCTTCTGGCCAGCAATTTTGCCTGGGAAGGAGCTCCTGCCTGGCTGGGCCATCTGCAGAATAACCTTGCAGGAGGGGTTGGAGGAGCAGCCCTGAGACCCTCTCCATCACTGAGCTTCCTCACAATGTATGTTTAATGAAGAAGAAAGCAATGTTTCAAAAGACAGTGTAATTTTTTTTTTAATCCTCATTTAATCTTGTTTTTGGAAATCCCTCAATGAGGGATCACTTTGGAGAAATTCAAAAGGGAATAGTAATGGAGACATGACCCAGTGTTATTTGTGATAAAACCAAGCTGGTTGGCAAGTGCTTGGGGAAATAAGAGGGAAAATTGTTTATCAGAACTATTTTCTTTGATAAATTTTGAATTCCAATGATAAACCTCTGGATATTCATCTATAAAGCCTCCTATTTTTGCTACTGGATGCTGGGGCTTGAACTTTTGTTTAAGGGATTTAACCCCTCTTTGTGCTCCTTTGCATTTCCAAGTCAGAAGAACCAGACAAACATAACTTGGGGAATGCCAGCTGCATCCATGGTTCTTACCTTCTGTATAGGCAAGCAGCCTATATCACCTGAACAGGCAGACTCAGTATTTAATGTACTACCAAAACAAATATGCCAAGGGGTTTTGCCAGTCATCTGGATCACAGAAACTGGAAGTGAAAAAAAGCAGGTAGACTTTTTCAATGCATTCTCCTGCCAAAGCAAGACTGTTCCCTGCAGTATTTTCTAGTGTACTTCCCTGACCTATTTTAGATGACCTTGTGGGATGGGGAGAGGCAGGAGAAGAGAATCTGCTGGTTACCTCTGAAAGCTCTTTGTCTAGTTTGAATAATATGACATAGAGCAAAAGGGAATATGGATGTTCAGAGAATGTAGCTACAACACAATATTTAATGTAATTTTTGCATGCTTTTTTATTTGCAACCTACTTGCTATGCCTACCACTATGCCAGTAACATCAGATAGATGAAAAAAGAAAGTAACAAAAATAATGTCAATAGTCCACCTTTGCATGATAGCTCTTCTTTCTCTTAACAGGATTGTCTTGGGTTCTTTCTTTCCCTGCGAGGAAAAATAAATGGTAAGAGCTGCAATGATTGGCAGCAAGCCTGAGAGCAGCAGATGTGAGCCTGCACAGCTGGACAAATACAAAAATACACTTTCTACCTACATTTGTATTAAGGTTGCCCCAGGGATACCCCAGTGCCTACAGGGGCCTTAGTATTTGAACAGCCAAAGCCATCAGGCACATTTACATATATGAGAACACTTGGTATCCTTTTCAAAGTCAAAAAGAGCAACAATTAAACCAACATAAAGGAAAATTGGCTGCGTGGTTTTTCTCTCCCATAATAGAAAGACTGAGGGTGGAGATATTAAAAAAAATTAGGCTTGACAGAGGTGAAGAATTTATGAATTAAACTGACACGTTTTCATTTAATTTACTGTTGTCTACCCATTTATTGCATGGAAACCTAAAAAGGACCTGGTTTTGCCTCCCAGGCTGCAGTTGCTATGTCAGACACTAAAGTTAGGTGTTTTAGACAAGATATGAATATTAAAGTTTCTTATGCACAAAGAGAAAGACTTTGCTAAATAAGGAAAAAATTAAAAGCTTTATTTCTTGCTGTGGTGCTTTGCTAGAGTTTTTCACTCTGATGTTTGCCACAATATTTGCTGTTATTCATCATGAAACAAACTTGGGGCCAGGGGCATTTTAATTGTATCTATTAGCAAAAAAAAAAAAAAAAAAAAAAAAATTTCCTATGCTCCATAGCCTGCTCATGATTGTTTTCAGTTGCATCTCCCACCAACCCTGTTGTCCCACAGGGTCTCTGCACAAGGATATCCACATCAGGCAGAGCAGCAGGACCTTGGGTGTCTGCCCCTGATCCCCTGGCATTCCCACCTGGCTTGGCATTCCCACCCAGACTCTTTCCTCATGCTGGCAGCAGCAGCAATTTCAAAACACAAAATGACATGTCTAATTTGTCTGAGCAGAAAATAGCAGAGAGCCCTTGAAATGGATGAGTTCCCACAGAGAGAAGTAGCCATTGAAAAACTCGTTTCTGTGAGATGTAACAGAGCAAACTCTGGTTTTGTTGTTCAACATGGCAAAATTATGCTGAGAAAGGGGGAATAGAATAAGAAGACTCAAGTGTTCTAGTGCAGCAGAAAGTATCAATACTATTACTTGTTTCTATTCTGAAACATGACAGGAGAATGCAAAAGTCAGAAAATAAGTATGAAAAAAGTACTGGTGTGTCTAAATGAAAATTAGTTTTTGCCTTGCAATGCTTTTGTAATGCCAACTATTTTTGTTCAATCAGGGCAATGAAAAATAATATTCTAAGCCTGGTATTTCCCCACAGCAACTTTCAGTTATGCTGAGACCACGTTTTTCATATGGCTGAACAAAAGAGAAAGATAAAGAAATCTGACAGTGCTTCCTGGGATGCTGGGGCCAGCAAGAAGATACTGTAGTGCTCTTCCAGCCTGTGTGCTCTGGGATGCCTTCCAGAGCCCTGCAAAAGCCAGGGCATTCCACTGGAATCAGGATGCTGCTTCCCCAGCACCCTGGGGTTAAAGGACTTTCCACTTCCCATGTTTGCACTGCTCATCCAGGGCTCAACCACTGCTGCTGGGACACCCATGTCCTCATGCTGCTCCCGTCTGCACGAAACCACCCTGAAATACTCACTATTGAAATTAATTTCCATGACTAAGGTGGGCTTATAGAAAGATGGGGACAGACTTTTTAGCAGGGTCTGTTGCAGCAGGACTTGGGGTAATGGTTTTAAACTAAAAGAAGGCATGTTCAGATAGATACAAGGAAACATGTTTGACAACAAGGATGGTGAGACACTGGCACATCCACCAGAGAGAGGGTGGATGCCCCATCCTTGTAAACTTTCAAGGGCAGATTGAATGGGGCTCTGAGCAGCCTGATCTAGTTGAAGATGTCCCTGCTTATTTCAAGAGGTTTGACTAGATGACTTTTAAAGGTCCCTTCCAACCCAAATCAGTCTGTGATTCTCTGAAAACACAGTGCCTCGTAAAGCAGCACTTCCCATGGGATTGAGGTCTCCTGCTTAGTACCTGAAGGCACAACCATGTGGATCATTCAGTGCAATTTGGAAACAATCAGTTTAATTTTGGCACTGGCAGTGGAGCACTCTTGTATTGCTCCTGTTGGTAATTAAGAGAAAGCAAATCACAGGGGAGGACACTAAAAGTATTAATTAACAACACTTTCAATGAGAAAAAAGTTAGTAATTTTGGAAAGGTTGCTTTATGCCTGAAGAAAATACTTAAATAGGGTAATCACATTGTTGGACATTTGACAAATGCACACTAGTAAGTAAATGGAGGTATTGATTACACATTTAGATAATCACCAGATCCTCCATGCTCTTGCAGGCATATCCCAATTCTCCTGCCTCAAGCTTTGACTTCAAGTAGTGAAGAAGACATTAATTCCAAGCATGCAGACAGCCACGTTCCCTCACTGGCCTGAAAAGTTCATGTGTGTTTCCCAGCAGTTTGTGGCAGGCACAGAGGGAGCAGAGCCCTGGTGGGGCTGCTCACCCCGTGCAGCAGGACAGCCAAGCCTAGAGGATTCCAGCTGGAATGGCAGCACTTCTCCCCAGGGCAGGCTGCTTTCTCTCCTTGACAAGCATCCTGCACTGCCTTTGCCACAGCACTGCCAAAACATGCACTTTTTTCACAAAACCAACAGAGAGAGGCAGAAACTTTGCCACTAAAAAGGCTCACAGTTTCCATGGATGTTTGACCACCTTTTATCACAACACAAACCATGAGCAATCTGCTTCATGCAGAGGATATTTTCCCTTCTCCAAACAGACAATAATCCAATAGAAGAGCCCACTAGCAGGATTCTGGACCATGTGTGACACTGTTTTTATCAGCATCCCATTGGTGCTCTGGTGAGGTACAGCCACACTCAGCTGATCCTCCTGGCAGCATTCAAGGGCACAGCTTGTTGGAGCCACAGCAGCTCCTCTGAGCTCCAATTGCCATGCAAACACCACCCAATTTTTTATATTATCATAATACCAGGTGTCCTGTTTCATATCAAATTATATCCAGACAAGTAGGAGAAATTCAGTTATTTACTCCATGCTGGTGGTATCTGAGCTAAATTTATTCTGACAGAGGTTTTAGAGGCATGCCTTTATGCTGACAGTGACTGAGAAATGATAAAGAACACCCAATAAGTTCCTAAATCAGGTGTGTTCCTAAAAGTGTTGGACTGGGTCACCTTTCCTATAAGAGTTTCAGCACTGATTAATTAATGTACAGTTTGGCTTCAACTAGGCAAAGAGTATGTATCTATCCTTCCACACAAGAATGACACAACTGCTGATTTTCTTTGAGATCCTGTCAGAAACAATCAGCCTTTAATGGCACATAAAATTTAATTTTTGGTAACAAAAAGATAGGTAAATGAATTATACTGGCAGGAGCAGAAAGCAAAAGTAGGGACTCTGGAGCTTTTGGAGTCTTCCAGTGTCTTCCTTTTCTGGCATCTGCTAATTAAGTTTTTCTTTCACACTGACAATGCATTTTTCCATTGGAAAAAAGGCTGCTTCTTTTGAGTCATCACTGCAGGAAATCTCCTGTTGTAGTGGGGTTCTCTGTGCCTGGCATCGGTAGCCACTGGCAGCCACCCCTTCCTCAGGGCAGGACCTATCTCCCAGTGGTGGCATTGAAATAAAAACACAGACATCCTATTAATAGCTAAACTGTAGACAGCTCCAGATGTGGAATTTGGTTTCTGAAATTACAGATCCAACCAAGCCAGCCCTGAGCCAGTAAAATTCAGTTGTGTTTCCTCTGACTCATAACTGTTTTTTCAGAGAGGTTTTTAAGCAAAATTTCTTCAGCAATTCCTCTGTTGTTGCCTGACTCATACTGAAACACCAAAATCATTATTAAAGTGAAATCATAGCAAAGGGGGTGTGAATACTTGGTGTTTATCAGTTCAAAATGCTTTAAAAAACCCATATTTTGCTATGAAATGTGCTTTGTCTAATAATTAAATACCATATTACTTACAAAAGCAAACAAAAATCATATAAATGTCATATAGGACACAGATGAAGTTTAGCACTTACGAAAATAATTTTTTAATGTAAGGTTAATTTATTCTTCAATAAACCTTCATTTATCCTTCTGGCACCTGTGTGATGTTTGTGCTCAGCATCCCACCCACTTTCAGTCTGAAGGCATGTCCATGACTGTCCATGCTCAGTGTGGAGTGTGAGCTGTTCAGGTGTCTCAGGATGAGCAGAGGTACAAAGTACAGAACTGTGAGCAGTGATTCCTGACCATGGGAGCAGAAATACAGGCAGAGGTGGGGGCAGAGGTGTCCTCACAGCCCCCCTGGCAGGCCAAAGGGATGGAGAGGAGTTGGGCTAGCTAGCAGGTCACTGAAGCCTCTGTTCCTGAGGAAAACTCCAGACCTGCTGTGGTTTGCCTCTGTCCAAGGGTGATCTGCTGCAGGAGGGCTGGTGGTTGGTGCAGGTGTCAGTCCAGCACCCTCACTGTGGGTTTGCAGCATGGAAGCAACAACCCTTTGCCTGATGGGATGCTGTGCCTGGCCCCAGCTGCAGTGGGGACCCCACTAACCTATCCTGGGCTTTGCAGTGCCATAAACCTCAGAGGCCTGTGAAGGTGGACCTCAAAGGTGCATTTTGGTGGAAAAAAATGTTGCAACAATGACTTGTTTGCTTTTTGAATCAAAATTCAAATTGTTTTGGCAAAAGAAGTGACTAAAAAAATTCCCCCAAGTCTGGGAGCTCATATTTACCTTCTTACCAGCTCTGCAGATACTTAATTTGAATGTTGCTTGATCTCCTGTCTCCTTCATGTACCATCACTAATTAAAGTACACACTCTGCATTTACCCAAAGGAGGGTGTGGGAGGCAGAAGAGGCTCAGTCTCTGAGCTGGTGCTGCTGTATTGCCTCTGCAGAGCCAATGCAGAGAAACCAGAGTCCTGCTCAGAGCCTGGCAGCTGCAGCACAGCCTTTCCCTCCACTGCTGTGTGTGGTGGAAATCCCCAGTGTGTGAGTGGCCTTTCCAGGAAAGGGTCCAGTGAAAGAAGGGGCTGTGAGTCTCTGGGAAGATGGGGTGAGCAACACCTCAGTGTGGGCACATCTCCTCACACACCTCCTTTGAGGGCTGCTCAGGCCAGAGCAAGCCAGAACTGTGCCAGTAGCAGCCCCATAGCTCTGTGATTTGATGCCCTCACGACCTTTATATATTCCTACTAACTTCCTGCTCAAGTGAAATTCAAACAAAGCTTTATGCTTTATTTGGGCTCATCTTCCCCAGCCTGCATCGTGGAGATAGCCCTCTCACATGTCCCCAAGAGCTCAGCCATCCCCAAACACACATCCACTCACTCTCAGCAGCAAAATGAGCTCGCTGACTTCTCCCCAGCTTCTGGTTCCAGGCTAGAAGTTTGTGTCCTCCATTCTCCACTGCACCCCAGCTGCACCTCACCCCCATCCCAGCCAAAATGTGGAGGTATTTTTGGCAGTGCTCAGCTCTGCAGCCACACTGCTCCTCATGCTCACCTGGCCCACAGTGCTACAGGTAGCACCAACCTATAACAGGAAAAGGAAGATTTTAAACCCTAAAAAAGCCAGGGAGGGAATACAAACACTTTTAGCCTCAGAGATTGTCTATGCCTCAAAAGATTCAAGAAGATGGTGTTGGAGGAGGACATACTGAACTCAGAGTGTTTAGCATTTGGACAAAGCCTTTCCCTTGTCCCCACCTGAAGTTCTAGTGCATGCTCTGCTCTACATGAGTGAAATGCATCCATGTCCATAAAAGCTATGGAAAAGCACTGCTGAGAACTTCTACAGCTCTGAATAATTAATTCACAGAACTATAAAAAGCTACAAGGGAATGAAATTTAGAAAAATCTAGTTTTAAGATAATTATAGTTCAAACCAGGAGAGCACTTGGACCCAAGACAGATGCATTAGTAGGACAGCTGAGCATAGTGGACCAAATTCAGACTTGGCAGAACTGCATAGTCTTATAGACAGCTCCTCCTGGGGTGGATTCAGCCCAGGCAGAGAAAGCAGCCCCTACAGTGAGTAGAAATCTAAAATAACACCTCTTAGTAGGGAAGGCATAAAAGAAAGGAGTACAATTGTTTCAGGTTAGCATTCATGCCCCAGGTGTAAATAGGGAGAGATATTTTCTGAAATATTTTGTTACATATATATATATATATATTGCTAGTGTAACCTGTTTCCCTTCTACACTGCTTCCACTGCCATGTCTACTACATTGCCACTGGTTCATGAAATCCCAGTTTGTTAGTGGAGCACATCACATGTAGACTTTTTTTCAAAGCCCCAGATGCTGGGATTCATGTGTTGCTTGCAGGCACAGACCTTCAATTTCCTAACCAGTTATATTTCTTGTCCATATTTTTCATGGCAAGTTTGAAAACATAAATCCTGAGCCCTGAGTCACCAGCAAGCAAACACAGAAGTTTTCTTTTATTTTCCTAAGTTTAAAGTCAGACATTACTGTGCCCTGTTAGATGCTGAATCTTTGGGACTGCCCATTTAACTCACCCCTCTCAGGTAGGGACATGTGGGATTTTTATAGTTTATGTGCTAGCACATGTACTCAGGCTGTGTACTGGGCATGTTTTAATTGAGTGCTGGAGGAGCCAGTGTTGCGTGATTAGTTTATCAGACATCATGCAATCCCAGAGCCCTCAGCATCTCAGAGGGCTCCACAAGACTCTGCACAGGATCCCCCAGACCAACTCTGCCTTTATGTGTTTCCCGATAAAAGACTATACCCACAGAGAGGCAGGAGTTTGTTGTTTTTTTCTTAGTAACAGCAGTTGATCACCTCAGAATTCAGTTTTATAGAAAGCCAGAAGTGTCAGGCTACTCACAGACCAACAAGGAGATTATCACATCTTCAGAGGAGCTGTTTTAATCTCCAGTGTTCTGTTTGGCACCAGGCACTTCCAGTCATACCTCCTGACTGAAGATATAAGTGAATTGGCAGAGGGGGCTGTCCTGTGTCAGCTCCTGTTCCCACAGGCTCCCTGCTATGGCATTATTCATTACCAATACAAAGTTACTGGGCACTGCCATAGCACACTATCAAACAAGGACTCTTTTCATTGTGGTGTACTATGATTTTCTAGAGACTTCATTTACTAAGAGCATTGGTGTCTTCCAAAGCAAAAGGCTCTCCTATGTGCCACTGCCATTCCATGCGCACAAGAGGGGTATGTATTATAAGCAGATATCCTCTCCTTCATTTGCAAGTGCAGGAGTTATTTGACATGACGTGAAGCAACTGGAGAGAGGAAGCAAGAATTACTGTATCAGTCAAAAATGCATCCAGCTCTGCTGTGGGTTTCCTGCTCCAAAGGGAACAAAATCCATTTCTCTGGAAGTCAGCTTTTTAGAACTCTGAAGTGGGTGGCAGGTAAAGCATCACATAGTTTTCCCTTGTGTCCAAAAACATTAGGGTCAATTAAAGGGAAGAGCATCTGCTGAGCATTCAGATGATGGAGGAATGGAGACTATGCCTGTTAGCTTATGGAGAAAGCAAAGTAGGTGGGAACTGTGGGCAGGAAAAGGGCAGAATGACAATTCAAAACAATGATGAAAAGATGGGGAAAAGGCCTGGGAAAAGGATGCAGTTCAGTAGAGACGCGTGTGAGGTAGGCAGGAACAATCAGCTGTGCAAACACAGCCTGGGTTCAGCTGCCAAAAAAAGAGATGAGAGGGTGGTTGTGGATTGCAGAGTGAGCATGGTTTAACAATTTCATGTTGTTGTGCAGAACATAGATGTTCTAGTGTGGATACAGTAGGAGAAGAGCCCATACAATGGGAAATCACCCTTCCACACCAGACAGAGTGATGAGCTGTGTCTCGAGGAGTGGGGCTTGTAGAGAGCCCAGCTGCCAAGCAGGGGTGGAAAACACCCCAGGAGCAGAGGCTGACTGAGTAGGGGTTTAGCCTAAATATGTGAAGCCTGAAGGGAAACATAATCCTCCATCTACGTAAAATATTGTCATAAATGGATGTCTACCCTAAGCAGGGGCAATGAGCTTGAATTAAAGCAAGCAAAAATTCAGAGCATGCATGGGAGAAAAAATCCTGCAGGTAAGGAGAGCAGTTAGGGAGATTGAAATTTCCACCATCCTACATACAGGTCAGACAGGGGGTGGTTAGAAATTATAAAGTGATATAAAATTACAACCTGCCTTGAGGCTGGAGAAAAAATTAAATGAGCCCTTGTGATTCTTTCTAGCCCTGTTTTTCTGTGATTTATCAGAGGATTCACAGCTGCAGTTTTCCACATTGCCATGGTTTAAAAATGTAGTTCCACTGTCCTACACCACGGTGGAGATGCTGGGAGAAAGTGAAAGCTCTCTTGTCTAAGCCCAGCGACACCTCCCAACTTTTGGAGAAAAGCCCCATGAAGCCACCAGCAGGCTTTGCTCTGGTCTCCTCTGGAGCTGAGAAATTAATGCTCCTAGCTTTTCTCTGTTTTTGTGGAGCTGAAATATAAACAACAAATTACAGATGGGTCAAAATAAGAGCAGTGTTTCTGTTCAGCTTCCGCGTTGTTTAACTCCTCTTTCTTTCATCATTCCTTGTCAATCTCTAAGTCTATTCAAAATCAAGATTAAAGAAAACCCCCTCAAATTCCTCTTCTGGAGGTGCCAATGCCAAGCTGTTCACTTTTGTGAGTTTGTTCTGCTTTTGCAGCAGAAATGATTCACAAATTGAGGTTCATGTGGCCTTTTAGTGTCCCAGAAGCTATTGTGAATATATTGGCTCAGGTCTAATTTCTTCATTTGCTTTTTTGGAGGGAAGCAGCCTCTTGCTGCTTAATAGCATGGTGGGTTATAGGGAAAGCCAAAGCAATCAGAAGGTGCTTCACCTCTTCACAGATACACCTCAAAAGGATAAAGGAGAGTCGTCAGGCATGTAGCAGGGGAATCAAACAAGATATTTTCATCATGAGAGTGAATGTCCAGCACGGGACATGTTACCCAGGGAAGCAATGTTTTCTCCACCCTAGAGTTTTAAAATTCAGTGGAATGAGGCTGTGGACAATCTCACCTAAGTTTTAAATTGGTCATGCTGTGATCAGAGGTGGGACAAAGACCCCAGAGGACTGTTCTATGATGCCAACAGAGTTAAACCAGAAAATTCCTAAGTGCTAGCAGAATTTCCCATACTTTTTCATACCTAGAGCATACTTTTCCCCTGTATTTACATTGCCAGTGGTTAGGGTGTGTCTCCAGGCTGCCCCAGCTGTACCCAGTGCCACAGAGCAGCTGGCCCAGGGCTTGCTGCTGAGTCTGTTCCACACCACATCCCACCCTTCATCTTTCCTTGGCTCATTTGTCCTGCTGGATTCTGTCTGGAGGCTTGTTAATAAGGACAAACATCTAATTTCCTTGCTTTGTTTCATGATAACAGAATAGATAGATGCATCAATATGGTCTTTAAAATAAAATATAAAGAAAATAAAAATGAACACCCTTTTTTTCATTGCTGTGCCACTGCAGCATGGGAGAGAACAATTTATGCCAACTCCTTTCACTTTCTTATAGCATTTGTTGGGGTTTTAGGGCCAAATGTCAGCCAGAGAAGACACACCACAGCAGTAATGGCTGTAGTCAGAACAATCTCAAAATACACTTTGCAAATACTGAAAAGCATTCTCCCTATCTGAAAGAAGAAAAAAAAAAAAAAGCAAAAATCACTGGTGTGTTACTCAGATCAAAATGAGCACATACTTTTATGTAGGCTTGGCTTACAACTGCACCAAACAGCTTTTGCTTTCACTGGATCTGCTGGATGTCTACCTGTGATTACAGGTCACCAGGAAGGGCAGAAGCCATTTTGACATTCAGAGCCTGAGTGATTTGGCAAAATAGGGCTATTAGGAGATGACTGCCTTGTAACCAAGCCAATTTTAGTGCAGCTCTGGGAGCTCTACACTGATGCAACCATGACAGTACACATAAGGAAACCACCCTGTCTTCTTGCAACACTTTTCTGCCTGTTAGCTAGACAATAAATTTTTAGGAGTGTTCTATTTCTTTGCATAGAGGTCAGATATCTAAAGCCAAGATGATGTTTAAAACCAGCACAGAGACTTCTCAGTTAAAGCACCAAAAAATGTGAGCAAAATGAACATACCTTTACATCCACCATTGTAGAGGAGTATGCAGGGCTGCCAGGGCTTCCATCACCTCCATGGTGTGGCTCTCCTGAAAGAGGGGTGCTTAGTCAGAGCTGGTTCTAAAAGAGCCTTTCCGGGTGCTTGCATAGGCAAAGGATGGACGAGACAATCGATCTGCTTGAATTTAAAAAGACAGATTTATGAAGAATAATTGCCTTCTAACTTGGCAGACAAGTGTACTGCCTTGAAGGGACTCACAGCTGTGTCCTGTTCTCATGGAGTTAACTGAGCTAAGAAAAAAAACATTTCATCTGTTCTTTCTGCCTTAATTTAAACATACTGAGAACCTCCCAGGATATTTCTATTTGAATTGCAGCAGGCTTTCCATTTTGATGTGCTGGCAGTGAATATCTGTCACACTGATAGCATTTTCTACATGGAAGTATCACCAACACTTACAGTAGACAGGAGCACATACATCACCCAAATGGCTGACTGTGCTGTAGGAAAAGCAAGATGGGCTACCTTAGACTATTAATGCAGGTTGCCTTGAGCAACATGAGTTTTACAGCCAGAATCCCAGATTTTGTACCATTTCTGAGCTAGATTGACAGCTCTGGCATTTAGCTTCATTTAAAGCTAAACCACAAATTAAGTACATAACAAATAGATCAGGCAGTAGCACCACTCATGTTCATAACAACCTTCCAAACTTCATCCATCATTTCCTGCAACTCCGTGCAAAGATATCTGGCTCTCACCTTTTAAAAAGATGGATTTTTCGTTTTTAAATTTCATATTTGCTCAGTACTTGAGCATAGCTGGAAAATTCCTGCATAACCTTCTTCCCAGGCAAGGGGAGGAGGCAAAATCCCCTGCAGGAGGTCTTGAAAAGTGATCACAGAATTAAATGAGCAATACAAAAACAATGAGCCTCGAAGAAGAAAGAAAAGTAAATTTCATCTCCAAACTGAAGCTTTTTTTCCTTCTCTCTTTCTTTTCCTTCAAATGTTGCTTCATTAGGCCTATGTTGATGATATCAGCACTGAAACCAGCATTTATAGAAATATGATGCAGCTACCAGGAGAACCAGTTTGCAAACCCTCTCAAGTGTTACCTTTCTGCCCTGACTCAGACTCCAAAGCTCATAATTTATGTTCTTTTACTTACATGAAGAACATGAGTAAAATTTTAGAATCATATTTCCAAAGAAAAGTCTGTCCCATGGAAACTGTCTTCAGAAAAGGGTTACTTAGGGATGAATCCTATTCTCTGGATATGTTAAGCACATTATTTCTACACTGAAAACGTGTCTTGAGGCTGGTTTCTCTAATGCAGACCTTTGCAAGGTAAGAAAATGCCCATAGTGCACAATATCTGTAAGGCTCTGTTGGGTGTGGAGGGACTAAGACATTGTCCAAGTCCACGTTCTGGTTCATGCCAGCTGCTCCCTTCACTCTGCAGAAGGAAACCCTGAGCTTGGTCCCAGCCTGGGGACTGGGACTGGAGGGGACAGGGCCAAGGAACTGATCCAGTTTAGTCTCAGTCCAAGTGAGGAGAGGCAGCACTCGATATGAAATGTACATCGTTAACATTAAATTGTTAAATTATATGTTTCTGCTAAATCCAGTATTTGAGGGTTTTGAAACCTCCCCAGTTTTAAAAGACCCCAACACACTCCTTTGTATTGATATGGTGATCAAAAAGGGCAGTTCAGGCCATCTCTGCCAGAAAAGCATTGCCCTGGAGGGAAACTCTTCTTGCTTGAAATACCCTTTTTTTCCCTGAGAGGCGATCCAAAGGTCTGTTTCATGACCTGCATATTCAATTTCTTCTGGCACTTACAAGACATGCATATGCTAAATGCATGCAGATCTCAGATGAGGCTTCAGGAAAAATTTCCAAATGACTAAGTTCAATTAACTGAGTTGGCTCTTCCAATTTTTTTTTTTTTTTCAGTCTACAAACAACCATTCAGTGACCATGGGAGGGTTTGTATTGCATCCCATCACGGTGGTCAAACTCAGGATGTAATTGGCAGCACAGGGGAGGTTGAATGAATGTATGAATGAATGAATGTCATGAATGTCATAAATACACTCAGGAGAGGTCTGAGACAGCAGCCCCTCAGCTGCTGCTCTGGGGGCCTGCTGACACTGCTCAGTGGTGCCCTGGCCCTCATTCCCCAGCAAGGATGCACCTGATCTCCCTGCAAGGAGCATCATCTTCCAGCCTCCTCAGCTGGATTCGGAAGCACTGATCTCATACTGGAAATGTATGGCTCTTGCAAATGTTACCTCAAAAAAGTAGTTTGCAGAGATTCAAGGCTACTTCTTCAAACAAAGCCTGCACCAGTCATCCACAGCTGAAATGCTGCTGCTCACATCTCCCTGGCACTGAGTGGAAGCACAAAGCACCCCACACACCCCTCCATCCTGCTTCCTTCATGACTCAGCTGCATCCCTCACCTCTTTGCCAGCTTTTCCCTTCTTCTCCCAGCCAAGATATCACACTCAGTCTGTGCTCCAGCTGCAGGACTGTCACTTTCCTGTGATCAGTGCCCTGTAGCTACACACTAATTTTAATACCTGCCTTGTGCTTGTCTCTGCATCAACCCTGCTCAAATGCTGTCAACTCTTCTCAGTCCTTTCCTCGAGGAGAAAAGCAGACCCTTAACCCAGATGGTACTAAATGCTAGGGTTCACTATACATGGTGAATGGATCACTTCAGGTTTAGCATAGAAACACAGAGAGCTCTATTTTCTGCTGTCAGGGTTAATACAGAAGGTATTAAGTTCAGTATATCCTGTCTCCTGTACTTCTCTCCTTCGAAGTGTCACGGATCCTGCAGTATGATGTGCTCTGCCAATCTGTCCCAGTTCTCTTGATGAAGCTTGGAAAAGCAATTCATTCCTTAGCTGACATTATACAAGATATTAGAGTGTTCTGAAACATGTCTGCCAGCATTTTGATGGTATTGTTCAAAAGCTATCACTAGAGACTAGTCTGCTTAATGTGGCAGCAGTGTTCCTCTGTGGTGGCTTGTCCCACACAGTGAGTGAGGAGACCTTGTACTGAAATGTCTCAGTGCTTTTCTGCTTCCCTCTGATGCACTAGCCCATTATCTCTTGTGTGTGTGTGAGGCACCCCAATCCCCTCTGTGCTCCACCCCAAAGCAGTCCTTAACCCACTGGGCTGCTTTGATTTGTGAATCCCTTCAAACTCAGCTCATGGAGCTGACAGCAAACCCTTGTCTTCTGTGTAGGAGGACATTCACGTTTTACTTGATGTTATTTCTAGTCCTTTTGTTGGGTAAGATGATGAAAAATTCACCTATCCTGGATTTGATCTTAGAAGGTCATATGTTCCATTGATTACAAACCCACCTCCTCCACCATCTTCTCTTGTTTCACATCCCAGCTCCTTACTGTGCTTTTTGCCCTGCTCCTATTCCTACCATCCAGATTACCCTGTCTATCTCTACATCTGTTCTCCCCTCCTTAGTCTGATTTTCACAGCTTTGCCTTATGCATCCATATGCTTGAACTGCAAGTGTGGCATTCCTTCATCCTTGGCTCCAATGCCCAGTTACAGAGGAAGAGTTCCTGAGACTGTATTGGGCTGGAGCCTTAAGTCCAGAGATGAAATCATCTGAGAACTTATCTGCACACCATATATCTAAAGTGTAAGTGAAATAGTAATTTTTTTTTTTTCCCAGAGGTTTATGTCTTGGCCAGATTTGAGGAGAGGGAAAAATGAAAACTGATCCAGTTGCAAATCAAACCCTCCTACTGAGCTTCATTTCCTGCTCCAAAATGAGGCACTGCAGGTCAGGCTAAAGAGGTCCAAGAATTCTGACTTAAAGGAAATTAAGCTGGTTTGTGTCAGACTTTTTCCAAATTTGATGGATGAAATTTGCTGAAGCTTGCAAAGACACCAACCTCTGGGAAAGGTAGTATAATATGTAATTAATTTGGATTCAATCTTATTTGACAAGGCAGAATCAACTGAAAACAGGAGTTGAAAATGGAAATTGTTTAGTGATCCTAAATTCACACAGCTGTGAAAATTAAAATGTTCTTCTTTTCCAAGAGTCCGGAAGCACAGAGAAAAGGTAATGAAATAAAAGTTACTAGTAATAATCTTCATATTTAGTAAAATAAAAGATTAGACACTAAACAAGGTTTATCCCTAGTGTCATAAAAAAAAAGTCAGATTTTGGTCAGCAGTCATCTTTAGCCCCTCCTAAATTCCCAGTTACAGTTTCTGAAAGACAAAAAGTTTAAGATTGATTTAGAAGCTGATGGATAACCTTCCATGGTCATGTGTTACATCTCCAGGATCCCATGCTCAGTTACCCACAAAACATGTTTCTCTGTATTACCCTGCACCATATTGCAGAATATGACATTTTCAGGTAATTTGGGCCTTTCACGTCCCTCAGTTAGAAAGGGATTCTCTCCTCAAATAAGCTGACCTTTGCTCTCATTTGTTGATGGCAATTACATGTTTACCCAGCCTTCAACAGAGCAGACACCCAAAAGTTGCCCTCTGGATGTTACAACAATATGAATCAACAATATCACTGCTCTATCAGCAGCACAGCTTTTCCCCAGCTCGCTCTTTCCGTCTCCATGGTTCATACAAAGCAGGTGCCATTAGTCTCTCTCCAGCAGCAGCAATAGCTGCTCTCTGGCTCCATGTCCACCCCAATCCCAATGCCACAGGATGCTTTGCCCATCCCAGTCCTCTTTCACATGTGCAGGCAGAGACAATGGTCTCTGAACAAGAGTGGGAGCTCTGTCTTCCACGTAGTGAGAACCTGCAGCTCCTTTCCAGAGGAGGCTGGGGCACTGGCTTTTCTGGATTTGGGGATCTGCTCTACCCATCCTTCTTTGGTAAATGAAAAAAACCCAGTACCTCTGGCTTAGGGATCTGATGGTCCTTGTTTCAGCTCTCTATGCAAACCTCTCTCCTTGCAGATCACAAGTTGCTGGACCATCCCCAAATGCACGTGCCCAAGTTTGCTCTTTGCACAGCACAGCCCCTGGGCAGGCAGCTTCATCCCACCACACTCATCCTCAGCCACACACACTTTCTCCAGCTGCTGCCACAGCCTTGGAGAGGACTGCAGCACTGCAGAGGTTCCTTTGCCACTCCACCTTCTTGATTTCATCCTTACTGACATCTCTGTGGTGAGTTGGTGTTAGTGTCTCTGACAATAAACCCCTGAGAGCACTCCCCTTCACACAGCTGCAGATGGGCTCTTGCAGACCCCACAGAGCTGTAAAACTCACACAGCATGACTGCAGTACCTATACAGCACAATAGTCACATCTTCCACTGCACAAAATTTTAGCACAGAGAGCCAGAGAGCATCTTCAGTCATTTACCACCAAAAAAATGACAGAAACTTCAAAGAGAAAATACAGCTGCAAGTTTCAGTAACTCAGAAGGAAATATGCCCATTCAAGACACCATACATATATCTTCTCACATTATGTAAAATTAATTTCCGTATCAGACAAAGCCAAAGAATTATTAGGATGAAAGGTCACTTAAAATGATCTGTGTTACTGATTTTATCAGCCACTACTTACAGCTTTAAAAAAGTCAATGCCATCTAATAGTGTCTATATTTCATCTGTTGAGAAATCTAATACTCTCAGAAAGGAAGCAATATCAAACTGCACAGTCAGTCTTATGTGGAAGAGAAATACAATTCCAAGAAACAATAAGAGAAAGAAAATCACAGAACCAAGATTATATGCTGCATTTATACACAGAAAGAGAGAAGAGGAAGGAGAGAAGGAACAAAATTATTGTGATGAATAGTGAGAACATCTTACAAATAATGCAGATGCTGACATAAGATAGCCTTTCTTTCTGGAGTTGGTAATGAAAGAGATGAAAATTACTGCAATGTCACTCCAATAGTATGAGAGCACTGTCAGTGCTGTCAATAATCCCAGTTAAAGAATGGTGTGCATATGCAGATGGTATCAGTTTCTGAAATTCTGGAGTGCAACGGTGGATGTCCCATATTAACATCACTTTTTCCCAAATTTTATGTTGTGCACCTCCACCCATATGCTGCTGTTGACCCTGTGGCAGCATCCAGATGCCCTGACTTGGAGCCCTGTGGTGTGAGAAGCTGCAGTTTCAGCTGGCAAAGGCTGTGGCTGCTCCCAGCAGGTACCAACACATGGGTGAAGGGCAGGCAGACACACACAGTGCCAAGCAGCAAGAGAATCCTGAAAAAGAAGCATGTCTTTTCTTCATCCACACATACTCATATGTGCAAGCACAAGGAAACCTAGCTAGATTTATCTAACAGCAATGAAAATCTCTCTCCATGGCATAATCTTAGCTCTCAATTTGCAGCACTTGTGGCAGAGCTTGCTTACTCACCTAGTCCAAGGCAAGATCATGCTCACTTCCATGAGTTGTATCAAGTGGCAATAAAAGCAGAGTAAAACAGGTGCTTCTGCCTCCTGTCAAAAGGAATGCAACTGTGGCACATCAGGGCGTCACACATGGAAAGACAGAGCACGTTTCTGCACTAAGACAGGTGAGCTCAGTGCTGGGCACCAAGTTGCCTCAGTTACTGGCTCCCAGCTGCTGTGGCAGATCGTGTCCTTTGGTGTGGACACAGACACCTGGCCTTTATCCACCCTGACAAAGCACTTCTTGTGATCCCCAAGGGCCAAGCCATGTGCAGTGTGGCCAGGCTGGTCCCTTCGCTAGCAGCTGCCCCCTCCCTGCCACCAGCTGGGAGAGCTGGGCATGGAAGTGTTTCCAGCAGTGCTCCCACCACAGCTGTGATTCCACCTGTCCCCACATTCATTTACACATCCTCATGCACTTGGAACTATCCCTTCCTGCTGCCTGGTGGGAGCTGCCCCCAGGGAAGGGCATGGTCCTTCCTGAATGGCAGAACCCGTGCAGAACTCTAGTCCTTACCTCTCATTTTATCCCATGCCATTACTTGTTCCTGTTTTGCATTAAGAGATTTTTTTTTTCTCCTCCTCATTTCATATTTTTAAAAATCAGCCTTGTCAGTGCTCTGCTGCCTGAGCTGGTGCAGGAGCACTGCATTAACTCAGGGGGCAACACTACCAGCACAAGGCTTGTTTTGAAGCTGGTAACACCCTTACAGGTATTTTTGCTTTTGCAAGTTTAGTGCATGAAATTTCAGCATTTAACACCCTTCCTTCACATTGTGATTCTAGTCATATTTTCTTTGATTAAAAGGTGGGGTGTTTTTTTAATTTTTGTTTTGTTTTTTGTTTCTACATGTTTAATCTGCTTTTTAAGAAAAGCTCCATCTCCTTGATCTGGTCCATCTACAAAAACACCACAGTCAAAAGAAATCTGCCTGATTGTACTACATCACTGATTTGGGGTGAGAACATCTGCTCCCAATTTCTGCCTCAAATCAGCAGCTGAGATGCTATCTCCCTAATCAGGCAGTCTCTAATATTTTGCTTTGAAAAGCTATATGTGACAAAAACAAGTCAGCTGACTCCCTGAGACTTTTAAATTATTATCTACATAGGAATCTTATGATCAAATGTAACATGTCTTATCTGAATGCTTACCACAGTGCCTTGTTATCCCAACTTAAATCTAGTTAGGAATGTTATTCATGATTGTTATTTTAATAGGAACCCACTCCTAGAATTACCTGTCTGATCAGGACTTCTGTTCAGTGGATAAATTCAATGGTCTTGCAGAATTAGACCATACATTATCACAATTATGTGCAGAAATTACATGATCTTGTTTTGTATTTCCCTGACATGAAATTTTGTGTTTCCTATTAGTTCCAGATTTTTATCTGATAGCACAGTGATAATTTCTTCCTGAACACCAAATATAGTGTACTTGGCAATTACAGACTCAGAAAAGAAGCAATTATTTTGCTTACAATGCTTTATGAATTAAGTTCACAAAGGTTGAGACAGAGGTGTCATCTATTCTCCATACAATCTGATATTTGCATGTTAATTGAATCCTCCTCCAGGAAGGCCACCCTGTTAAGCTCATCAGAGAAGAAGCAAGAAAGCTAATTCATACCTCAGAGAGGGTAGGTGAAAAAGGGCAGCCATTACCAAAAGGAACAATTACCAAAATGAACAATTACCACGTTTCTTTTATGTTAGAGGTAAAACACACACGTGCACAAACAAGGCTCAGTCCATGCTGTTGTCAATGAGCCTCCTTTGCAGCCAGTGGAGTTCTGTGATTTGTTCTGACTGAGAATCAGATCAGTGCTGAGAGAGCCCAGGAGCAGCCCGTGGAAATTGAGGGAGCTCTTAGTGCCAGACCTCACTCAGCAGGAGCTGCAGCATTTGGCCATTTGCATGTCCCACTACCAAGGTCCCTAAAAATCAAACCTTGCCCAAGTTCAGGGTGTCAAAGGCACTACCAAGAAGAGAAACCAGGTTTGCTCCAAACCAGGAGACCTCTGTTATCAATTACAAAGTTTAGCTGGAATAGCTGCTAAATTGCATCAAGATTTAGCCAGAATATACTCGAGTACCCAGCCATTTGCCTTTATTTAACCTATTGCTGTAAACCAATATTGTGTGTGACTCTCTGGCTCTAGTGGTACCATGCTCAAGGATTTGGAAGCAAGATTCTGAGATTAGGAGACCTACAGTGGCAGCTCTCTCCTAAAGGGTGGACTCTGACCATTTGCAATTTTCATCAGTTTCAATAGGTTCTATCAACTGCAGATTGAAACAAATTAATTTTATTTATATCTTGCATAAGTTACTTAAACTTAAAAAAAATAACTGTTACTTTCTAGCATTCACCAGGATGCAACATTTTAAAACTTAATAAAAGAATGAGATATGAGGTACTATCTGAGGACTAGTAGATAAATTTTACCTATACATCTGGCTTGCAAATTTTTATTGTAGCTCATAATGTCCTATTTTAAAATATAAATTGAAGATTTGTTCTTTGCATGTGACTTTTTTTTCCCAAGGTAATTTGGATCAAGTTTATTTGTCTACATAGCACAATAGCAACTTAAAAATAAAAACCAAACAAATTATTTCAGTTGTATAGACCTTAAATCCTTAATGAAACATGATTTCTATTGAAAAAATTTCTTATTTATAAACATAGGCATTTTCTACGGTAAATTAATTGAACGGGCCATCAGTAATCACAGGATCTGTCAAGACATTGAAACCATTAAAACTGCTCTCCTCACATCCCACTTCTATGAGAATGCAGAAAAATCACAATTATTTTTTCCTATTTTGAAACAGTTATTCAGCTTTCAATTAATTTGTCTTTGAGCTCAACTAGACGAACATGCTGAAAAAGCCCCACTGAATTCCTGCTGAGATGAAATAGCTGTAAAGCTGTCTTATTTTGACAAAGAAACCCCTTGTTTTAGATGCTTGCGTGATGACTTTTATGAGCTCTATGGTCTTTCTTTTTCTAGCTTTGAAAATAAGCAATGTCATTCTTAAATAGTCTATTTAATTTATATCAATTTAAATTCTCAGCTACTATAACAAGTTCTGCCCTAATACACTTGTCAATTTCATATCTCAAAACAGATCTTCTACTTCATTATTTGCTTCTTCAAACAATCTGGTTTAAATACATATCCTCTGTTTTTTAAAGCAACATAATTTTCTATAATGACAAATTAAATTCAATGTGGATAAATAGACAAGAGAAGAACAGCTCTTGCTTTACTTCCATGATAGTGGTTTCTGAACAATCCATTACTACCCAGGAAAAGGATGCTGAAGTTATAATATATGTAATGAGCCGTAAAGAGCTTGAATAAAGATATCAAAAAATGTTGCTGCTGACACAGAGTTATTTAGAACAAAAAAAATTGAAGCATTTCTGAAGGACCTCACTGAGCAGTACTTGGGCAGCAATCTGGTAGGTGATTAATGGAAAAATACATTGTGGCACACATGGAAAAATTCTAATCCTGCTTAAGATGAAATTTAAATTATTTTTTCCATATGGTTAATAGACGGGGTAGCTTTTGAGCAATTCAGCACAGTCACAGTTAGAATTAGTGATCATAACAATAAGGAGAGAAGCAAAGAACAGCAAATAAATTGTCCTGGTGAGGCTGGGGCAGTGCAGAGAGCATCTCCAGGTCACGGTGTGTGGGTCAGGTGCCCTGGTGAGCTGGGAGGGACACAGGGCAGGGCTAGGGAGGTTGGAGACCCTGGTCATGTTCAGGTCAGTGACACAGCAGAGCAGAGGCACCACAGAGAGCTCCAAAGCTCAGGTGGGACAGAGAAGACAAGAAGGATGATAATTTCTCCTATCAGTTTTATTTAATACTCTCTAGCTGGACAAAATTTTGAGAGAGCAGAAAATACCTGATTATGCAACATGTCTAGAGCTCCTTGCCACAGGTTATGAAAAGCTTGTGTGTGCAAAAAAACCCAGAGTTACACAAATCTGGAGGAGGACAAGAGCCCACTGAAGAGTATCAACCTGGAGAAATACCACCTGTGCCTCTCAACAGATGGGAGGTGCAGATGGAGAGAAGGTGTGAGCATGTTACCACATGCTCACTCTGTTGCTTCACTCTTCTATAACTTTGAAAATAACCAGTTTCTGGGAAGGGCTGCATCATCACCTAGGCAGGTTTATGGACTTGAGCAATTCCTTGTGCCTGAAACTGTAACCTATATTGTGCTTTTATTTGTCACGTTTTACCAGGCAAATCCATTCTCTAAGTATGATACCAGCATCATGCAGATACTGGTGACATCTCAGAAATTAAATAGAGAATACTTCTAATGGAGAAGAAAGCAATGTTTACTTTTCATTTCTATTTAATATGTTTAATTCTGGTATTGCAGATAACAAAATCTGTGAAGGTGCTTAAGCATTTGCAATTGCTGAATGGTTTCAGAAAGTAATCAGAAAACTGAATATATTAGTCTGATTGCTGCTATAGGAAGAAAAGATTCAGTTATCAAATAAGTCATAAAATATTCAAGTATCCTTGACCACTGCCTGCCTCCCTCACACAAAGCACATTTTAGTATCTGCATAGATCAGAAAATAACCCTGATACTCAGCATTCAAAATGGGACTTCTGCAGCTTGACTGGAATTCTACCCACATATGGTATTTAAATTTCCAAACTGACAGCAACTTAAAAGGAACTTAGAACAGAAACTCAACACTGCCTTTCACCTACCCAGGCATTAATATTAACCAAATGGACAACAGTACATAAAAACAGCTTTTAGCCATAGAAACACAACCCAGCAATATTGCCATGGGTTTGCATCTTTAAATTAGTGAGCTATTTCTACACCTTACCACAGCAAGCACTGGGACACTTTGCTGCTTAAGGATTTGTAGAGGTGTAAGTGCAGCTGGAGACACAAGGAGATCTTTCATATCTAGGTCCCATTATTTTTAAAGAATGTTATAACCTAGTCTTGATTGACTAAAGTATATTTATCCAGCCAGTGTGGCCAGCAGCAGCATTGCTGCAGTCCAGCTGCAGTGGCTGGACTGGGGAGGAGGGCTGGGAAGGGTGCCAGAGCCTGCAGCTGTTTGCTGGATGTGACAGGAGGGCATGATGAGCAGAGGCCAGCTAAAGATGGCAAAGAGAGGGGGTAAGGGACAGAAAGGAGTGCCTCGCTCTCTCAATTTTTTCTGGTTCTCTGTCCTTCACAATGTTGACTATATCACCAGGCTCATATTTAGCTCTTTTTTTCATCAATTCTCAAGCACTTTTTGCAGAGAGGCAGAGCCACATCTCCTCCAGCCCCATTTCTGCCAGTGCATTGCACCACCCTGCACCACCCAGGCATTCTGTGGCAGCCCAACTTCACATCTTAAAGACTTGTGCTAAGAACATCTGCCAGGAACAAAAACACTTTTTATCCAGCAGGTTTCAATAGCCAAAAGGTTCCCAATCTAAATCTTCCCAAGTGTTTCCCTGCTCACAAAATCAGTGTTTTGCTGTCAGAGAAACAGACAACTGAATAGTGATCTCTGCACTTAGGTCTGAAAAACAAGAAGCACTCGCCTGAAACCCATTCAGATGAGCTAGACTGTCCACCATTGGACACAGTTCAGATGTTAATAATGTGGAGATTGACAGATAGGAAGAAAAACATTTCCTCCCCCTTCTTTGCCATGACCTTGCTTTCCTGGCAGCTTGGGAAAGAGGGCCCTGGGACAGTTGGGATGTGAGCGAGCTGGTGTATGTGGCCCCCCAAGGAGAGCAGGAAAGAGATGTTCATGGCATACCCAGTCCCAGAACAGAGTCAAACAGCTGAATGAAAGCTGCAGAGCAGCCAGATTAGGGAGAGATTCCCCAGGTAGCCCAGCAAAGGGTCATTCAGAGAAGCCTTTGCATGAAACCAGAGGCCCTAAAGAGTCCCTGTCTGTGGGACCCAAATGTGCAGACACTACCCCAGCCCAGGGAAACTGCTTCCTGGCTCCAGACCAAGACAATGCCCCCTATAATTTCTTAGTTAAATGTAGATGGCAGAATCCATCAAACCAAACCCTTAACCAGACAAAGGCCACTTATCTCCCAAGAGTACTCTGCACATAGTATAGTGAAATCAGATGCTGTTTACATTATTATTAAAAACCTGATCATTACCAACAAACCTGATGAGCAAAAAAGACCCCAAGCAACTAAAATATTACAGGTAGAGAAAATGCTTTTCTGGGGATATTTCTGAAAATGCTGGCGCTGTAGCAACAAGACCCTTGTCCAGGAGCCTTCGGCATCTTTCCTGTTGCCAGTGAAACATTCCCACCTTTGAAAGAATTTCAAGCAGCCACGATCAACCCCGCCACCAGCCGTGGCTGAGAATGGATGTTTGGGAACCCATCTTCAAACCTGGATGAAAATCAGCGTGGGGTGCAGTGGATTTGACTGTTCTTCATCTCACAGAATTGGACTCCCACTGACAGCAGATTTGATAGATTGCCAACAAAAGTGGAGTCCTCCCAGTGAATGATGCTCTCTGAATATCATTTGAATTCCAAAAGGCCTGCTTCTTCCCAGTAATGGCAGTCAGCAATAGCAGGGTAGCTCTGAAATATTGAATGATTACAAATAATATTTTGATTCACAAAATACATTTCATCCAAAAGGTCCATTATAATTAAAATGATCATGAAATGACAGTCAAGCCTGGAGCATCGTAGTCTTGGTTTGCTCCCCACTTTAAAGCCCCAATGAAGTTCTTAAAGGAAGTAATGATTCATAACCCTCATTTACTATTCTGTGCCAGAATTTCACTAATAATTAATAGTATTACTGTAGCAGTGTCCTATTATACAAATTATTTCACATGCACAGAAGAACACACCTGCCAGCTTTGGCAAATAGAAAGCTAAGGATCCACATCTCATAAATAGAGAAAATTTAGATCTAAATGCTCAAGTCACACTGAAGTTAACCAGAAATTATCATTGCAAGTGGAATCAGGCTTATAAAATTATCTTTAGTGACATAGACCTACCTAACTTAGGAAAAAAGTCTTTGTCAAAGATAGGAACTGATGTCTGTGATTTAAGTCCAAGGTTTTAAAGACTTGGCAGAACCAGTCCAGAGCACAAGAGGCTCTTGGTGCTTATTTGATCAGAAAAGTTCACCCTCTCCTTCCTGGGGTAGAAGCTCCAGTGTTGGTCCCTGATGTTCCCATCAGCTGCTAGAGCAACCAAGACCAGGGGCTTCAACAATGTCATAGAAGGGTCACCCAAGAGTTGGCCCAGGTTGATCATTCATGCCAAGAGCAGTCCTAGGGATCAAACCAACACAGCCTGGCTTTCTAAATAACACAAGGAATATGTTGCTTATATGGAGAATAAGAATTTGGAAAAAAAATTATTTGCTTCCACTGAGATTATTTTTGTATCCCAAGTTCCAAAGAGAAGCCCTGTTACTTTGTAAAGATGGAGAATAAATAAAAACGGAGAGATAGACGAAAGAATTCAACAGGTGCAAGCTGGGGTAGGGTGTGAAGACACCTCCAGGGAGGCACAAGAGCTGGAGAACTTTGGGAAGGTCAGTGAGATTTTTAATGTGGAACATCACAGGACCACCACTGAAGGATTCACACTGGACATGGGAAAAGCCATTGAAGTTGCTACTATGACTGGCAGTGTTTTAGTGGGAGCAGTGTGCATATAAATAACACTGTATATATGAAAAAAAAAAAGATATGGCCAGGATTGAGCTCTATTAGGAAAAAGTGAGGTAGAACCTGGTTAATTTTCATTCATTCAAGGATCTTTTATCTCTCATGATGCCAATGCATGTACTAGTACACAATTCACTGTGAATAAAACTTTTTAAATCCAAATTAAAATTAAAAAATTTAATCCTGTAAGCGTTCCATAGTTTGCTATATAAGAACCTGCCTATTTTATGATCCTACTTATTTTGGCAAGTGCTGAATTCAAAAATTATGTTGATGTAGAAACCTTAACCAGTTTAATCTTCCTGTGAGTTGGAGGATCTTTGATACAGCATGTCTACATTAAGAAGACTGTTATTATATTTTGCCTCTCAACTTAATTAAAGTCTTTTATGAAAAGCTGCATTTCTAACTACTTTCCCCTTCCTGAAATGAGCCATCTTGTCTGGTACAGTAATTACAACAACATCACGGAATCTGTATTCATAGGCTATTTTTAAAATAGCTCCCATTTCTCAGTACAGACTAAAGATGTTGGTGGGTAGAAATGTTGATAAGATGGGTCTCTGTGGCTACATTCAGTCATGGATCACACAGCACACCCCTTAACAGGAAAACAATTAAAACACCAAAAGATGACACCCCCAAAATTTGCATTAGAACAACTCTGCCCTCAGCCCTGTAAAGCTGCTACCATTGCCAGAAGCACAACAGGACACAGCCATCCACTTTTTTCCAGCTGGAAGTTATAGTTAAAATCCATCAATTCAAGCTGGGAACTGAAGGAGCTGCACTGGTGAGACCCTCCAGAGCTAAACATCCAAGCCAACTCTGCAACTGACCAATGGCACAACACAAGTGACTCACTTCATCTCCTTGTGCAAGACTTTTCTCTCCAGTATTTGCTTCACGTTTCATTACATGAGGAAACTGTAGACATTTTCTCGTGGAAGAGAGCGAACTAATTTTCCAAAACTTGCAAGTTACACCCACAAACAACTGTTGACATTAAGAAAGCATTGTGCCTTTGAAATGCCATTCTGGAAGTCTTAAAATTTCCATTTCAATGTTTTAGAGAATTTAATAAAGGAAAAATTACTTTTAAAAGGAGCAGCACATTTTAGGTGAAAACTTTTGACCCAGTTTTTCTCTAAGCAAATTTAAATTGGTTGTCTTCTTCAGTTTCTCAAGTTTAGGCAGGTTACAAAAAACCTCAGGATTCAAAGAGACCAACAGAACACATTACAAGAGCTTTAATGTAAAGAAGGAAGAACTTGTCTGACATAAATCTGCAGCTATCAGATTCAACTGACATGGATGGAAAAAAATGATCAATGCTTAAAGAAGTTGTTTCAAAAATAATTTCAAATTTCCCGACAACTTCAAATAGTTGAGAAAGAAAATTTATTCCCTTACTGCAGAAACTGTTGTCAGCCTGCAGTAGCTGAATCAAAACCTAGACATTCTGAATTATCTTTAATTGGCCCAGCACTATCAGGCCTTTAGCAGAATGCAAACTGCTCACCTGTCAGCCACAGCTACATATACATATACATATACATATGTGGAAGACTTTATTTTTGATGCAGTATTGCAAGTAAGGAGGATAAAAATGCCAGCATTTCAACCCTGCCAGCTTGGATCAGCACCAGACTGTAACATCATTCCAGTGAGGAAAGAGAAAGAACATTTATAAGAGAATCACACTGTCAAAATTGAAACAGGAGTCACCTCAAGCCATGAACTGGGCTTGTTATGATTTTAAATTATCATTTTAATTATTCTTCCACATATCTTTTTCATATTTCCAAGACTGCAGCTGCTCTGTTCTTTAAGAGCAATGTTTTCAAAAGGAGCCCAGATGACCATAGTAACCACTCATATACAGAAATGTCAGCCCAGATTTGTACAAGAATGCCAACTTATATTAAGTGCAGTACATTTAAGAGCTGAAATACTGCTGTAGATGGCAAAATGAGGAGCTTTACTGATGTAAAGGATGCAGGATGTGGTCCCAGAAGGTTTTAGTAATACATGGAAATAGATATTCAGCAAAAGCAATGGAGGAAACCCAAAATGTGGTGCTCCTCTGGGAGATTTTGTCTGGGCTTTATTTCCCTTTCTTTCCTCATTATTAAATGGTTCAGGGAAGACCCTACACAGGTTTTTCGGAAAATACCCTTCATGCAGACCTAAGTAGAATCTTGTCCACTGAGCTGACAACCTGCATCTTCAATAGATAATATTTTTGCTCTGCTCAGTGACCCAGCACATGAGGTGGCCAGCAGTGCAAAGGAAACACCCTCAGTGTGCAGAACAAGATGAGACACTTTAGAGCATATTGTGCTTGGAGAAATAATGTGGAAGGACCTAGAGGGAAAAAGTTTCTCCATCATGCCATTGTATGCTGCCTGGTACAACGTGAAGACTTGGACATTGGAATATAATTTTCTAAAAGACACAATGATGAAATATGCGAGTTTGGCCTAAATTTTTAGAAACTCTGTTCATTCTGGCCAACTTCCACTTGGAGTACCTCAACGAACAGTGAGAAAAGTCCCCAAATTCCCAGTGACAGAGCATATGACCACAGGGCACCCATGCAGAATGTGTACACTAGGAACAGTCCTTCACACCAAGGCACAGTGAAACCATTCCCTCTGCCAGCTCAAAGCAGCTGTGCTCTGCTGCTGTGCATCTTTATGCTATAGCTAAGTGACATGTGGAATGAAACCCTGCAGTGGCAAAGCACTGGCTCACCACAAAACAGTACAAACTAAAAGGCGGATCTCAAAACCAAGGGAGTGTCAACTTTGAGACTTTGTTTCACATGCAAAATATGATTATATGTAGCAAAAATCAACTTTCAGGTGAGATGTCAGCCAGTATTTGCTGTGCCATCCATGACCTTGCCGGTCAGATGATTAGAGGAATGGAGCACCTCTCCTATGAAGAAAGGCTGAAAGAATTGTGATTGTTCAGCCTGAAGAGAAGGTTCTGGTGTAAGCTTATTGCAGCCCTCTAGAACCCAAAGGGCGCCTACAAGAGAATTGGAGGAGATCTTTTTACAAGGGCGTGAAGTGGTAGGACAAGAGGGAATGGCTTCAGACTGAAAGAGAGTAGGTTTAGGTTGGATGTTGGGAAGAAATTCTTTACTGTGAGGGTGACGAGGCACTTGTACAGGTTGCCCAAAAAAGTTGTGGATGCCCTATTCCTGGACGAGTTCAAGACCAGGTTGGATGGGGCTTAGAGCAATCTGGTGTTCTTTCACTTGTAGGGGGGTTGTAAGTGGGTGATCTTCCAATCCAGGCCATTCTGTGATTCTGTCCCAGCCTCTGGGCTAACTTTGGTCTCCTCAGCAAGGCTCTTAGTTTGCAGTTCTGTGCAGTCCCTCTGAGCCCTAAGTAAAAGTCTGTCTCTCTTCTCTGAATCCAGTTGGAAGCACACTTATCTCAGTAGTTGCCTGGTCTCTTTGGCCACTCCTGGCTCTCTGTGAGGCTGTGCTGAAAACACACCTTCCTTACCTGGGTGCAGGCATGCAGTCCTTTTCCAAAACATGGTCCCCACCTCACCCAGGACCAGCAGCCAGAAGAAGGCAAGCAGAGGGAGTACTGGTTCTCGTTTTGCCCTGCTGACAGCACACGGAATTGAGCAGATGAAGATGTGAGGTTACAACCTCCAGTGCTCTAGGCACCAACTTCATTGGGCTATCTTCTAAAATGAGCAAAGCAGCTAATAGTTGCTAAAAGGTTATTTATTGCAGAAGCACATCAGTCTCACAAGGCGGAGTCACAGACATCAAAGTCCATGCTAAGTTTTGGTATAACGTCCCAAATAGAAGTAGAAGCTGCTCTTGTCAGGGTATCAGGAGGCTGATGTTGCTGCAGAGGCTCCTATCTTCTTCTTGGGTGTTGACTGATGATGGTGAGCAAAAGCAAAAAGAAAACAGTGGCAGGAAAAGCAGAAAAAGCACTAACTCTCTCCAATACCAACTCTTATATAGAATCTTCCCAACAAGCTAAGACACAAACTCAGACCACCACTCCTTAACCTATTAGGATTCTAGTCTCTTAACACGCCAGGTTATGTATAGACTACGCATACAACCTATCTTTTTCTATCTGAAAAATGTAAGCAATATTCTTACTATAGCTCTTATGTCTAAGCACTGTCTAAAACTACAGTCCTGGAGCCTCCACTGAAAAGGCTAGCATGTTTTTCAGCCTTCACTAGAACTCGCACTTCTGCTTTGGTGTTTAAACCTTTTACTTATTAAAAGCATTAGAGCTCATACTAAAACATACTGTCTCACTTACTTATCCTGAAACTTCAACTTGCACCTCTATCTTATGTGTGAGTGGCTTAACATACTTCAATCCATCCAAAAGCTTTAATTCAATCCCTGCACTCTGATTTCTCTCTTAAGAATTCAGAGACCCCTGACTCACCGGCACCAACATGAAGATACAAATCTGAGAGCACCTGCATATTCCCCTGCCTGTGGCTGGGCTCTCAGGAGCAGTGAGCCAGCTCTCCCTGCCTGCCATCTGACAACAAAAATGCTTTTTAGACAGGTTTCTATGGGAACAAGGCTTAATGCTTCCACACTTTCTTCTTGTCTCCTTCTAATAACTTCTGAACCCTTTGGCTCATCCCAGCCGGAAGTTGACAGAAGAGAAAAAATGCAGAGAGATTCCAGTTCACTGGGTATCATAAGCACAAGGGCTGAGCAATTAGTGAAGAGAGAGAACATGCTGTAAGTGCCTTGACAAATGGAAAAGCTGTTGTCCACACTTACAACTCAATGCCAGCTGCATAAGCCTTTTTATGAGGTGTCTCTGTTCCCTAAGGATACGGCATCCACTGGGCCAGCAGGCAACTGGCACACAAGTACACTGGAAACCAGGCTTCCACAAAATTACTTGCTCCTTCTTATCATCCAGTAGGTAGAAGGATAAATAGTACTTGATTTTGGAAATCCTGAGGAATGAAAATCAGTCTGATTGTCACATACTGCTGGACAGAGTTCTTCCTCTGGTTTTAACCCCTGCTTTTCCTCAAGATGTTTATTCAAATTTTTGAATTCTGTTTTCTGTATCAGTATCAATTTTGCAAGCAAACTTGCATGCACACACCCATTCTTTTGCTATAGTTATATGACCAACGGGTTAAAACTGGTGACATCTGGATGAAAATCTGTATGTCATTCCTGTTCCTGTATTGTAAACCTAGCTCCAGCTGATTTGGGAATTTTATCATAGTCTGTAATGGGCTTAGAACTACAGTTCTGATATATAACGTTCAGCAATATTCACAGTTACTGCTTTGGAAATTTAATCCCAAATGAAATAAATGTCATTACAAAATGCTGTAGAAATAAATTTGACTCACACAAATGTTTTTAATTTCACCAACAGATAAAATCTTATTTTCAGGTGAGTGAGCCATGTCATAAAGAACATAGAAGGTCATACTGAGGGCTTTTTTAAACAGTGTTATTCACCTGGGGATGCTACAAAGGAATAAGGACAGGGCATAAGTGGTGTTTTCCCCTATGGCAGGTTCTCAGCTGATGGAACAACTAGAGCGTAACTGAACAAAGGCATAAAAGCTGCTCTAGGACCACTGGATATTCTGCCTGTGTTCTGTCAGCAATTTATTGTGTTTGAAATGAAGGATCCTTTCTGCATTAAGAGAAAAGATCATCTGGCTGAGCTAAAAGATTTGAGGCTTGACTATGCTGTGAACTCCTCCTGTGCTGGCTGAATGAAAGCACCCAGAGCACCAGACCCCCAGAAACTGCAGCAGGGACTGCCTAAATCCCCCTCCATCAGCAGCCTCAGGCACAAAGACTTGCCTTTGGCTAGCAAGAGGCTGAACTGATGGCTTGCATTTTGCAGTGCTTCACTTTCTGGCTGCTATTTGCACCGAGTGAGTTTCTGTACCAGGACACTGCTGCCAAAGCTGCAGGTACAGTGCTCAGAGCAGCCCTAGCAAGAGCTTTGCCAGCCCCAGTCATGTTCCTCATCTTACTTGTGCCATGATTCTCTCCTTCTCCTGCACCCTCCCAATAAATTGTGTTAAGTCCTGTTGTGTATCTTGCTAAACTGTGACATAGCGTCAGAGCAGGCTTTTACTCTTGCACCTTGATAGCAACAATAACAGTTTAGCAGGGATACAGACTGTGCACAGCAAAAACAAAGACCCCCGAAAGATTATCCTACATTCAAACATAAGAAACAAAACCCAGTCTTTCGTTGTAAATTGTACTATAGTACAGGTCACAGATGTTAGTCTCCTCCTGGCATCCTCTCTTCCCACAGTTCACATACAAGCATTTCACTGAGGTCTTGAGAAATCAGCACAACAGTATAAAATGAAACAGTATATATGAAATGTGACGGTTTTTTCCCTTAGATTTACTCATTTCTACAATATTATCGGAGGAATATCTCAAAATAGTCCCAGATCTGTTTTTTCTTACTAGCTCATTTAAATTGTCTCTGGGGTACCCTAACCTACTTTCTGAGACTATACAACTGCCTTTCCTTATAGCACGCTTGCTTTGCAAGTTTTCCCTTTAAAATAAGGTTGAGTATTTTACACTCAACTACTTTGGCTTTTGTTATCTCCTTAAATAGTACTACAGTCATTGAAATACACAATCTGTATCCTGCCTTATGTCATAGCCTAAATTAAAAAAAGCAGTAGGCTGGTATAAAAACATAGATGTATTATAAAACTGTCATTAGAGGGAGAGGAACTCAATTCTCCTGCAGTAACATGGCAATGTTTTCTACTTCATAACTTTCCATAATGTCTCCATTGAAGGAAAAATAAAGCAGTACATTTTGACCTGAGAATATGAAAGAGGTTTACATTATTCTTACTTTGAAGATGGATGAAAGTGCCTAAACAGCTGTAATTCAGAAACAACCACCTTGCAGCAGTGTTTTGTGGGGCTGATCATCTTCCCCAGGCTTTCATAACCTACTGCACAAGTATTTGTTCTGTCTACTCTCTAAGAATGTCTTTTCATTAGGCTTCAGTTTATTACACTCTTGTCTTTCCCCTCAACTGTCTTTTGCCCAGATCTTTTCATCCTTTGCAACTTCCTACTTAGTTTCCTCTGGAAAACAAAATCATCTGTTAGGTAGCTATTAACAAAGATCAGGTATAAAAGATTTCCCTCCTGCAAGTCTAATATGAGCCAGATAATCATCACATTTTTAATTCTGTGGCATATGAAGTAATTAGAAGAATCTTTAGTCGAAGTTTAGTTGTTAGTTGCTTTACTCAACCAAATTGCCCCTCTACAGAAATGAGATTTTAGTGTTGAGTAGCCAACATCATGCAAAACAACACAGCCTTTTTGGCCACCATACTGTGGTAACTTGTGCATTAAGGATACAACCACCAATAGAGTTTGCAGAGGTTTTCACACTCTGCACACACAGCAAGCATTCCTTAACAGTGAACAAAACAAGGCCAAGATTTGCCTTGTCCAAATTAAACTACATAACCAAAACAAGGTTATTGACAGGTTAGGATCAGTGCATCGTTAGAAAGGTTTTGCAATATTAGAAAAGCAAAGTCATCATCTCAGTGAGATGGCAAAAACATGAGGCCTAGTCACCCCTGCAACTTCATAAGAGAAAAATATAGTATCTGGGATAAGGATCAAGCAGAAAAGGGCAAGGAGGAGACAAGGGACCTCTCACCCAGGGCCTATTGAGAGGCAAGCAGTGTGATGGGCTGCGAGGCAATCACGATTCAGACAGTGGGAATGAGCCCTCCTATGTCACAGGGGCACACGTGTATTTGGATCCTGTGAGGCAGCAGGAATGTTAAGCATTTCAGGAACTGTAGGGTATCCCCTATTTTCCAAATTCAGCTAGCTGGTCATAATGGTATAGCACCTAGTTTTGTGGAGTCATCTTCTACAATCAGGGCTCACTGGCACTGGCACAAAATAAATATCACCACTTTGGACATGTAATAACGCTCAGTCATGAAGGAGTTCAGGATTTACAAAGCAAAAACGTCAGTTAACTCATAAAATTTTATTGTCCAGAATTTAGTGGAAGTGAACAGGGGACCCCAGGACTTGGGACCAAATTTATTAAGTAAACATGGATGGAGAAGGCCGTGGAGACGTCTCCCTAGCCCTCAGTCTCACTGCAGAGAGGAGCTGAGAACAAGGTTGTAATGGGGAAAGCTTTGTTTTTAAACTCTGCTAACCCTTTCAGACCTTGCTTGAAGCCATACCCTGGCTCAAGGACCATATATGGCTCTCTCTGCCTGTTGTGCAGTGAAGCTGTGTATTTTGGCACAAATATGCCATATCTGCACTTGCTGACAATTCCCTACCACACTGTATGCCCACAGAGCTCTTCCAAGGCCATGCCTTAGAAGGCTTCAGTATCAGGACTGGTGTAATGTCCAACCTCTGTTTCTGTGGATTCATGATCCAAACCCCACAGGACATACACTGAGGAACTGGCAATTAGCTTACCTCAGCTGGATGGTTAGAATTAGACCTTCTGCAAAAAAGAACACCTTCCCATCACTATTTTATCTCCAGGTAAACGACAATATGGTTTCTTTGCTCAGGAACTGGGCCAGCTTGTGTTTTTCAGCACTTGTATGGAGCCCATTCTCACTCTGTAGTCTCTCAAATCCTTTTAGATCTTATCTGACCTTTTCATTTAGCAGCTTCCTAAGCAACAGGCTTATTTTCCCTTTACTATCATCTATAAGGAAATCTGACTTCAAGTCTGCCAGGCAGGGGATCCAGCAAGTAGGACATAGAAACAAGCACCGAGGGAAGGAAATACCATCGAGAACAGTTTAAAAAGATGGACAATTGTGTGTGCACTTATAATGGCTTTGAAAACAAAACCAGTGAAAGACTCCAAGGCAGAAATACAATTTAATAGAGAAAAAAGAGAAAAATAAAATACATGCAATAGTACAAAAGAAAAACCACTGACAGAGTCAGAAAACAACCTGACACCCTGCTAGTTAGGGTGGTGGTAGCAGTCCAGATGAAGTGGTCTTCTTGACACAGTGATCCTGTAGAAAGGTCCGGTAGCTCTTGTCCTCTGGAAACCAGTGGGTAAGGGAAGGGCTGTTTTGCTGTTCCAAATCTCACTTTTTATCTAGGTAGGAAAGGCTTGGCTCCTCCCCCTGGGTGGAGCATCTCCCAGTGGGATGGTGTAATTTTATCAGTCATGCAGTGGGACTCAATGGCCCTTTAACAGAAGATATCTTCCTGGAGGGAGGATGTGTCGTGGGAAAGATAAAGATGATTGCTCCACCTGACTTTTAACAGATGGCCCATTAGCAGAGGATATCTCCACAGAGATAAGGATCACTGTCCCACGTGGTTTCAGGAGATGGTGATAGAATACGTACTTTTGGGCACATCTTTACATTGTAACCTAGGATAGCACTAAAGGAAAGGCAACCCAAGGAGGAGACATCAGGATCCTGAAATCTCCAGAGGCTGTGTCAAGAAAGAAGTCTGACTGGTCACCAGGGCAATGAAATGGTTTGATAGAACATGTGGATAGCCTGGTCCTGGGGCATGTCTGCTGAGCCATGGGTCATTCTCCAGACTCATGACAGACATAGACATGTGAGAGGACTGAGCTAACAGGTGGATTTGATATAGTGGATGCCCCACCCCTGGAAGTGCTCAAGGCCAGGTTGGATGGGCATCTGAACCACCTGGTCTAGTGGAATGTGTCCCTGCCCATGGCAGGGGGTCAGGACTGGGTGATCCTTAAGGTCCCTCACAACCCAAACCATTCTATGTTTCTATGATATGGTGCACCTCCAAGGTTTGCAGCCCCAGTCTCTGGTCTGTCTCTATCCGTAACTTGTACATTGCTTTGGGCTTTTTTTGCAAGCTGCCTCAGCCAGCAGGCAGAGCTGGATAGTCCTTCTCTCATTGGCAGAAGGGTCTCTCCTTGTTGGTGGCTAACTAAATTCTTTCCCTTCAACTTCGAGTAAAGTTCCAGTTTAATCTCAAACACTGACTAAAACCCTACTTCGATACTTAAATTTAAAAATCACATCAAGCTCTTTGAAAAAAACCCCAGGCCTTCATTATCATGAAGTGGGGAGTTAATCAAAGGATGCTTTACATTTTCCAGGAAACGAACCTCTGAAGCATTTCCACTTAACTTGCTGGAATTTAAGGAGCGAGCTAATTAATTTGTGGCTTGTGGAAGAACTCAAGGGCTTACTGTAAATTCTTAAAGATCTTTTAAAGTGATTTAAATAAATGTTACAAAAAGTACTGAGACACCACCCTTGGAGACGGAAAATACTTTATTTTCTGCAGAAGGGCTTAAGCTGCCCTCTCAAGCCTCAGTAAAGCAGCATGACTTGGACCAGCTAACCTGGGGTCGGAAGGCAGATGTTCACCCTACACTGGTTCATGGTTGATAAGACATTTAAATGGACCCTTTCTCACACACACACATATTTGTCTTGAAGCACATCAGACTTTATTGGAAGACAAACTTCACACTAAACTACTATGCTCAATTAACTCCTTGTATGTGGCTTCTCTGCAGAGAAATGTCAGCTGTGATCCTCTCCCATGTAAGTCGGAATAATACCAGAATTAAGCCAGAATGCCATCTGCAAGAGGTGATAGAAAGGTAATATAAGCTTTGGCCTTCATCTTCAGAAGAGATGTAACTACTTAATATTTTGAGGAGCAGCTGAGGGCACTTGGTCTGTTCAGCCTGGAGGAGACTGAGGGGAGACCTCACTGCACTTACAGCTTCATTGGGAGGGGAAGAGGAGGGACAGGCACGGATCTCTGCTCTGTGGTGACAGGGACAGCACCTGAGGGAATGGCCTGAAGCTGAGTCAGGGAAGGTTTAGGCTTGATAATCAGAAAAAGGTTCTTCATTCAGAGGGTTAGGAACTGGAACAGGCTCCCCAGGGAAGTGGTCACAGCACCAAGCCTGAGGGAATTCAAGAAGCTCTTGCAGAATACTCTCAGGCAGTGGATGTGGTTTTCTGGACTGTCCTGGTTTTGGTGTATTTTTTGGCTGTGCAGGGCCAGGAACTGGACATGATGATGCTTGTGAGACCCTTCCAACTCAGAATATTCTCTGTTCTGTGATTCCCAGAAGTACCATTGAACAGTTGTAAAAGCTACTATGAAGGTTTCATGTTTGAGAGCTGCCATCTCCCTACCCAGTCATTGAGCTCCAGATATTCTGGTCCATGATTTTGGAGGGACCCATCACAGTAGATGGATCTGAAAATGGGTGGCTCTTCTGACTGAGTTGCACTTTAGCAAGAGTAAGCAAAGGCAAGTGATTATAATACAGCAAAAACACAGCACTTCCTACTGTGTCCATGCTTTAACTTTGAAATGCTACTTCATCCCTCACTTCCTGCAGAATTTCTAAACCAGTTTCCTTGGAATCCATATGGGAGAATCCTAGTCTTTTCCCTAGTACAAGCTCTAGTTAGGGACTGGTAAATTGTTCATTCCTTGTCAGCCACTTCCACACCATTCCTGACATTTTCTCCCCTGGCCATACTATAGGAAACCTATTTCCCTCCCTTCAATTTCCTTCAAACCTGGACTCCAGGGAGGTGGTGTCTACTCACCACAGGTGTCCCCATCTATAGTGAGAGCAGACCTAATTTTACCTACTTCCAAAGCAAAGTCGCTGCTCCCAAAATTTGGAAAAGGAAGGAAGGCAGCTTTAGCATATCTCTTTAAGGGTCCTTCCCTCTCTCTGGAATGGGCACATGGGAATCTAACACTCAGTTCCCACAGATCATCTCCAAGAGTCAGAACCCAAATACTCCTAAAAGTGCTCAGTAAGCACTTTAGTGCACACAATGCTCTGCTTTCAGCCTTACAGGCAGTGTTTTCTTGCCAATCTGTGCACATTATATGCAACATTGAATACAGGGAGGAAAAACCTGGTGATTTGGAGAGAGGAAGGCTGGCAGCAGGACTTCTGACTGCTACAACACTTCAGAGCTCTGAGCTTATTCACTTGCATGAGCAAATCTGAACCACACTGAATAATTTATTTTTTCCCCTTTACTTCACTCCTGTATTGACCCAAAGGGACATCTCACACGCCACAGACTTGGTATTGTTACAACTTAATCACATGTGAAGGAGTCAGAAGAATATTATTTGGCCTAATAGTATTCTTTCCACAAGAAAATTACAGTGGGGCATCAAAGGGAAAGGGATTACTCTGAATGGCACTTCATTAAATCTTTTTATTTATTTAAGGAACAATATCATAGTGGATAGATAGAAAAACAGGCATTAGGTGGAGGAGAGGGCTAGAAATTGGAGAATAAATTTTAATTACAAAGAAGTGAAAGCTAGAAAATATTTATCACAAAAAGGAGGTATATTTTTGTGAGGACTTCTGTATAATCTAAATCCATTTCCTTGCTTCATGGTGACATGACATTCTATGCCAGCACTTTGGTTCAAACCAGAACATCACTGCCAGACCAGTTTGCCAGACCAGCCAGTGGGCTGATATCCCAGCAGCTCTGCACAAATCAGGAAAGCCAGTGGCTACACTCCACTGGCAGAAACATTTTGCAGCCCTTCTTCTCCTGACTCATTAAGATGCTGACAAGCTAAATCAGGGGAGTATTTAACATTAGTTTCCACTTGTGAAAGACACACTCAAGAACTTTAAATAGCACAAAGTCCTCAGTATCAAAGAGGAACCATAGCACAAATGCACATTGGAGAGACAATGACAGTAAGAGGACAAAGCTCCACCAGCTTGAATAAATGTCCTACACAGAGCATTCATGCTTATGCCTTGCCCTGTGCTTTATTACAGAGCTACCAAGAAGACAATTCAGGCTCCTCCTGCCCTTGACTATGCCTGTGTTTTTGTCCTGCAACATCATCCACTGAGAAGCACCAGTTCTCTTGCACAGAGCACAAGAGGAGCATTAGGATCTGTCATGCCTGGGTGGGACACCCAGAGCCAGCACTGCTGAGACCTGCCAGCTGATGCAGTCCCCATCACATTAGTGCTGCACTGTCTGTGCCAGCAGGGAAATGGGGATCCCTGGGCAGCTCTAGCCATCTGCTAATGCAGACAAGTGCCAGCACGTGCCAGCAGTGTGCTTTCAGGGGTGGCACACACAGCCACACTGGAGAGCCAGTGGTGGTGCCAGCTATGCTCTCCAGCTCAGCTCTGCACCCCAGGTGCATCCCAGAGATTCTGCAGTGCTGCAGCAGCGAGGCCCAGTGGTCACATCCAGGGGGACTGGGTATACACCAGCTCACCTACTCAAGGTGTTTTTATGCAGCTGTTCATCAAAATGTAGATTTTTGCATCAAAAATTGAAATTGGGCAGATATGGGACTGTTCCTTATTGTTTTATAGGAAAGGCCCTGTCTTGCAAAGGGGTCCAGCTGGGCAAGCCTCTACAGCACTGGGGACCTTCATGAACAGGGGCCAGGGCAGAGGCAGGGAGAGCTACACCCCTGCTGAGAGCTGAGTGTGGACTTGGGCTTTGTAACCCTCTCCAGACCAAAATATTGCACAGATCATTCATCTGTAGCATCTTTAAATCTCTGGGGTGTGGATGAGGAACACCTCTTAAAATCAAAGCTGAACCACTCCTCTTAAGTGAGTGTACATTTCCATGGCTGTGCATGCTTTTCTACCACCATAAAATATGCAGCTATATTAATATATGCAATTGTAAAAAGCTGCAATATATTATTTTAAATGTCACTTAGTATATTTAATCAGTGTCTAAGCTCTTTAAAGGGATAATTCAAATTAATTTGACACCCTCCATTTGCAAAATCAATATTTTGCAGATTTATAAAATCTTCTGAACTCTGTTCACACACAAGCAAAAAGGTCTCTTTATTGTCAAATTTCAAGAAGAAATGAGAGAAGCACCTTCCATTAGTTCTGAGAAGTGGAGACAGCCAGGAGCTGAAGATAAAAATACCAAATTACTTCTAACCCAAAGATTCCTGAGACATATGAACACTGTTGAAAAGAAAATGTGAAGTCAGAATTGGAGAGCTAATATATGCCTCACTAAATGAATATTTTTCTAACATTTCTTTACTCAACTTAATTTTCATGTCAAATTTTAGCACATACATTCAGGTTTTTTTCTAAATTGAACATGATAACAGGAAAGTACTCAGGTTATTGTGAAAAAGCTAACAGTACTCAGGAATGAAGTATCTGTCCATCATCCCTATTGTTTTGTATGCGCTTAGAGAAGGAAGAAAATCTTTGAAGAACTAATATTGTGGTGAGTAAGCTTCACCTAAAAGCCTGTCTGATAAAAGACATTTAACAGCCTTTTGCTTGGATGTACACCTGGACATGCTTCAACATTTCCACAAGTCCAAGTACTGAAAAAATCAATTCCCTTGTAATTTTGAGGGGATTGCCCTGCCAAGATGCTTGACTCAAGCTATTGTGTATATAGGAAGACCAATTTTAAATTTACTGCCACAATCCAGTGATACATATATTAAAAAGAGGAAAAATCTGAGGAACCCTTCCACCGTTTCTGCAAGTCATTATTTTTTGTACATTCACATTGCTCAACAAAAAGATGCAAGAGTTTATGTCTTATATTACAATCAAATTATCATCCATCCCTTTGGCATATTCTTACACTTGAAAGTCTACAATGAGCAAATTAATGGGTAAAATTTGCATAAATTATGTTATTCCTTTTTTTACAGGACTGTATGAGATTTCTCAACTCACAGAAAAGTGTAAATGCCCTCTGCTTTCAGGAGGTGTATCTTCAGATGCTGCGACAACTACCAGTGCCATGGTCATGATTTAGGTGGAGCTGTAAGTTCAATGACTTGGAATATATAAATAACACTGTAATTCAAACCTAGATTGTGACTGTTCTCTCAGTTCAGCACCTTCATCATTCCAGGCCTGGAAATCCTGGAGATGGTCCCCTGTGCAGCCAACACCCAGGATACATACAGGGGTATGAATCAATAACACCTTCAGCTATCAAATGGTCATGTTGTCATGGTCATCCTTACAGGCAGATGACTCACCCTGTAAAAATATTTTAGGTGTACCTCTTTGCCTTTTGATGGCTGTTAAAATAATTTCTACATGAAGCTGATTTTAAGTGTACTGCATGAATTCAAACTGTTGTTTAAGGAAACAAAACAGCCGTTGGCAACAATATTATAGATTGAGTCATGCAGAAGTTAGTATTTCCTCTCTCAGGGGTATATCAGTCATCTCAGATCTTTACTTCAATCCGATCACAGTCCTCACCCTTCCAACAGCAGCTTTGGTGGACATTTGCCAGAACCTCTTCCCTGGTGTGTCTCGGTTTTCCAGAGACCTTTACCTGTCTTTCTCTCCAGCCCTCATCCCAGATTCATAGAAGCTCCATCTGAAGGCTGTGCCACCATCCTGCTCCAATCTCCTTGGTGTGATGGAGGCACCAGCAGCTCAATCATCTCCATGTTCATAGGCTGCCCTGGGAGCAAAAATCTGGGAGGAAAATTTATTGCAGCTCCATTAGTACCCTCCCCAGAAGGAGAGATTGCCTGCCATTACCCAAGGACCTGTCCAATACAGAACCACTAAATCTTTGCAATGGAAACATGAGCATCTACTGACAGCAGGATTTTGCTGTTTGCACAGCTACAAATTGATCTCTTTAGTCATGTCCTTCCTCTGGATGCAGGTAAACAAACCACATGCACATGCCAGAAAATATTTCCCCCCAGTCACATCTCTCATCTAAAACTACACCCTGAATCTTTTGTGGATGTGCAGTGCAGGAGAATCTGAAGTAAGTTCAAAATGGGAATGTGGTTTTTGGGTTTTTTCAAGCTCTGCTCTCCTTCATTAAAAGTTTGTTCAGGATAATATTAGAATGGGAATGAAATTGCATCGAGTTGCACAGCATAGTCATACTTTGCAGAAGGCATTTTGGTTGATCCTACACTCCTGAGAATGACTTAAAATATGGACCAGGTACCACCTTACTGGGAAATATTAACAGGAAAGAATACCCTCCCCAAAAGAACCAATTATTTTAAAATAATTGGAAATATTGGAAAAGTGAATTTCTGCAACTGGAGACCTAAGTTATGCATTTGTGAAAGCAGTGCTGAAGCGCACCAACGGGCAAGCCTGGCAAGAGCATTGCTTTACATCCTGGAGTCTTCTATCTCCTTGAGGACAAGCAGTTGCTTCCTGGCTGCTGCAGGTACCATGCAGCCACTTGCTGGTGATACCAGAGTGGCAGATGTCGTGGTCCAGGCCAGGGGGTCCATGTGGAAATGGGATTTCCTGTCTGCTCAGAGCCTCACAGGAGACTATGGAGCCCAGCCAGACACAGATCACATGGCAAGGACAATGTTCAGTTTCCTCACAGCAGAAGAGCTACTAATGGGAACATGGGAGAACTATTGGTACAACATACTGGCAGCACACACAACTTGGTAGCTGCCACTGAGTCTATCTGAGACTCCTCTTTAAAGTTTCCAGTTACCTTAAATTCTCTGTTTGTGGAGTTAGAAACCCCACCCCCAATAGCTCTACGCTCTGCTATTTTCCATTATTATTTCCATAGTTCATACATCAGGTTCACAACCTTTGGTTGTGATCCAAACAACCTTTGTCACAATCTCTTTCATCCATTCGCCTTATCTATTCTGAAGATCTATCCTGAAATGGTCTTCCATTCTTATTTATAGGCAATGCCAAAACCCAGTTCATTAGCACACTGCACTTTGTGCGAAGACCATCATTGCAAACATTACAGGAAATTTTCCCGCAGGGACAGGCCCAGGGAAACTCCTCTAGCAAATTCCTGCTGCCAAAGCCTTCATCCTCACAGCATCCTCCCTGTAAGCCAGTTCCCTGCAGACAGTGCAGTTGCTAAAGCAGCAGCAGCTCTGCTTGTCTGTCATTCCTCCCTGCAATATAACTTCGTGTATGCACAGTGCAGTGGCAACTACCACATACAGGTAGAATAATCCACCCTTACTTTATGCCTTATTCTATCCATACTCCTTTGTTTCAAAAGTTGTCTTCAAGTCTTTTTGGCTGTTGAAGTCAGACTAATGAAACCTATTCTACTTGCACTCCCAGCCTCAACAAATTATGTCATTAATGTTTAGGAAACCATCAGACATTTACAGCAAGGATGAGAAACCTGTACTAGAAAATTAGCTTTAATCTGCACCTTTGTTTTGCCCACTGCACACAGGAGAGAGGGGTTAAAAGTAGGATAGTTGTAAAGGGAGGCTAACTGGTATGAGCAGGAGATTACAATTTGTCATGAAGAGTAAAAGGGATGGTTTGTTTTGCTCACCCTGGACTGAGAAGAAATATGATTGCACTTTCTAAATAAATACATCACAAGACAATGCAGAAAGAGGAGGAAAGTATTTTATAGTGTAAAAGTGGCACAAAAGTAAGTGATTACCAGTCCTGGAGACAGGGTAGCCAAGCTAAGGAGCATCCATCTCCATATAAAGCAATCAATGTATTTAATAATGAGACACTATTGTCTGCTATGGGAAGAAACCCAACTCAGTGCTACGGAAGTTGGAAACAAGCTTTCAGAAAATGTAATTCCAAGTTTCTAAAATGGGAACTTGCCCACCTCCCAAGGAGCATTCTGACTACCCATCTCTGAACCCTCCATTGGAGCATGGATCCTGGGGAGTGAGGAAACAGCAGCACTAAATTCTGCATCCAGTGCTGCCCACCCAGCTTTGCTGTAAGAACCAGGAGCCCTGGTGTAAAGCAAGTTCAGCCCCCCAACCAGTGCAATGTGTACACACACACAGGAATCATCCTATTCCTACACAGGAATCATCCTATTCCTGGGCTGTCCACCTCCCTCCATTCAGTCCCCTTGGCTGTCCTTCCTAACGCTATCTCCTCTCTTCCCTCCCTTTGATAGCACTGCCTATTTCCCTCACTTCTCTTCTTTCCATGGCTTCTGCAGTATACCTCTGTCTACACCCTGAGATGTGCTGATCTGGGGGACAGGGCACCCCCTCTTCCCTGCCCCACGCCAGGCTCCTGCTCCCCTACTACCCTGTGCCTTCTTGCAGCTCCAGCCTAGCAGCAAAAGCTGAGAGGTTCCCCTGCCAAGGGAGCCTCTGCTGCAAATACATCCTGCCAGAGCAGAGAGTGAGGCTGCATCAGCTCACTGTTAAAGCCTGCTCTGCAGTTATTTGCCTGGGAAAGTCATTCAAACATCACAGAGAAAGAGACTGCCTGGATACTGTGCCATTTTTGTAGTCACCTTTGAGGCCAGCCACACACTGAGCCCATTATTCCTTGTTCTGTTCACTCATTAATGGTGATACTCCATCCCTGACCTCTTCACTGTTTCCTGTTGTGTACCTGTAGCCATCACATTTCCGCTCAGACAATCTTATTTAAGCTCAGGCTGTTGTGATCAATCCTGGATTTCTCGGCTTTTCCACCCAGGCTTAATTTTCAGACAATTTTGTGGGCATGCTGTGCACTGAATTCCCTCCAACTTTGTCTACTGGAGACAACAGAATTGTTTATCAAGGTGGACATGGGTATTGTGCTTTCACACATGCTAAACTCAACCTCCCTTAAAGCAAACAATTTGGCAGCATGGGTGGCAAGCGTTTGCTTTGGATCCGTCTTTCACTCCCAGTCTCTTGATCTCTGATGCCTCCTTCCCCATCTTTGTCTCAATTTCTCCTAATTAGTAGTCCTTGTGCATAAGATATTCTCAAAATAATTATTTGCACAAGCTGACAAGTTGTCTGATGATGTCATTTGAAGGCTTGTTTTGATGGCCTGTCAGATATATCAGATGCATCAAGATGACCTCAAGTGAGGGCAGCATGTGTGAAAATGCAGAAATTACCATTGCAATGGGGTGTGAGGATAAATGCTCCTACACCTCAGCCAATAAATCCTGACAGCCAAGCCCAACCAAAGACATGAATCTCTCCTTGCCCTGCACTTCAGGGAGGAATACTTTCCCTGCTAAAGCAAATGCAACAGACACAATTGATTAGCTGGAACAAAGAAAGATGAGTGGTAAAACTAAAGAAGGCAGAGCTTCCTAAACATTTCCAAATCAACCCCCACATCACTGTCCCCACATGGGTCTGTTTTCCACACCCCTCCAACCCTGGTGTTGTACAGGCAGCACCTGGGCTGGGAACAGTCTGGTGAGGCTGCTGGACACAGCAGTGCCCCAGACCAGAATAGCAGGCGTGAACCCACCAAGGAAGCACCAGTAAGTGCTGTTTCTCTAGCTTTCATTTTTCCTCCAGACTCAATAAACTTTATTTTATCCCATCATTTGTAAAACCACAATAAAACATGTAACAAAAGTATAGGAAGGGCTCTTCAAAACAAAATGCATCCACATACAGACAGCAACCTACCTTCCTTAAAAGACAGAAAAATTACCAAAAGATCATTTAAACGAGCTGAGATCTTTCATACTTTTTTTTTTTTTTTTTTTTTTTTTTTTTTTTTTTTTTGCATTTGTACTACATCTCAGCAGCTGGATCACAAAGAATATTCAAAGGAATGAAATCCTGATGTTATAAATTAGACGTCTCTGCAAACCTAAAGGTATCCAGCTGTCACACAAGGGATGTCAATCCATAACTCTAATGTAACCTCTGCAGCTTCTCTCAACAGCTTTATTCTTCACAGATGAAGGGGTTGACCTGGTAATTCCTAACAGGAAGAGGCTTCCCTCTGCTTTCATTGATCACTGCAGGAGATAATAACTCACAATAAAGCTTTCAGCCCAGCAAGATTTCCCTCTTCCCTCCCTGCTTTTATATTTGTACATTCAGACATGAGCTCTGCAAGTGTTCAGTCTGTGTGCTGTGTATTCCAAAGGAAACAGGTTTCCACACACCTGTGAAAGGAGACTCCCAGACAGATTTCTCTTAAGGGATGCTGAATTGCACTGTCCTTTTCAATGTGTTAAGGCATCTGCAAGACACATGCAGCTCCTGGAGCCAGTGGGAAATCCCAGACTCACAAAATGGATGAGGCTCAAATGGTCCTCATCCCCTTATACCTGGATCTCTTCTCATCCAACCTCACATTTCAGAGCAGGATGCTCAGGACTATATCCAGTCAGGTTTTGAGTATCTCCACCAACAGGGATTCCACAGCCTCTCTGGGCAACCTGTGCCAGAGTTTGACCACCCAGTGCCTCCTGCACTGTCAGCATCTGGCTTTCTCTTCCTTACTCCCCTCTGTCTTCCTTCCCAGCAGGTGTTTATAACATGAAAACCCAAAAGAACCACCAGCAACTTTACTCCCCAAATTCAGCAACAGGCAACTGTTTTCTCCTCTGAGAGTGCTTTAAGGCCTGAAAGGCTCACAGGGGTTTTCACAGTGAGTGATAATGTCACGAATCCTTTGGGCTGGAAGCCTGGTGAAGAAGGCATATAACTTGGAAGAGTGGTGGTGCATAATATCAGTTTCAAATATTTCTTTGGGAACACCTGAAAAGGACATATCTGAAAATGAATTTAACTCTGGCTTCTAACCTGTGCTTATTTTTAGCAAAGTGTAGGTGTGACAATAATAAAGATAGCGATGTCTTAGAAGAAATTACGAAGCATGACATTTATTTTCACCCTTCTTCAAAATCCTTTTTTATTGATCTGACTTGCACAATTTATAACCATGGCTGTATAAAGATAAGAAAAGGGACTGGGTATGCCTAGAAGTGAACTGTGAAAATCCTTTAAATGCTGCAGAACTGAAAGGTAGCTTTAACCACTGAAGTGATCTAAGATGATGATATATTATCTGCTGAACAATTTCCAACTAATCCCATACTAATAATATATGTTGATAATCTGTGAGCCAGAGATAGTGTTCAGGAGAGAAGTCTTCAAGAAAGAAAATTAGGAATTTCTATATGATGTGATTCAGTGTGGTAGCTTCACAGTAATGCAGATAAAGTCAATACAATAAATACTAGTGCTTTACTGAGGTCAAATGTGTGATAAATAGTTAAAATAATTGACCAAAGGAAAAACATTGTCTCTTCAGATTAGTGAGGGAGTAGGTTCTAAGAAATACAGATGATGTTTCCAACTTGAAGTTTACCTTATTTTACATTTGTTTTGTCTGATGGACTTTGTGTCTGCATAGAAAGGAAGCACAAATTCCACAGCTGGGAATCAACTCTAAATTTGCAATGTTCAACAAAGCTTCAGTGGTAAGAAATGCCTTTACCTAGAACAGCTATAGTTCTAGCATGGACCATATTATGTTCACACTAGGTGCCAAGCCAAAGGACTTGTTACCATCTACAGAACTTTCCTTCTCTATCCAAGAAAAATTCAGATTAAACTAGGCTTGCTCTAACTATACTACTAATATCTTGCTTTCTCTTCCCAGCACAGTGCTCCAGAATATTTTTGGTTGGTGCAAGGCAAGTTCTCCATAAACACCTTTCCTTGTGTATTTTCATGAAAATGTTGTCAATTTATTCATGACACCATCATCCCAGACATTCCATGGTGTAACAGTTTATACTGGTATATGTAACAGCACAGGAAAGCTGCAAGATCATAAAGAGTTGAGACAACCCAAATAAAGAGGAATGATGCTGAAGGATCACAACAAATCTCTGCTGATGCTCAGTACCTCAGTAGACAAACTGGATAGGTTTATTCAGCTGGTTTATCATAGTCAGGCTAAGGATGGCTTTCAACAATGTCTACAGCACAGCTCGTTTTTGTTGTAGGCACAACTGAGACTATTTCATTCTGCAATATTCACTGGATGGAAACCAAACCAAACCAACCAAACAAACAAGCAAAACACGATAACTTCCCCCACACCAAACCCTAATCACTCATGCTGCAGGTACTTCAGGGCATCTGAGCATCCTCTGGGCTCCAGACCTCTATTCACCTTCTTCCTGCAACCCAGAGAACCTCTAGCCAGGGCGTCTTCACTGGTGACAGCCTCCTCTGTTGAAGAAAGGGAGATTTCTGGGGCTAGTTTAGGACAAAATGAAGCCTTTATCAAACCACCAACTCCACAGTGAAATGCTTTGCAACAGCCTCATGCTCTGTATGCAGCACATATATGCAAAACTCCTACTCTCTAAGTATCTTGCCTTAGAAAAGAACAGAAGAAGCAGTGAAGTGTGATACGTATAAGTCACATCACGTAACAGAATCCCAAGTAGCACATGGTTATTATAAGAAGCTGCAGCAAATGAAAGTGTCTAGAGCAGAATGAGAATATGTGCTATGGATAGTAATATATGCAGCATCAATGTTTTTAGAAAGAACCATCTGGGTGGTGTGTGTTACCACATTGGCACTACCACCACTCTTCCTTTTGAAAATTTGGGGGTCTTGATAGCATTTGAGGGGGAAAAAACAAACCAGAAGATTTCCTGTTTTTTCAGCACCCACTTATTGTACAGGTCAGATCATCAGAATTTTCAGAAAACTAAATTGTAAGAGAAACAGTTTTCATGCAATGCGTTGCTACATTTTTCAGTGAATTTGCTCTTACTATGACTGCTCTCAGTACAAAAAAGACAAACCAAATCAAAACAAAACCAGCTTGCTTCTCCCTACCTTTAGCCATTTACAGCCAAATTTTCACAAACATGGCAACCTCTGACCCCATGCTTACGCCTTTTAAGACATTCCATTTTTCTGGTGTCTTCATCCAATTCCTTTAATGTTTTCTTCTATTTTTCCACTTCTCCATATATATTGGTTAGGTCATGTTTAATTAAAAAAGCTATTTTTTCGTCTTTCAAATTTTCTGGAAAGAAGATAAAGAAGTTTTAACATTTCACAAGGAAGATTTTCAGAAAAGTTTTTTTTTGAGGGGGAGCTTCCTAATTTCTGACATCACCTGGACTACTCCATTTTCGGCTTTCCCATCCTATGCCACATGAGCAGGGTGCATTTTTCCAGAGTTCATGGTCCTTACCTATTGATTTTTCAGATTTCTGAGAACATAATAAACAAATTTGCAGTTAATGGGGTCATGCTAACAATAGTGTCTTAAAACAAACAGCATGGTTGGTTGATGTTTGAACAGCAATCAAGTTTAATGAAGCAAAAATATTTCTTTACTTATGCTTTCCAACTTGTTGCAACCAGTGAAATGCAAGAGGCATTGAGGAGTGCAGCAATCTATGGTGCAGAGGGGATGAAAAGTTCTAGCCAGTATATGAAGCAGGACTGAGCTGACAAGAATCTAGATGAAATTTGGATAATAACTCTGGGGGGTGGGGGGGAAGAGAAAAATACCCACTGCATTTCAATCTAATTAATCTGAAGAGAAATCAATAATCCTACATTTTAAATAAACTTCACAAAAAAAAAAAAAAAAAAAAAAGCAGCGGGAG
>JAOTQP010001546.1:97226472-97243796 GCA_026413545.1 Cichladusa arquata | reverse complement strand
AAATAAACTCAAAAAAAAAAAAAAAAAAACAACCAAAAACAAAAAAAAAAGCAGCGGGAGAGGTTTTATTTAGACGTGTATCTTTTGTCTGCTTAGGCACAGAGTTTTGTTTGGAGAGCTCTTCATCAAGTGCCAGAGCTCACACAAACAAGCAGTGCACCAAGGCTGCTGCTTTTTCAGTCATAGGTCAAAGAGATGAAGGTAGGGCAATTTTTCAACATGAAGGAAATATTGGCCCAAAATTGAGTCGCAATGAGTTACAGCCGGTGGGAGGGATTTGGGGACGTGCCAAAGTGATTTTTGTCACTCCTGGTTAATTTACTGTTCGCTTTAGTGCTTGGGAGACAGGAAGAATGGTGACAGAAGTAAAGTGCAGTGGTGGCACCCACGCAGCCCCAGCGCTGCCCCTGTCGTGCCCACCCACCTGGGAGCTGCACAGGCACTCACAGTGTGTCAGAGCAAACTTTATTGCTTAATACAGCTTGATCTCCCAGTGCAAACTTCAATTTCACCTCTGTTTACTTGGAAGCTGCTAGAGAATTATCCCTCTCAGTATCTGTCAGGCAAAGAGCATATCCCACCTCTGGGCTGAAAGCATGAAACTCCCCTTTGATTGAAACATCTACACCCTGCATAATGCAGGTTTAGTTTCTTATACTGGCAGCAGCAATACTATAGTTACTATTCTGGTGGCAACCAAATATTTCCCCTCCTTTCCCTTATTTTTCAAGCCTCTAAGCTTTGGTGACATCACACAATTAATTTACACTAATCACTCCTTCTGCCCCAGAGAAATCCAGTTTGAGGATTTTACTTGTACATTAGTAAACCACATCCCTGATTTCTGATAACTTGCTTTGCAGCAGGATAATCTGTATTCACTGATCCCAGGGCAGCAGAAATTCCTGCTCTATTTTAATCACCTGGACTCAGCCAGCACATCATAAGAGCTGAGTTTGTACATATTTTAGAGACATCAGGGGTAGCTAAAGTTCCCAGCACATGTGGAGGCTTGCTGGGACAGCCAACAGGAGAAAGCCAAGACTGCCACCACATCAGGCAGACACAGATTATTTCTATGTAGCAGCAAAGTCAGGCCTTGCTTAATTGGTTCAGCTACAGCAATTCTGTAAGTTGTAATTTAGGAGATTGAAACCAGGTATCAGCTGCCAATTTTCATCTATCTTCAGGAGCTCTGAATTCCCTCCTTTTCTAATTTCATGTCACAGAACTATTTCCAAAAGCTCAGTATTTTCATCTTAGTTTAGAATATCAGCTCTGAGGCCGTACAGCCATAGCTGTACACACAGCCATATCCACGTCCACACTTAGCAGTATTTGGTTGACTCAGTTCACTGTCAGCAGTTCTCATTCCTCCTGGCTGGTAATTACAGCATTTGTGATACAAACCTGGGTGTGCTGATTAGCACTTGGACACGCTTTAGGCTCATCTACACCAAGCTTACCTAGCTTACAGCAGCTAACACTGAGATTACTCAGTAATTGCACTTGTGGGAGCTGTAGCAACTGTTAGAGCTCAGTATGTTGTCTGCATCTCATGCAGTGTCACCACTGACCACATTCAAAGTTAACTCAAGCAATCTCCAAGGAAATCTCACAGTCAGCTATCTGCAGTCAGAAAAACAACTATAAATATGTCTTGGAAAAAAATGCACAGCTTCATCTCTGTACATACACAACTCAGAAATGAATGCAAATCAACACAGCCCAAATTGCAGCTTTGAGAAAATTCAGCTAAATCATATGCATGCTAAAATGATGTAGAAGAAGAGAGCCTCACAAAGAAGTTTGGTGCAGCCCAAAACCTGAGACATATCAACAGAAGGGATCACTGCTCATACTCTCTAGAAAGGACAAAAATAAACACTAGGAGAACCAGAAGGGGGGAAAATGGCATAAGTATACAATTTCCATGGTACAGTCCAAAGGAATGGGTAAAGACAAGAATGTCTTGTCAGCTCATTAAAATAGAAGCCAAATTAACTGCTTGTCCTCATGATTTCTTATTTGAAAGACACAATAAAGTAAAGTATCATGAAAAACTAAAGGGGTGACTGCAGTGGAACCAGGCAAAGAATACCTTTTATGGGAGGATGGAGAGGGTAGGAGAAAGAGGGAACAAATTAAAACCATGGCTGTCTCCCTGGACTGCATAGCATGTGATACCATCTGAAAAACTGAGCTGGAATTCAAGATGTATCAATATGGCATCAACAAGGATCTGTGAGGATATTTTCAGAGGAGAGTGGCCCACAAAATGAGTGTCTAGGAATTCCAGAATAGTAGACTCCCACCAGCCTCCATGCTGGCTCTTTCTGGATTTAACACTTTATTTCACAGCTACCTACAGATCATCCTTTCCAAATGGCTTGTATATGCTGAGCACATCTGCCCAAATCCAGGATCCTAAAACTCCAACTCTATGGGGATTGTTTTAGCAGCAACTCGACTATCATGTGGCTTTGCTGGAAGAAACAGGACTGTAGCCACACATGAGGAATTTGTCAATACGTTCCCATTCATATCTTACACACAACTAATCTGTATTTACTGTCCTTTTGGTAAGACACCCAACCAAAGCAGTTCTCCTTACAAGTCTCACTGGCCCCTGAACCAGCTAATTCAGAAGATGTAGGGGCAATCTTTTAAACTGAACTGGTAAAATTCAATTGGCTGAACAGAAGCCTGCTTGCAGCCTGCTCTTTACTTCCTGGGAGGAGGAAGTATTCCTGTTTAATACATGGGAAGGTTGAACACACACTGAAGTGCATGCTCCTTACACCTAGGAGGAGACCAGCAGCCTGCTGACAGGGGAGCAGCAGAGTTCCCCTGCCACAGGGTTTTCAACACACCACCCCCAGACCAAACAAACTTCTAGCTGGATTGTCATGACCACCAGCTTGTCACCGTAGGAAAACCTAGAACATTCCTCAGAGCAAATCTTCTACTGGTATCAGGAAAGATGCTGTAGAAATTCTGGATTGGCTTATCCTCCTATTATAGACTCCTTTTTTTTTTCTAATGTTAAAAACCATAAATGAAAGGCCCTTGGCAAGATCAGAGGAATTTAGTTATTAATTTTTTGCTTCTATGCTTGTCTTGCTTATTTTTATGGGTGATATTTAATCTTCATCTTTCCCGCACCATTTTACCAAGGGTTGCAAAATTTTACCCATTCTCTTCATTTTTCCAGATGAAAGAGGGTGCCATTTGTTTCCCTCTTCCCTGACATTATTTCCTGTTTCTGCATGATCTGCAGATGCTTACAGTGTGTCTGGAGCAGATCCTTATGGAGGTAATTTTGTGGATCCAATGTCCTATAGTTAATAAAAGCTGGCAGACAAGGCTACTTTTCTTTCAAGAAATAGAAACTCTATAGTTTAGTTTTGATTGTTTCTGCTTATCTTTCATCAAACACTGTTACCTGATACATAAATAGCCTCTCTTCCCTCTGGCCAGCTTGATTTGTAGTGATGGAAGATGGGGAAGAATTCAATCCTTCCCTCAGAATAATTGTCAATAAGACCCAGCTGGCCCTGCTCCAACTAATTCAAGGAGTCTTAGGAAAAGCATCAACTAGGCAATAGTGACAGAAGCAGGATATTTCACACCACTGTTTTAAGAAATCTGCAGCAGTAACCTAACATTCCTTCAAGAGAAAAGCAACACCAAAAGCAGGTTGGAAGAGGAAAGCCTCTGAAAGCCCAGGGAGCTGAGATAAATACACCCAACCAAAAGCCACTGCTTTCTATCAAAGTATTGATTTCCTGTATATGTCTGCCCCATGTTCCTCTCAATCATTTTTATAGATGTACCTGAAAAAGGAGGCAAGATGAAGTGAGATACATGCCTGGCTTCCAAAGACTTGCTTATCCATGTTGCAGTCTCTCCACTGCAGGACTTCTGGCAGAAGTGGATTTCTGCAGTAAGATTTCCATGCTTAGAGCCATTTGCATATGTTTATTGTGAAGACTGAAGAAGGCAGGCAGTACGAGTTGTCATCCTTATCTGCCTGACATCACTTGTTTGCTTTGTTTGTTGTTTTTAACTGTGATGTAGGACGTCTTCAGGACATTTTATTTGGAAGTGTAAATAAAATTAGCTTATCCAAACTCAGTTTTCTTGTCTTACTCTTCTTATTAATTCTTCATTTGAATTTATTTTCTTCTTCATTTGATCTATGTTCTCCATCTCTACTCTACTCTTTCCTATACTCATGGCTTTACTCAGGGTTATTTATCAGCTCTTTCCTGTTTTTAAAAGGCAATCTCTCTTTTTCTCATTCTAGCATTCACACCCACACTTTCACTTCCACCCTCTAACTGTCACCCATGTCTCTTCATCATTTCCTTCGCTCTCTTCCTTTTCTTACTGCACTGATTTCTGTAACTCTACTGAAAAAAATAAAGAAAAGAAGGAAAACTGCTGCCCAGCCCAGCAGAGGAGGCAGAAGTGAGTGGGCAGGGAGGTCTAGTGGCAGGCTGACAACTCAGGATGGGAGGATGGGTGGAAGTTATTTTTCTGCTGCTAGCAACCGTGCTTTCCTTTTTCATTTGTGATCACTGTTGTTTTCTGCCTTTCAGTTTCTCCTAAAGGATGTGCTACGGTATTAGCACTCTAACAGAAATCTTTCATTCCTTAGAGGGTGAAATGCTGTAACCAAAGAGAGAATGGAAATCAAGTCTAAATGCACCCAATGTAATCTTTAAGTACCTAAAGTAGGATTGCAACTCTCTTAGGATCACAACTGAGACAATGGAGATAAAAGCAGTTTCAGAAGGAGTCAAATCTTTTCTTGTTCCACTGACTATGTGGGAAGATTAGGAAATTTACTTCTTACTAGACAGCATCTATGGATAGGCAGAAAAATATCCAAACTCAAAGATATGGAAGTCAAGGAAGATCCAATAGTAGCCAAAGATCAAATGTTGCTTAAACTCACCTTGTTGCATTAGACTACACTGGCTCAGACATTCAGAGGTCACAGAGGACTGATTCTAATGCACATGTGCAGATCTCAGGTGTGCTGCTGTGGCTGGGCATGATGTTTGATCCTTAGACTGCAACCCAGCTGAAAGCAGGCAAAGCCATTGGTGTGGAGCTTGTGATAATGACCAAGGAGATCCCACCATACAGCCTTTCCTCACCAAGAATCAGTAATAACCAAATGCATGCTGTAAGAAAAAGTGCTTCAGTGATGCACCTGAAATCCTCTTCATCAATATGCTAAATCTGCACCACAGATTCATCAGTGGATTATTTAATTTACGTTTTTAAGAGACCACAATGCATCTGCAGCTGTAGCAGAGAAAGTGATTAGATATATGGTGATAAATGTACTTAGAAGGAATATTGTTACACATACTAATTGCACATACTTTGATACTGTGTGTTTTCCACAACTTAGTAGCAGTCTTTTTCCCAATAAAGAGTTTCTTAAAAGAACAGTAAAAAGTTCCTATTACAGTCCTGGAGTACTTAAAAATCAGAAGGTCAGAAGCAGAGAGGATTGTTTGCCATAAAACCTGGGTGAAGACCTTACATGGTTTTACAATAGGCATAAAGCTATATTGAACCTGATCATTTTCAATGTCATCAAACACTCTCCCTGGCTGAAGAGCTGCTTCCATCATGTTTCTGTGAGCTTAAGGAATTAAAGCCAGCCCAGTGGCCCGACCAGAGGCAGCTCTGAAGCTCTCTCCTCAGTGCAGCCTTTTACCAGGCATGCTGTGTGAGTGCATGCTTCTTGCCCCAACCACACCTGCAGCTCTGAAACAGCCAGGGCTGCTTCATCCCCTCCATCCATACATCCATGTACTGCCTCCATCCCCACCACAGCGAGGGTGAGCTCTGCCCCTGGCCTGGGGCTGGGCCTGAGGAAGGGGAAAATGTCACTGTAGAGAGAAAGTGATGCTTCTGGAGCAATAGTAGGGAGGATTTGGGAAGGGGAGGGAGCGAGCATTCTGGAAAAGCATAGATACATAGGCTTCAAATCTGTGTGGATGTGAGCTTCATTAACTGCACAGTTCACAGAATGGCACATTTGTCTTTATTCTGGCAGCTCATGGGCCAGTGACAGTCCTGTGAAGAGAATATAACAGAGTGAGGTCCTTAATGTCTTTGGGAACCTGGAGGCATTATTACAACACAAATAACATTTGAGCTGTACACTCAGAGGCAGCTCAGAGCAGCAGTGAAAATCACCTTTCAATCTAAGCAAACTTGCTCAGGCAGCTCTGCTGTACTGGCACAGCCCATTCCCCTGGGCCAGGACTGGTACCAGGGCTGCAGCTGGACACTGTCCTGGCCAATTTGTCTTGTAAGGCAAAGCCTTGCTGGGAGCCTTTCTACTTGTAAAAATGATCCTGATGGCTGTGGTTGGGATCTTCCCATGCACCAGCCAGCACTGAGCTAATGCTGTGTTCCCATCACCTGAATCCCAGGTGCCTTTAGAGAACCTGGGTGAGATTATTAGTAGGTCCAAGCCATTGCAATGAGCAGAGCTGCTGTGGCTGAAGGCAGCTGATTACCTGTTGCAAAAGTACTTTTTTCATCCAATACTGAACCTCAGCCAGCTCAGGAGAAATCTGCCAGAAGGAAAAAGACTGTGGCAAATTTTCAGATGGGATGCATGAAAGCACAAAGGCAATACTTTGGTTGTAATTTGACCAAGAGACCAGAAAGGGTATCAACCTATTAATGGAAAGTGTCTGCTAAGGAATGAGCAAAGGCAGCAGCCAGAGCTGCAGCAGTGTAAGGACAGCAACATCCAAGCTGAGCAGGAACATGCAGAGCCATCTATCCTGCTGCTTTGCTGCTTGTGTGCCACACCACAGATCCCATCCTGACCCCACCAGCAGCTGAAAGCTGCAAGGTCTCCTGTTCAAACCTTCATCTGTCAGGAAACGTGCACATGTAATCTGAGGTGAAACATCCCATTAGACAGCTCACTAACATGGCACATTTGCAGCTAACTGATCTATTTTCCAGTTGTTACCATTTAAGTTATATTCATGGAAAAGTCCTGGAAGACAAACCTTCCATGAAAATTTTGGTTCAGCCCTCAGACTGTCTGTTTGGCATATGCCTGAGCAGATGGGGATGGGCTGTCCTTGTTGTCCAAGGTGTGAATGGGGATCCTTCCTCCAGGGCTGTGGGACAGACCAGGAAGTCAGGCACCTTGTTCTAGAACAGAAGGAAGGTGATAAACAGGATCAAAATCCCTAAAACCATGGGTGCCTTAAATCACAAAGAGTGCCCATAATATCCTCTGACACCTCTTTCAGCCCACCACTCCCAAAGGCATCAATAGCCTTAATTTTTGTCCTAAAGATTAAGTTAACTGCAACCACAAATTTCATTCTCACTGCTCCATCCATCTCTGAATTCTGGTACCATGACTAAGGCAGCCTAAGCCTGCTCTGTGGGCTGCTTCCCCTCCCACCCCACCAGGAAGCAGGAGAGCTGTGAAACATGCCCAGGCTCCATATCCACCAGTAAAAACTCCAGTAAAGTGAGGAGACACAAGACAAGATGCTCATCTTTTCCAAATTAAACAATCAGGAAAAAAGAGATCGTTTTGAACTGATATATGTGTCATTAACCCAGTATCCATTGCAGCATTTCTCAGCTACAAAACCCCACATGACATTTCAAAAAAACTCCTCCAGATTTGTTTTCCCCAATTTTCAATGCTAGTATTTCTATGTAGGAAAAAAAATAGTCTACCACTCATGGGGGAAAAAAAGCCAGAAGAGAGTGGGGGAAGGACATTATTTAATTTATATGATAGATATGGTTAGAAACAGTTACAGGAAAATCTTCCCCCTTTGCTAAATGAAAGTTCCCAAATTTTCTTAGGGTGATTTAATCATTATTTTCCAAAAAATCCAAGATCTTCAGGAGTCTGTCATCTGGATATGACCAAATGTGGATGTCTATGTCCCAGTTGTCTGTGGTGAGACTACAAAGAGCAATAGAAAACGCACATTTTGCACCATTTTTGTTACCTTCAAAATAATTGTTTGTAGTTGTATAGAAGACACTCAGAGGCAAAGGCAGGTGGCCACCATTTATAATACAGCTTCCAAACGACAGTTTCTGGAGTTTGGGGGGTTTGGGTGGGATTGTCTTGGTCTGATTTGGTTCGATTTGGTTTTTAGAGGGTAGGATCTTTAGCATCAAGCTGACCTAGTGACATAGGTAAGAACAAATGGAGAATTTTCCCTGGTCCTACCCCAGTGAATTCAGACATCAGTTCATTTCAGTGCTCTCCTCTGTTTAATTTTATTCTTTCCTGACAAAGCACAATCAACACCATCTACTGGGAGAGACTTCCAGTAAGGCAAATGATCCCATGGAAAAGCTCTTAATATCAGTGGAATTTGGGATTAATTTCTTGAGAGGAGATATTGCCCTCTCTGCTGCCTGGAATAATGATTTAAAAGCAGATTCTGGGGAGATCACATGGACCAGGAAGCAGTCTTTTGGATCACTGATGTTAGGGGAAGGTGCCATCTCACTACCAAGGTGAAGCTATTGGGAGTACACCCATTTCCTCCATCAAGTCTAGAACTACCCCTAGAGTTTTCCCAGTACTTTTTACTGCCATTTTTCCATAAAAATGGAGGAATACAAACCTTTGTACAAATCATTGATCAATAATGCTGGCATTTTTTGCTTTGTTTTGAACATTCAATTCATACAAGGTAATATTCAGACGACTTAACCTTCAAAACTCAGAGCTACCACTTTCCCCCACAGGTTCTTCCAGAGCTCTCTCTCCTCTCCAGCAGCTCCAGGTGAATGCAGATCCAAACATGTTTGCTTTCCCACAAGGTTGCCTTCTGGACACCTGACCTGAATGCCATTAATAAACAAATGGTCTTGCAAGATAATGCTCTGAGAAATTCCACAGAGCTGACCTGATGCTATTGCTTATTATTCGAGCAAACTTTTTCCTTGTGTTTGATAATAGAAAGTCTCCATTGCAACGCCAGGTGTGGGATAAGGCCAAATTATGCTCAAGATCCATGAAACCAGTAACATTAACTGGTTTGCCGTTAACCCAGCAACATACATGAATGCATTTGAGTGCCTCATAGAGCTAAGAAAATATCTATACTGTTCACTGTTTTTTGCAAAAAACTCGAGGTAAATGTATTGCTCCATTTTCTCTGAATTTTTTCTATCTCAATAGATATCTCAATGGACTTTTTCTTATACCGCATTTCCTCTAGAAAAACATTTCCAGGAAATAAATACACATCCCTTGTCCTACACTGCTCTGTGCTGAAGTTCTCTGATGGCTCCACACTTCTCTCTTCTTCTTGCTTTTAATGACATAATGCTTTCTGTTCCTTGTTACTCTCACTCTCACTTAATGACATGCAAAATGTCATTAAGAGGCAGCACAAAATATGAATATTTCTTGGTGCAGCCTTTCCACAGCAGCAGTTGCAGGCATTGATCAGAAGAAAGTTGCCTTTGTTAGAAGGTGAGGAGCAGTTGGGCTGTGTGATGAGTGGTGGTAGCTAAAAACACTTAATGGGGACAGTTTTGAGCCCTGTGATCTTGGAAAAGTGAGGTAGAAAAGTGTCATGCAGCTCTGTTTAGGAACTGGTCATTTGGTTACTTCTGTGACCAGTGAAGATTCACAGAAGAAGCATTTTTCTCCAAAGGGCTAAAAAATCTCATCTCAGTAAATGACCAAAGCCAAGGCTACATCAAACACATCAGAGATCTGTTTGCACTGCAGGCTAGAACCACCCATGGAGCAGGTCAGGAGAACAAATCAGCTCAAACACACGAGTTCTGTAATACTGTGTGGTTGTATGGTGCTCACACACACAGAATTCACAAACACAAAATCCTGTTAAGACAAAGGCTTTGGAATCTGCATTCATCATTCAATATTTCCTGTGAACCATGTCAAGGATCACCTTGCCTTCACAAAATCCTGGTGCCCACTCTCCTCACAGGATGTCAAAATGCAACTGGAGCAAACAGAAAGGCTAATGCTGCTTCTGGGTTATCCCATCCCTGGAAATGTTCAAGGCCAGGCAACCTGGTCTGGTGGATTTCCAAGGTGTCCCTGCCCCAAATGGCAGTGAATTGGAACTAGACCATCTTTAAGGAGCCTTCCAACCCAAACCAATCTCTGATATTGTGATTCTATGTTTATTTGCCCACTGTTGTGACCCAAAAGGAAGCAAATATTGCAAGCCTTTATGTCATACAGCAGATAATGTCCTAATTAGTCACAGCAAGAGGACTCAACAGTGAATAGGAGAGAGATGGATGGCATCTGGAATAATTTGTAGTGAATCAAACAGCTGAAAGAGCTAAGTAGCTAAGGACAGAGAGCTCTGATTAAGGGATTTGTGAGAAGGGAAGGTGAAAAACCCTGCACAGGTATTGTGAGAGAGCAAGCAGAAGGCAGGAGCACCAGAAGCAGGAATTAGTAGTAGAAAAAATATTAGTAAGGTTTAGAGTTCTTTAGGTGTCCCTACACTGTATTGGACACCCTGCAGTGAGGGTTTGGAGGCAGACAGAAAACTGATGGAGAATTGGAGTGTGAGTAACAGAGCAAATAACAGTTCTCTCTTAATAAAATCCAAGTCAGATCTTATTTTTGTTGACAGGAGACAGTGATTTCAAGCTAGATTTTCCCATTTATGCTATTATGAATAAGATCAAAATCCAGACCCAGAAGAAGCCAGGATACATTATAATCAGCTCTTTGAAGTTCAGGGAACAAAACACAGCCTGATTGCAGACAAGGGAAGGAGCACTCTAATCAGTGTACCTTTTCAGATTAAGATGTAGTTAAAGATTTCCAAATAAGTGGAGTCATCAGGTGGGTAGAAAAGAATACATTGACACATGGCAAAAAATAATATCCTAGTTTTCCTACTCCTTGGTTAGAAAAAGCTCTATTTAGCTTCAGAAAGGAAGGTTGAGTGACATCAGATACACAGGTTAGGAAGGAATAATGTTTATTATTTGAAGAATGTTTTTTTTTTTTTTCAGAAAGGAACAGCAGGTTTTGAAGATTTCACTACGCATGTAAAGATATCAATCTATTATAAAAATATAAGTAGAACTGAAAATAGCTTAAAGAATTTTCTAGAATCTATCTGCTCTTATAAGTCACCCTTAAAAACTAACAGCTAAGAAGGAAAGGGTTTTCAAAGAGCAATTATAATTTACTATGAAAAGCAGAGATTAATAGGCAATAACTAGAACAATTTAAAGAGGGGAGAAGTATCAATACTGTCTCTAAATTTGTAAAACTAGAAATTACATTTTTTTAATTCATTCTGCACCGAAATATGGAAACAGTGAGAATAACAAGAACCATGTAATTTTGAGTCAGATTTTAAGCCAAACACAATCTTGCACAGTAAAAGAAGGGATGATTGCCTAATGTCTTTCCAGCAAATGAACTTTAAATCCACTCCCATGCTTGCTGTGGAAGTGCCCTGCAATAGTCCTTGGCTTGCATTTATGTGAATTGATTGAAAGTCCCCAAATGCTACATTAGTCAGTCTCCACATGCCTCATAAAGATGAGCACTCAGACAGCAATTAATAATAACTCTTGGCATCAAGCAGAAGAGATAATATCTAAGGCTGACACTGGTATGGAAATTAAATGTTATATTTGGCAAGAAGTTTCTAAACAGACCATAAAGGCTCAGGTGCTTTCATGCACATTTGTTTAAATGCCTGTTCCCTTTTCCCCCTCTGTTGTTCTGTAGTCCTTGTAGTCTGTAGGCTCATTCAGAATTTCGTGGCATATGTTTTTCCCCGGAAACACATCTCTGGATGGCTTCCCTTGCACATCCTTTCTCCACCCAACCAGGTGACAATGAGTTGCTATGGTTTTTTTTCTGGAAAGACACTTGGAAACCAGGGGAGGGAGGAGGTCATTTTTACATAAGAAAGAAGGAAAAGGAGCAGACAACTATGGCAGTGTATCTCACTGAGGATCCTAAGGGACTAAGAAACAAGTAAGAAGAAGAAGTAGGAAGCACTGGTGGTACCAGTGAAGCCTGTGAAGGACTTCTGTCTGTAGCATCTGGGGACTGTGACCCAAGAATTTTTATGCTCTACTCAACGCAGTGACACACCAAAGAATTCTGAATGAAATCATGTCACAAATATGTACCTCCTTAAACCTATGCAAAGTGAATAGATAAATAAATAAACAAAACCTTAAAAATATGAAGAAAAATGTATCAACCTAATCAATAAATAGGTTGCTAGTACTGTAGAGAAAAAAAAAAATCTGCTTTCAAAGATTGCTACTAAATCCAAAAACAATCTATTTCTTAGTAATGTGGTTTTAAAAATAATACTCTATTGCTAAATAAAGTGATTGTTACATAATAAGAATATGCTTAAATAACCAAGATTGTCCCTTTTATTTTGTACTGTGAAGCAACTAATTATTCAGTCATGATGAATATTTTCCAAGAACGACAGTGATCCAAAATTAGTCTTCCTGCAGCATTGTTCTATTGATCCATTCATGGTTTTTAAATAAAAGCAATGTGCTATATTTTCAGAGCAATAGGCCACAAAGCTTCAAAGCTTTCAAAGAACACCTAAGACACTGTCTTGTATTTGTCTTGCCCACATTTCTGCTGGGAGACTGTGGGCAATTCAATCCTTCACTCGCTATTTGGAGCAACCTTCATGTGAAGTAAAGTTACTACACTTCAAGAATGTTTCTCACATAAATGCAGTGAAGTTTAGTTAGTTCTGTCTAGGATGAGCTGCAGGTTCGGGATGAGGTGTACCAGTGAACCAACATTAACTGACTATCAATCATGCCCTCTCTCTGAACATAAGCAAGAGTTATCTTCCTTTTAAATAGAGCACATTTAGGTAGAAAAGGGTATAAAAGTTATTAAACATTAAATTGTCAGCATTCAGAATAATCTGCTCTAGGTTTTTATACTCAAAATATTTGAGAACTATGGGTTTGATGAAGGAAAAACCCAATAATGTAACTTTCATGTAGATATTACAGTGTCTTGAAGAGGAGAGAGGCAATTGAACCAGCAATACCAAACTACTGGGGCAAACCAAGCATCCTCATGGTAGAAACCAGCCAGGGCAGGGTGAGTGTAATTGTAGAAATGTACCCCAGTAGCAGGGTACAAGTATTGGGTAACATTTGCTCCCTGCAGCTGCAGCAATGGGCACTGAGGTGTTGCAACAGAGGGGCATCCTCCTGGTTCTGCAGCAGCATCCAGGGAGGTAACATTCTCCTCTTCCTCACACCCTTAGCACTTCACGGGGTTCCCAGTCCCCAGGAGCTGCTGAGACCTTTGCCCATGGAGAATTTTATCTCAGTGGGTGTATTTTGTCTGGTGGGAACAGCTGCTCTAGCTCCAAAGCAGAGGCCAGCTATGCTTTAGAAGAGGCTCCCAGCCCATGAACTCTGAAACTAAAGGTCAGCCAGCAGTCCCTTTATTTCCAGGGTAAGATGAGCCATTGTAGGGGTGAATAAACCTGACTAGCTGATACAAAGCTCATTATGATGCCCATACCCATTTTTGTTCAGGAAAGTAAACCTGATCTGTTGGAAACAATATCTTGGGCTTTTATACAGTAATTATAGAGAACTAAGATCAGTATTTTTAAATGAAAGTGATGACAATGCTTTATGGAATGAGTAGCAACAGAGCTGATTTAGATCCTTTATACTGCTAATGAAATGTGAATAAGTAGGAGTCTCATTATCTGCACTTTAGTGTATGCCTTAGATTGTTCATTATCCTACCACTTAGTGAATTGGTATCTGGGCATATGAGTGATCCTAATGGTTTTTACACAAAAAGTTTCCAGGTTTATTTAGAAAGCAGTGTTTTAATGATTATATTTTTGTTGCAAGCATAAAATGTGTATATTATCTGTATAGAATGCCTAACGGTTTTCAGCTTCTAAGGAAAATTATTTCAACAAAAACTAGATATTTTCTGAGAGAGAAAAATCCTGTAATGTATACAAACCCTTTTTACTACACAATAATTAGCATTTTCCAAGCATTCACTTGGAAAATGAGACTTTTAAACATTCTGAATCTCTTGCATTCATATTGCAGAGAAAGGAGAACAGAGACAGTATCCTCTTGACAACCTCTGTTTGCAAAGAAAAGACCAGGAAAAAAAAGAAAAAAAAATCACCAGAGGATGAAGTCTAATCCATGGGTTATTGCAGGAGGCATCCTCCTATTCTGTAGGCCATAGTTCAGTATCTTGCTTTTCCTGCCTCCTGTACTCTTCACATTGGTTCTTCCTGAAGTCCTATCTTCACTGGGTAGGACTGCCCATAAGCTGCCACTGATAGGACTTCCCATCCCAAGCAGGAGATGGCACAGATGAGTGTGTATTGGGGAGGGTAACCCCCTTGTCAACATACCTAATAAAGTAAATAATAATAACAACACAGAGTTTTTTCCCAAAGCTCCAAGCAGCCCTGACAGAACTTCTTCCAAGTGTGACAGGACCGGACTTAAGCACATCTCCTTCATAGTTAATGTGATGCTTCATAGTTTAATTAGATCTGCTGGATATGTCTCTGCCATCTGCTCCCTTCCAAGAGCCAGCACCTGTCACTGTAAGTTCCAACACTGACTCTCCAATGACTGGCAGAATATATTTCCTCCTATCTAAGAGGGCATATATTGTTTCCTAAGAAACCATCACCTGGGGTGTCATTCACAGCAGAAAATAGAGCACCTTATATTTTTACCTTTGATATTTTAATTGAATTCTCCTAGCTGTACAGTATCAGACAAGTGAGAAAAATTATAGAAGAGAGTAAAGACCAATATTTTAAGGCTCAAGGAAAATGCTAAAAATTAAAAACATACCCCTGTATGTATTTAATAGGACTTTATATCTCCAAATGCTTTGCTCACAGCATAGGCATGCAGCTGGAAGAGCCACATGCAGAGTATCACTTTACCTCCCAAGTGACCCCTGCACTTGGAGGGATTCTCCTGGCCACATTTCTCTCATGGTTAGGATTTGGATAGCAGTGCTGCTGGGACAGGTATCTGCAGTCTGGCACTGTGGGCTCTTTCCACACCAGATCACAAGACACACGTCCCTGCTGAGGGCCTCTCCTGCCATTAATGTCCCCAAAGCCTTGAGGGCATTTCTCCATCCCACATCTGCTGGCAAACAGACCTGTCCAGCTGGGCCTTCTCACACTGAACTCCCCAGGCAAGCTGGGGACACCTGGGGGTTTCTATCAGACCTCCTATGTGGCAGCAGTAATTTACTTTCTGCTAAACCAGCAATGTGATGCCCTACCAAAATCACACCTGGCACATTGGCTAAGTCAACCAGCCACCAAACACACACATCTGTAAACAGGGCACCTTTTCTTTCCTCCCCCCTCCCTTTCTTTTTTTTAGCCGTAGTTTCTATGTCTCACATATTTATCCCTCTAAGCTTCCAGATGTCAGGAAACATCACTGTTTGAAGGATTGCATGATGGGAGGATGTTTTCCTAACACCAAAAACTAATTTGGAACCAGGAGGTAATAAGACTCATTTTAAGAGGACAGATGACTTCCAGTTTGCATTTGTTGGATGGAAACAAACCATTCATCTAAAATTCATGGCTGGGATTTCTCAGGTGAAGTCCTGGCCCCATCAAAACCAGTGAGCATTTTGCCACTGCCTATACATTCAACATTTCTTGTGCAGAGGACCTGGAAACTACCAAATTTTCATACACAACACACACATCAAGGAAAAGATTTAGAGCAAAGGTGAAAATTATTGCAAGTTCTAGTATATCATGCTTTATCTGCAGATAAAACTTAAGAAAGGCTCAGCCAGCATTGGGACATCATGGTGATAGCTTGTGTTCTAATTAAATATCATCTCGGAGATCATCCTTCACAGTCAAAAAAAGCCAACAGACACAGACAAATTCTCAAATATGTAGTAGTTAGATGAATCTCCAAACAACATTTGATGGTTAAATAACATAATCTAGGAATTTGATCCATGATTGCTGGTACCTCAAGAGAATTTTCTATTCCTTCTTCATATAGCATGAAACCACTTCACCTTTTGTGCCTTTGAAAAAAGAGCATTATTGTGCCTCTAGCTTTTTGTGTCAGTTGAGTTTATGATTCTTTTTCTTTAACATTTCACTGTTTCTACTAAACATTTGTTTAACCCACATTTTTAAATTTGTATAGCAAGCATCATTTCATCTCTGTTCATCTGGTAATCACTGCTATGTGAGGGGGCTGCAAACTGAAAAGTTAAACTCTCTAGATTTTCTAAAAATTAAAGAAATGAAACAAACAGATTATTTTTCCCCCTTTTCAAATTGGTGCTTTCTTGGAAAAGTCAGTAAAATAACATAGCTCTATCTTGGTGAATGTATTCGCATTCTCAAGTAACAGAGCTGAATTCAAGCGTTGTTATATGTCAAGGCATTTTTGGGCACTAATCCAAGCTTAGAGGTATATTGGAACAAAGCAAAACTCTGATCTTTCCAGAATGCTTAAAGCACTGGCCTAATTTTATAAAAGGGAATACAAAATGTGCCTTCAGCTTCAGCAAGCACTGAGTTATATCAACAGTTGTCATGAATGATTATGAATATACAAAGGTACTGAGCAGGTTTTCAAAGGCTCTAGAAAGCTAAATACCTCTGAAGTCAGTGTTGGAATGGGAATAGGACATTTCTTAAAAGACACAGGAGACATCTGAAAGCAGTCGGTTTTCCAAACACTCAGATGGAAAATCAGAGTTTTGTTCTTGGAAACTCCAAGGATTAGGATCTTCAGTTGTGGCTGAAGTTCCTGCAGAATCTTCAGGATTTTTCCTTCATCATGTCATGAGAACCTTGCAGGTAAACCTTGCATTTTTGGAAACTGTTCTCTCTTGAAAAATTAATGACATATCTTTTAAATCAATTCTCTGATCAGTATATATAATTTTCTGATTTATTCTTTTCAAATACAATTTAAGCATATGTCCAGATATATTTTTGCTCCGTGTTCCATAATGGCTTATCTTCTATTAGTCCATTAGTGTCCTGTAGACAGCAGAACATTTGAAACAGCAAATATTAAATAGAGGGGTGTCTTGGGTTGCAATTCAGGATGTGGCCAGAAATGTGTATCCTATCACCATCTGTTGAAGCTGGGTGGGGCAGGAATCCTTATCTCCATGGCACATACTATCTGCTAATGGGCCATCTTTAAAACCAGCTGGGGCAATCATCTTTATCTTTTCCACAACCCATCCTCCCTCCAGG
>JAOTQP010001546.1:97205119-97215859 GCA_026413545.1 Cichladusa arquata | reverse complement strand
CTTCCCTTGGAGGCCTTAAATCCAGGGATTTAATAATAATGATGATAACAACACGATAGCCTTGTGTCAGCTGAGTAGAAGAGACAGTGTTGGAATTTAAATTCTCTTTAGATGGGTAACTAATTAGTTTGGGCTTCTTATAGAATCAAGTCCTTGAAGAGTGTAGCTGGCTTACAAATACAAATACAGCTGAATTTTTTCCACACAACCAAGTTACTGGACAACTTCAGAAATTTAGGCTGTGCAGCTTGCCTTACTGAATATGTTCTTCCAGCTCTGGTGGTGCCACTGAGGGCATGGACCAAATCCCCACCTTCAACACAGACTATTCTTGAATTAAGGATAATAAGATAGAGCACTTTTCATGATTATGTATATACAACACTCTGGGGTGGTTTTTCAAAGGAGCATTTGCTTGGTGAACACAGAAACTCTGTTCAGTAGTGACAATGATGACATAAATATCTGCAAGAAATCAATCAGTAACTTCTGAAAGACAACAGATTTACCAGGCAACTCCAGCTGATCATTCTAGGACTTTTCACAGACAGGCAGATGTCTGGCAGCAGAAAGATAGGTTTCTCTTTTGTTGCTTGTACATGAGAGCTGTCTACAACCTCTGTCCAAGCACCAATTTCTGAGTTCACTACTTATGACCAGAACACTCATAAAAGGCCATGCTTGAAGAAAGACTGGCATAATTCAGGTTTTTAATCTGGATTCAGGATCAAAGTTCATACAGATCACTTTTATATCAAGAAACTAAGCAGCACAGGCAGACACTGGGAGTCAATGGTCTGTACACTCAAACTGCTAGAAGAGCCCTGGCAGTCTTTGCAAATGCTACAGCACCCACCAAAACCCTTCCCAAGCACAGAGAAGTTGTTAGCACAGACCAGATTTTGCCCCCAGCAGGCACTCTGGATGTGGCCTTCCTATTTTGAAGGCTGAATTTTGACAGTGTACATGTGTCAGTTGAGTTCAATGTGTGTTTCATTTCTTAGTGGAAATCTGTAATAGATTCTGAAACTTTCATCCTGCATCTAAGTGTCAAGAGTTGAGTCCAGAGCATCACGGTGAGATTTAGGGCTTGTGAGAGACCACCAGAACACACTGAGCACCGTGGTCTCATTTGCTTTGTTGGGATCCTGAAGGATATTGTTTAGCACAGCTCTATCAGTTGAAAAAAGGATTTCTAACCTCAGTATTATCAAGAGTCTCAGGCTGCCAAAGGCTCAGAGCCTTGATCTGATGCTGGACCTACAGATGCCCCAGTCTCAGTGACTCTTTTCATCAATCTTTGACTGTCCACGAATGGGAGGTTTCTCCTTTTTCCTTGTCACTCCATACAAGATCCAGTCTCATGCTGGTCTGGCAGCACACCTGAGAGCCAAGATGGGCAATGATGACAGCACTGAGCACACACCTGCCTGTCACCAGCCAAGGAAACCCATACACATCAACCTCAGTGACAGCTGTGGCTCTCTGCAGCACAGAAATGAGACACTGCTGACTGATAACCCCCTTGGCAGGCTGAGGCCAGATAAGCAAAGCAGAGTGGGCTTTCCAGCTTTTTTCCAGCAGCCTTTGCCAAGGCACAGGGCACCTTGCCAGGAAAGATATGGCAGAGCATAAAGCATAACTATGTTGAACAATGCCTTGGACTCTCATTCAGGTTCTCCACTCTGGGGACTGGCTTGGCTTAGCAGGATGATTGAGAAGGTTAAAAAATCCTGTCCTGTCCTGGACCAGATGTTTGTGTCCTCCTTGCCCACTGTGACCTGTCCTGTGCCGTGGAGGAGCTGCTGTGTTCCATCTCCATCTGTCAAGAGGCAGGTTTCCCACTGCCAGGAAATGATGCCATCAGGAAGCATTCACTATCTGCACTGCCCATGGGTGGATTTGATGGATCTGGGCCAGATACACACACGGTTTTTAGGCTCCATATCTACAGAAGACTGCAAATAAAAATAATGACGCTATCATGAATGGAGACGGTTGTAAAAGCGGTTGTGTCATCCTGCTCTCCCCTGAAAGGCGGAAGTGAGATGCTGGCAATTTGGGATCACTTGTGGGAGTAGGTTTGATCACAAAACTTTGTATTTGTGACATTTCTGTAAATGTCATTCTGCTAAGGTATATAGTCTGCACTTGAGTCAGGCTTTCCTTCTGATATCTGAAGTGCAAATTATTAATCATCGAAACACAATTACTGTAACTCTGCTCCCAGAGGAGGTAGAGGTTTAGCTTACAGTGGTATCCTCCAATAACATAAATCCTTGCACTAATTGTTTTCTTTAATAGCAATCACATTTGACCAAAGACACAAGCCGTGGCTGCACGTGTGAGTACATGTGCATGCAATTTATGAGATTTGATTAACTGTGGGCCCACAGTCTATGTATAACCTTCTCATAGTATCAGAATAAACAGTCCTTTTCGTTGGCTGGCTCCACACTATCTTTGTTTGTTCTGTATCTGCCACAGGATAACTGGCTCTTAACACTGATCAGAGCTACTGGTCTCCCCTGGAAAAAATAACTTGTGAACTGCAAGGTATTGTCATGGACTTCCCAACCCAACCTCCTGGTGCTCTGCCTACAGTGTCCTGTTAATAGTAGGTCCCCCTTTTTAAAGAGCCCCCTCAGTTCTGTTCCACAAAAGTAAACTGTCTTCAGCATTATTTGGTTGTCACTTAACACAGACTTTCTTGCTAAAGACTGTATTCACCCATTACCAAAAGATGCTCACAGTGACATGAGGCAGACTTCTTAAACAAGGCAGCTTCCAGGTGGAATATGGAATTTTGGGGTTCCAGTGTTGGAATTACACAGGAAAACACACACACAAGCTCATGCCTGCAATGTCCCTCACGTCTCAGGTCTCCAGCAGGACTGTAGTCATCTCAGCAGCATGTACCTCAGTTCATATCAGCCTGTGTGCCCTGGCTGTCCATCATTAAAAACTCATATCTGACCACAGGTCTTCCATCATTTCAAAGAGATAACTGTGTTCAGCTGTTGACAGCTCCTGATATTCCTTCCATGCCAACTGGGAATAACATCTAGCTTTTATTTCCTAGTCCCAGAAATGAGATTAATCTTTCTGTCCTAAAAGATCACAGCACTGAAATCAGTAAGGAAATGTTCATGCTTTTCATAAAAATAAATTTCCCATAACTACTACAATCATATTTTAAGTTTGGGCTGATTTTGTCTTCTTGGAAGTCCCCTCCTCAGGATGACAGTAAAGTTTCTTTCAGGTTGCTAGGTCAGATGTACCACAGTGATAAAGGTTATATCCTCAGATGGGCTGACAGCCCCACACAAGGCAGTATTTTCTTATATTGCCTGTTCTTTGATGAGTCTCAAACTGCTTCCCAGAAAAAAATATCAGAATGGGATTATGACTCTCTTTGGAGAGGAAAGCAGAGCAACATACAGAATGCGCCTGGTGAGATCAGAGGAACTTGACCGTGTGTTGACCTACATGTGGCTGCAGATTAAACAGGGAAGGCAGGAGTATTGTCTTTCACCACCCCCTTCCTGAGTACTCCAGCAGGGTCAACACAGCACACAGAAATAAACTGAGGTGGGTGTGAGGTAAATTCCACTTCCCATTAGTTGCAGTCATCTGTGATCCGCTGAACAACCCATCCAGGTGTCCTTGTCATGACTTCCAGGGCACAAGCAGACAAGCACACCTTCACTCCTGTTGTTCCAGTTTAATCTGCTGCCACGTATGTGCCAACACTGCCATTTAGTGTGCTGGGCCTGTTGCAACAGCTTGGACATAAAAGACGTAACACCAATTGAAAAAATGACCCTACATAGAGGCAGACACACTGCTACCTGCTGTGAGCCCCTATCAGCACAAGATGTTGGAAAGTGGCAGAGCTGGGGCTACCTTTTACAGAAAGTAATAGTGAAGGGTGATGGTGGCAAGAGCTGCTGGAAATATCATCTGAAATCTTAGTGAGTTCCTGTGGGAAAAAAAACAAAACAAAACAAAAGACCCAATCAGTTTTGTTTGCAAGTTGAAAACTATCATCCAAACTTTAAAAAGCTCACTGGGATTAACCTTGTGATTGAATTCCTGGTTTTTCTGAGGCTCAATAACCAGATGAAACAGTAGTTGTTAGTCATCTTAACGCTTTCTGTGGAGAGTCAGGATATTCTTAGCAAGTATTTCAAGCAAACCCTTGATCTATTGGTATCCTCAAAGCTCCTGACAAGCTTTGATCTACAGCCTTGGTCTGCAAAGGCAGCTGGGACTTACCCTGCTCAATAAAGAAAACTCCTGACCAGTTTAGCTGCTCCCCTGCCCAGCCAGCCTTGCAAATGCTCATGCTTCAGTGCAGGATCTGGCAGGTTTTATTTGTAACATTGCTCCAAGCTTTGTCATGGATCTCCCTCTCTACCTATTCTCATTTTCAGAGGAGATTTACACTCTTGGAAGCTGACACCCCTTAGAATTTTCACAACAGGCCTCACAGGCAGTCTGAAAACTGCAGTGCTGGGCAGAGGTATCAGCAAGCTCTGAACAGCTCTGCTGTGGTACTGAAGGCTGCCCAGGCATGGCCACGGGGAGCTGATGTGGGATGCTGTGTCCTGCTCCTTGAAAACACATGATGGTGCATCCTCCATGCCAGGTCTGATACCACTGGCAATACTTTACTGACCCTTGCAGGTGTGCTGCCCTTCACTCACCACAGGCTGTCCCTGCCACCTTGCCCTTCTCTTGTGTCTGTATTTAACCAACTAGTCAATCCACCCCCAGCTCCTCCTGCTCAGAAATGTGCTGCCATGCCACTGGGGAGATGACACAGGATGTTTCCCACCAAGTGCTAATGATGCAAATCTCAGCCAGCACTGAGCTGGTCCCTCAGCATTGCCATGATATGAACAAATAGTTCATGTATGTTGGAGAGGTGGGAGCTGTTTGGCACTGTTCAAAGCTCAGAGCCCATCCAAGCAAGCTGAGAGACTGGTTAGGGCCCAGCATGGGGTTTGATGGAATTGGTGCCGGATGCAACAGCAGAGAAAGAGCCAGAAGAGACATGAGGAGAAAGTGAGAGAACATGCATTTCCATAGGTCAGCTCTCCTCAGAGATATTAGGGGTTCATTGTAAGAGATATAAAAATAAATGTCAGATGGCTCTCCCTTGATTAATCAAGCCTGGCTTTGCAGTAGTGACATCTCCTTCAAATAGCACTTTTTCCATTCAAAAGTCAAGGAAGAAGCCAGAGAGCATTTGACTCCTGAACAAGCAATACTGAAAGCAATTCAGGCTTATTTCAGTGGACATGCTTCCCCTATTATTTTAGCACAGCTGTGTAATCCCTGAGTAATTAAAACGTCTCCTCAAAGCTGCCACTCTCTTGTGATTTCTGATCTGTGTCAACGCTGATCTGTTCAGCTGTGTAGGAATATGAAGAGTGCCTGATACAGCTATGTCTCTTCAGCTTTTATCCAAATGGTCTCTTCAACATCAGCATCAGCTGAAGAGAAGGAAAAAATCTTCTTTTAATGTAATTTCAGATTAACTGTTGCTTTGAATGCAGTTTTAGTCTATTTACACCAGTCTGATAGGTATCACCATTAAACAGCAGCAAAGCATTTCAAAAGGACGTGAAGGAGTTTTTAAATATATCAAGGGATCAGAGGTGGCTGATTAAGAAAACCATTAATAATTTGATTGAATGTGGAATTGTCAGTCACTAAAAGCAGCTGAGACCTCAGGAACTTAAAAAACACAATTTAGCAAGAAAAAACTCAGTAAAGAAATGCAGTAAGTGAGGAAATTAAAAACCCTGTGTAAAAGTCACAGGAGGTCATAAAAATCAACCAAGATGGTTTTGGACCATCTGCATTTTGTGGGGCAGTCACTGCTCTGCAGACAGACAGGCTGCTCTGGCTGTCTGCTGTGACAATACTGGGGCCAAGGCAGACTTGGAACAGGCAGCTTTGGGGACACACGGGTTAGGACCATGTGAAAGAGACAAAAGTAAACACAAATACAGAATCTTGGTTAGAAGAAGCATCCAAAAAGCATCAGGGCAGAAAAGAAGGACACACAGAAGAAATGTGATTGGATGAGACGTGTGACAGAGGTTTGTGGAGGCAATTGGCAGCAATACAAGCTCCCTCTGCAGCTCCCCTGTGGTGGGCTAAGCTCTCAGGAGATACCACGGCCATACTCCCCTACACAGCCGTTGTTAGAGACCTCTCTATACACAACACCATGGTTGGGCCTGGGTACAGGAAAGAAATGAGAAAAATATCAGCAATGGACTGAGGAACTCTTGCAGAGCAGTAGGCACAAAAGCTAGATACTGTCTGACAAGCCACAGTAGGAAAATGCCAAACTGCAGGTATATGTAGGATATACACATGCAGGACAGAAAGAGAATTATTAGAGTAATGTTAAGGTAACAACATGATTCTTGTTTTCTTGTTAAAAATCCCAAGGCACTCATCACTTCAGGCACATATCTGGGCTTACAGGTGACACTGGGGCACTATAAAACAAGTTACACAAGTAGGGGAGCCAGGCATGGGGGCTTTCCTACCTCTTTCCTACCAGCACACTCCATGGTTTCTCACACTGTGGGATGTGGAGCCAGGTCTTGCTGAGCCCTCTGTGGTGTCCTGAGGTGAAAAGGCAGAGCAGTGGTGCTGGCACGCAGCCTTGCAGCAGCGATGCCTCGTGACTGGAATCTGCTCCCAAAGCCCTGAGCCTGTCTTGGTGAGTTTCCTTCACATGTCTCAGCTCCATCTCTCCCTTGCATTATTAATTGCAGCATCCACAACCCCATTAAGTCTCATTTTCAGTACTACTACTAAGCTACTTTCAGTAGCTTGTTCTCAATGCCTGTCCCTTGGAAATGAGTTGCTGGCTTGTTAACCCTTTCATTGCTTCTGAAACACAGCAGGTATCCTAGAGGCTGTGGAACTTCCTTTAGGCACATGTCATTTTCCACCCTGGAAAAATGTGGGATATGCACCTGTAAGTCCTTGATATCCAAAGAGTGACTGAGCAGTGACCACTCCCCTCAGAGACCAAGGTCTGAGTTTCCCATGGGATTGCCTCGTGTAGATCTGTCACTGTGCCACTGTTGTGGCCACCCAACAGACTGGCTGGGGTTCAGGATCAGACCATCTGCTTGCTCAGGAGAGCTCTTTTGCACAGCAGAGCAGAGACATCCATGCCACTCATGCTCCAAATAACAGGCTTGGTGTCAATCTTGGATTACTCCTATATTACTCTCAGGTGCCCTGACTAACACTGGTCCTGGGCTGATCTTGTTCTTCAGTACCCTCTGGATCCACCAACCTTTGCTTCTATAGCAGAGAGGTTTAGATATGATGAAGATCACGCATGTGAAAATATACCTCTCTCAGGAAAAAAATAAAAAAAGAACGTACATATAAACTTTATAAAGACAAAAATGATCAAGACCTGTTCTCATCACACAAAGCACTGCTTTCCATACCACGGGCAGGCTGCCCTGTTCACAGCATACACAGTGCAGCAGACAGGGGAAAACAGAGCAGGTGTCTCATCTGCAGGGGAATTGGGAGGGCACCAAGCAATTTGTGAGACCAAGGAGTGCCCACTTGTGCCCAGGGATCCTGTAGGGAGCAACATGGCTACAAACCGCTGCTGCAGCAGCCCTTGACACCCTCAACCACAGTACCAGCTGCAGTGTGTCCTGGGGCTCACACTGGCTCTGGAAGAAGGACATGCACTGAGCAGCAGTGAAGCAGTGCTCAGTTTGGGCTGTGTGTCTGTCAGGAGGGGGTGAGGCAGCAAAACTCAATTAGCACAAGTTCTGAGCACGGACGCTTTCAGCTCCAGTGTTCTCTGATTCAACTGGTGGCAGCAGCTGTCACCCATCTTTTCCTCCAGTGAGCTAGGCAAGGTTTATATGAGAAATCAGGAGTAGCAATTTTCCTTGACAGAAAAGGTCTGGAAAACAAAGAACTTTTTGTCTGGTAGGGAGGGGTGCCCTGTTCCAGGTCTTGCTTTCTAGAGCACACATCTGCATTCAGTTTGTTTTCCACACCTCAGCAGGTATAACCCTTTTACAAGCCCTTAGCATCCTCCTTACACCCTCCTTTTTTCTTACCCTTGATTTTCCTGGAAATGGCAGGGAAGCTGCACATATACTGTCTGCTCCTTTGAGCTACATGTTTAATAGTTTCCTATGAAAAAAACCACTTTTCTCTATCTTGCCTCCTCCTCTATTTTTCCAGCATTTGCATTATCCCTTCTCCATATATTATGACTCACTGTTAACTTGAGACCACTGGCTGCCTCTCCCTCCCCCTTGCCCAGGAACTCCTTACATAAATCATTGGGATTGCTGAACAAAAATCCTCAAAACAAACAAAAAATTAACCTGGGCAGATTTATTGCTGCTTTTGTTTTCTCAATGCACGGGCAAATTAATATTATGGAGATTAGGTCCCTTTGCTCAGCTCTCCTGAGCACAGTGCAATATGACAAGAAAATCCCTGTTCTGTGCAGAAAAAAAAAACAAAACTGACTGGATAAACTCTGCTATTGTACAATCAAGATCCTGAAGAAAGAGGATTATTAAAGTAGAACACAACGTGAAACGTAATCAATATGAAGACAGACTAAAATGACACTGAACTGCAGAGGGACAAAATCTCTTCTGTATATGATGTGGGGCAGGTAAGCCAGTGAAGGGCTGCTGCAAGCCTCATGAGTTTAGAAAAATAATGTGTGTTTTCCTGGACTCTGAGCTATTCACAATATCCATTTCACAAGGAGGGAGAGAGAAAGTTGAATTAGTCTTTAAGGATCATCCTCTTTTCAAATCAACTCAAAGCAGAGCCTTTGTCAAGCTGACAGGACCTTATTGCTAGGTGGAATCATTGAGAGTTACAAAAAACATTTACCACCAGAATCTTCCATAAAAAAACCATAAAGAGCATCTGAAATACTCCACAGACAGTAGGGATGCCAAATATTTTGCTGTTTCTCTGACTTGTGTACAAGAGAGGACTGTTTTTCATTAATCTAAAAAAGTTACAAAGTGAGGGGTCTGTCTAGATAGGTGCATGCCTTCAACCTCCTCCATGCAACAGTTTCTGGGTAACATAAGGACCTTTGGTAAGTTTTTCAAATTAAGAAGTCTGTGAGAACTGTAGACCAATAACACCTTCAATCCAAACATTCTTCCTCCCAAATTTATTTTCTTCTGTGAATAAATGCTACTGACACTTTTACAAATGGAAAGTCAAGTTACATAGCAAAAGTCCTACACAAGCTTATAGAAGGCCTTTAAACCAAGTTCAATCTTCTGTACTCTATTTAACCCAGGACTGACAAAGCATTTAAAGTAAATCCAAGGGAAAGATTAATCAGTGGGCCATTAATGTACATGAAGGTAGTCCAAGAGTACTGGAAAAGATCTTAAGCTTGTTGAGGACTTTACCTACCTCTTATACCTCTGAACAGAAGATTCAGAGCCAGGCATTTCAGACAATTTAACTTCTTTGGCCTAAAATGATCATCTAGGTTCTTTCTACAGCAGTGGAGACAAAACCAGATAATATGAATATCTGCCAGAGACATTTCTGATAGTATGGGGTAAATTACTCTCATACATTGATCCTATGTTTTTCAACACACATTCAATTTTCAAGGGAGCCAAGACACAGGGATGAAGGCTGGGACAGACTGCTTGATCCCTGCAGAGCTGAGGGAATGAGGGCTGTGTGCTGAATAACAGGACAGGCACTCAGGCAATGCAGACCAGCCCAAGGCTCAGTGCAGAGGAAAGCAGTGGCACCAGGCTGCCCATGAGGAGCTCCAAAAGTGTCTCTCCTGGCCCTTGCACTGTGGTCTCCAGAGGACAGCTCTCAGTTCAATCCCCTTCTTCCTCCAGAGCACACAGGTTCATACCCAGGGCTCACTGCAGCCACCAGGCACCCCCTGGAGCAGCCCCGTGTGCTTTGGGCTCAGCTGTTCAGGGCCTGGTGTTCAGGATGGGACACCCACAACCGTGGCTGCTCCCAGCTCTAAAGTCTGGCCCTAAATGCACATCCATTGCCTGATAGACAGGAGCCAAAGGAGTGGTCTCCTACTGGGTTGTACTGGCATTTGAGAATGACCTTCATCACCAAACCCTGCAATCACCCCTTTTGAGCAAGGGTTTCACTCAAGCTGCCACAGAAGATCTGGGAGGCATCACCAAGAAGGGCTTCTCAAGGGCTGTATCCTTCCTGGACTTCCAGCCTTCTGACTCACCACTTTGTTTTGTTTCTCAGACCATTATAATATGTTCCCAAGTCATTCATCCACTTGATTCTCAAAGATTTTATCAGAGAATTAGCCGAGAATGGCAATTTCCACCTTGAAAATGCGTTAATGTTCTAATCCCTTGAACACCTTCAAAGCCATTTAATCACATTGATTCTGGGAGATAAATGAGTAGAAATCCTAATTTATTTGCAAAGAAACTGAGCCCAAGAAATTCCAGCTCAGGTGCTGTTCCCACCCTGGCCACTCCAATATCCCATGTATCAGCCTCCCTGCAGACCTGGAGACCCAGCTTATTGCACATGGTCATCTGACCAGGCTTGCCACTGTGTTTGGAGACCCAGGCAGGAATTGCCTCTCTCGCTTACTGTCTTGGGTTGCAATACAGGATGTGGCCAGAAATGTGTATTCTATCACCATCTGTTGAAGCTGGGTGGGGCAGT
>JAOTQP010001546.1:97191084-97203622 GCA_026413545.1 Cichladusa arquata | reverse complement strand
CATATCTTTGCCTGAGAGCCCCTTAATTTCAAATTTATAATAATTTGGAGGGAGGGGGTTTACATTCTCCATTTCAACAAGAAGCTTCTGCCTTTATTGGCAGACATCTGTCTTTCAAACCAGGACACTCACCCACAATTTTGATGTGGGTATGAGACACAATCTCTGAAACTTTTTCCCTCATTCTGCCAGTACAAGCCCTGCTCCCATTAGATGTTGTCACCAGGACCAGCTAACAGGTCAGACACCACCCCGGAGATGAGGGAGCCAAGTTCAACCCCATTGCATTTAACAAACGGCAGGTCCACCCACACACACCCAAGTGGAATTTTGCTGAAGGTAAAAATCAAGCTGTGCCTGCATCCTCTGCACCCTACTCCCCCCTCCCCTCCATCTCATGGAGGTTAAATGACAGTTCAGCAAATGGAAGTTATTATGGGATGCCTGTGCATCATGGTGGCTGGTTTGGACTGCTGCTATTCTTCTCCTACACATACCCAATACACCCATGCACACACAGAAAAGCTGCCGAGTGCTTATATAATCTGATGTGTCAACAAAGTCCCTGCCAGCTCTCCTACGTCTGGGGACTTCAAGTGGTTTCAACTTGTCCCAGACAGAGCATTTCAGACTTGTGAAAATTCCCCTTCAAGTCTACCCAAACCCAGCCAATCCAAACCCATACTGATTCTTACTGCGTAAGTGAGAAAACAAGTTCAGTTGTTGCTAAACAAGTACTTGAGAAAGCTCAGCTGGCAGCCCTGCCTGCTGCTAGACCCCTATCCTCCCATGGAAGTGCAGCACAGCCAGGAGCTGTGGCTGTGTCTCAGTAGTCACACGGCATCCGTCTGCCAGGTGGGTGTCTAAGCACTTTATTTGAGACACTGAGGGTTACATGAGACAGCTGGAGCAGACAGAGAACCACTGCTGTATCTCTGAGTGACAGCCCTTTGCTGCAACAGCCTCATGAAAATCATGGGCAGGGGGCATCTACAATTTTTTATGCAAAAAGTTGTGGTCAGGTGATGGCAAAAGTTTATAAATCTATATACAAGTTAGCTCTGGTTTTGTCTTCCCACTTCTGTGGGGTGGGGTCCCTTGTGACTCCTGATGTCTTTTGTCAGGCATGTCCTCATGTCTGATGCTGGTGGGGGCCAGCACTGCCTGATCCAGCTCTCAGCTTGCTTACTGGGCTGTGGAGAAGTGGATTTACCTTTAGATCCTGCCAAAGCAGGAGGATGTGGAGCAGGAGACCCCTTCCTAGGAGACAAGTGTGTGTGTATGTTAGGTGGTGGAATATCCTGATATTTTAGTGTTGCAAAGTTATCTTTGTATTAAAGCTACTTTAAAAATTTGTTTTAAATGCACCATGGCCACATTTATTTTAGCCCACAGAATTAGCAAAGATTAACTTCAATGGTATTGTTTGTTTACTTGCTTTGCTGAACTGTAACTTAATGAAATTCCAGACGGAAGAGCTTGAAGCCCATAGGCATCCAGAAAACGAAGTTCCAGTTTCAAAAGCATTCAAAACTCTTCCACACTTGGACAAACTTGAGGGGTTTTTTGTTTTTTTTTTCACTTAATATTACACCCCTCCAAGACGCAGAGAAGAACAGACAACCTCTGACCCCTTGATAGGCAAACCACTCAGGTGGTCAACCTAAAACATGGAAGAACAAATACAAATAACCAGGATTAAAGAAAGCAAAGAAACCTGGGACCATGAAGACCTCTAACTGCTGGGCTCCATAATATTTTAAACAAAAATCCTGTTCTAAACTACAAGTTTACATCAAGTTTTGCACAGTTCTTTAAAATGGCTGTGCTTTGATCAGATGGAAAAATCGCACTTAAGACTCTTCAAAAAAGAAAAGAAATCAGTTTTGAACAAAGGACCCCAGCCATAATGCTTCTCCATGTCCTGGTGTTAGTACTTGGAGAGGTGCAGGCTCCTCTGGTAATGTTAAAGCCCTCTCCACCTGCAGTCCACCTGCAGAAGAATCTCCTTACAGAGTGGTGTCTATGCCCTCAGCTGTGCAAAAGAGGATCTGACAGGTCTGCAATTAACCCCTTCCCACCTGAGGAGGCTCCCTGACTCCTTCTGTCATGGGTCTGTGCTATCTTAGGAGTCTGAGGCAGGTGAATGGCTCAAGTCAAGCAGAGACTTCAGACCGTTTGACAGAAAAATGATGACTCCTGACTTCAGCATTGAAAAAGGTCCATGAGCTAGCAAGATAATGAAGCTATTAATGAAGTGAAACATCATGCTGAGGCAGAAACCCGTATGTGGACATGATTCATATATTTGAAAGGTCTAGAGTAGAATTTCAGTAGGATAAGCACAGCTTCCACACTCAGACTAAAGTGACTGGCGTCGCTGCCCAAACCGTAAGAAAAAGATTCATGTTTTTGTTGAGTCATTTTTCAGCCCACTGAACACATGCTCCAGAGCTCCTGCACAGAGGTAAAAACACACCCTGTGTACACACTGTCTTTATGACCCCTCTCCTCCCTCCCTCCATCCCTCCCTCTCTCCACATCCTGCACCTCAGAGTTTGCTACAGAGGTAATGGTTTCAAAATCATTCCACAGAGATAAACCTCAGTGTGTGCAATTGGGGCTTGTGCACCCAATTACCACTCAAGAATGTGCTAAATTATTCCATGGAAAGAATGAATGCTCCTCTTTCCTGTTTACTTTTCAGTATGTGAATATTTATTTTCTCGTGTCAATAATTACTCTAATGTTTCGGAACACTCCATTTAAAACTGGCTTTCATTCATAGAGAGAGTCATTCACAGAGAGAGTAATTTTTGAATGATAATGAGGCAATCAATGTTTTTAAAGGATCTTATTTTTCAAGTGAAAATAAGCACAATTTTACAATTTCTCCTCAAAATACAGGCTAATTTTTCAAGAAGCTTAAAGGAAATACCAACGCCACTGTAAGGATGTGATGTAATTTTCTAAGCTTTTATTTTCAAGACTAATTAATGATCTGGATATCTCAAAATACTTAATTTGAATCTAACAAGAAGGCCATTTAAATTCAGGCTGTTTCCAGCGTTTTTACCAATGCAGCATATTTATCATTCTCCTTCCACTTTATCTGAGCTCTGCTGGCATTGCAGGACCCAGAAGGGGGGTTAAAACTCCTCAGATTTTATGCTCAAAATCTTCAAAAATAACCTTTCTGACTGAAGAAAAGTTGGATTTATTTCTGTTAGAAATACACTGTAGTGTGCATGGGCTAAACTTCACAACCCAAATCTCTTTTTAAATCTGGAGTCACATGCAGATGGAGTCAGGCAGCTTCTTACAGATTAAATGGATACAGATTTGTCCCTCTATGGCTTGGTGACTGATAGGAGCATTCAGAGACTATTGACATGAGGTTCTGGCCAATGGTCCTGGACTATTAAGAGCAGTGATTTTCCCCACATAACCCTTGAGGAAGCATCAATATGAACACCAGTGGCCAGACCATGTCAGTGTGGGGTTTGTTGTTTAATGTGCCACAGGACAGCCTGCAACACACTGTGCTTCCCTGCTCACCCCCACCTGGAGTCACTGCTCCTAATGACAGAAGGGAAACTCTCCATGAGTCAAATGGCAGTAAGAAATCCAAGCATGGCTTGTGAGAACAGATCCTGGAAGAGCTGTGACCTCATTCATACACACACACACACTCACACATTCCCAGGACTGGGAACTGCAGTGCCACAGCAGTCACGAGCAGCAAACATGGAAAAGGCAGAACATAAGTGCAAAGGTCTAAGCAATACCTTCAGGAATAATGCTGTCTGCTTTGTTGGCTTCGTTTGAAACTCAGTCAAGATAGCAGAGCAAGAGAACAACATGATGCTCCACAACAGGGTTTCCTCCTCAGAGGGAGGGCAGGAAGAAGACCAGCAGGAGCCCTAGAAAATAGTTTATGTGGTGGTTGCAGTTCATACCCAGACAGGAATCTGGTCCTATGCCAAAAGCTCCACAGAAGACATTTGATATGTATTTGATGAAAATACAAAACAAACTCCATCATTAGTGTGGAGTTCTGGCTTAACCACTTCTCATTAGATGATCCCAAGTGTTTTAATGTGCTGTGGTACTTGAACTTGAGGTCTGAGCTGACTAAATATTTTGTGCTTTCTTGTCAGCTTATTATAAAGTTTGTAACTAAGGAGGACTTGAAGTAGTTCTAGCCAATATGTTTGTATTTCCTTCTTACCTATTGGTCAAAATTTAAAGGAAGGCTCCCCTCAATTGTAAATGTGCAGTGGAACACATTACTCATCGTGTAAGAAGCAGGTTGTAATGCAACAGTATTGTTGCAACAGAGGTACTGCTGCAAATACTGGAGTCCCTGCACTAAGGTACATCCCTACAGCAGTGCACACCTCTGCACTTGTCAGGCTTCTGGAAACCAGATTAGCTTTAAATGGCAGTAAAAATTAAAGCACAAATAAATGTGTGCTGCATCGTGATCTTCTCTGTTAGAGTCTGTACATTAGTTCAGGGGTAATGCAACTATTTGTGCACTGGAATTGATTGTAATAACACTTCTGTGCACTGACAGCAAATCTACCGAGGGGCTGGTAAGATGATAATATCTTAGTTTAAAATTCTTACATAAATTCAATAGTACAATTACTTGAGGACAATTAGTTGAGAATCTGCTAAGGGGACTAAGTCAGCAACTGATCTTAATGGTAGGAAAAGAGGAGAAAAGATTAGAAACGCTGGGGAGAAGGAAACAGAGGAAGAGAAGCCACCAGCAGTGTCCTGCTCATGCCAGCTGATGTCTTGATGCTCAGACACCATTCTGGACAGTGCTAGTCCACCCCTGGTGATCCCAGTGTGATCCTGGTCAGAAGGGGATCTCCATCAAAGGCAACCCACCAGCATAAGGGATGGAGCTTGCACTCACATCATGTTTGTACTCTGACTCATTTTAGCAGCAGAAGGGCAGAGGACACCCATGCAGCACAGGTTCTCCTCGTGAAGCTGATGTCTGTCAGCGCTTCTTAAATAACTGAGCCAGCACAGCATGTTTGCACTGGATCAGCACTTTGCATCCCAGAGAGCAGCGTTTTCAAAGCACTGTGAGGAGCCTTTCTGACAGACTTGCCATCATGGCTTCTCTCCCAGCAATGTTGTTAATACTGCTGCACAGCCAGGGTTAAATCACAGCAAAATTGAGATGTGGACACAAATTACAGCAGTTACTGACAGACAAATAAAGAACATAATCTCATGATCTGAAAGTCCACTCAGCAGAGGCATAGTCAGTATTAAATACTCTTTGCTCAAGAAGTTCCCAATTGTATTGGATGATTTGGGTGAAATTCAGTTTTCCTCAAATCAGCAGCAACATTGCCAAGGTTGTCAGTAAGGCCTTCATTTTGCAGCCTGGCTTTGAAATCCTTGTTCCCTTCATTAACACTGGAATTTTGGCTGCTGAAAAGAGCCAGTTTGGTTCTAGGCAGCCAGTTTATTTTCCTTGTGGCTGCTGCTTAGCAAATGCACCAAATCAGCCACTTTCCTGACCACAACATCCCATTATAAATTGAGAAATAAATGATAAGCAGTACAAGTAAAGCTGCTTCTCCCAAAAGATTTTAACTCCAGCCCAATGACAGCTAATTCTTCTCCCCCCAGCCCAAACCTGCTCATGAGCCTTGTGTTAGGGACATTGTATGCCCCACATTCACCAAACACAGAGCAGCTCTGCTTCTGTAATTAGGTTTCTTTATTCACCATTCATTCAACACATCTTAACAATCAGACAGGAAATAGTACATTTTTCTTTCTTTGAGGATCTATCATGTAATATATATGTACCTAATTTATTATCTGGGTATAACATGCTAAAACACTCAGACATGATCAGTGGAGTTTGGTTTGATCTGGTTTCTTTTGATCAAATACTTACTACCAGAAATTTGGTTAAACTCCTGAGTTCTTGACTTCATTTCCAGGCTACCAAAACTAAATCAGCAAATCATCTTTCTGCATCCTATTTACTCACAAGAGCTCTAGTTTCCCTAGTGATTAAACAACATTTACCCAGGAAACACACTCTAATTTCATTTGTGTTGCGGTTCAAGTTCTATTCAAGCAATTTAACTAGATCAGCTGGTTCTTCACAGCTGCTAAGCATGTCACCCATGCTAACCCATGTCACTGGCACTGGAGATTGCCTGCTGGTGATCCCTCAGCAAGATCAAAGCCACAGGACAGTGTGCTTCCAACAACCAGCCATTAGCTGATCTCATTGTGTCCGACTTGCCTTTCATGCTCAAAGCCTGAGCTTGCACTTGCAGAGCAGATGTTAGGGGACATTGAGGCAGCCTCCCTCAGCAAACAGTGCAAACACAGGAGGAGCAGATTCATGCTCAGGGTGTTTTTTCCAGACCAGCTTTGTTCTGGCCCTGACACCCACCGAAACAGGAACACACTCTCTTTGTTAGGTCCATCTGAAAGGAGTGTCACCCATGCAATCCAACATGATTCCTTGGTTGGCAACCATGTCCCTGGAGCTGGGGACAAGCAGGAGTTTCACTCAGAAGTGTAATTCTGAGTGGACTACAATGCTGGTGTAGATGCATTAATGGTCCTTAGTCAACCCAGGATTTACACCTGCTCCGTGATCTTCATTAAACCATGGAATCTTTTAGCCTCTGTTCCCCATCTGCAACAGAGGATTATAGTGCTTTTTCGAGGGTATATTCACTAGTGCTTCCAAAAGACACTTGAAAATTGTGATGATGAACGCTCAAGAGTAGCAGACATTTCAGCCTCACATTTCTGCAGAGGGTAACACACAAATTTACCCTGTTATCTAGTCCTTTAGCCTGGCCAGTCTGAGGAATAACATCAAAGAGGGTAATCTTTTGTATTTCTCCAATGTTCATCAGAATTTCTGCATCCCCTGAAACATATCATGCTGGTTGAAGCTGCCAGTCTTCCGAAGCACTTCTGGAGAGCTGGAAAGCATTTTGAAGAGCACGGCACAGCTACTGAGCTTCAGCCCTCGGATCAGGGCCCCCAGTGTTCTCCCATCCTAGGTACCACTTGTGATCACTGTTACTGAGTGGTGGAGGTTTTGTACCCACAGCTACTTCTCCAGCTTTCTCTGAGACAGATAATTGGAGTGTGTACTTAAGTACTACTGACAGCAGCTCTGGAATTGAAAGTATTTTGGGTCAACATCTATCAGTTCCAGCAGAACAAAGACCATGAGGATTCACACATAAGGTGCAAATGACCTAAGGATTTTGAGAAGCTTTTTAATAATAACATGTTCCATACTTGCTCTCCATTTCTATCCTTCCCACTTGTACATTCACTGCCAGAAAACCACATAGCTGCTCTCAAAGGGAAAGGGAACAGTCCAAAACTCACAAAAAAGCCACAGAGAAAATCCATACTGACTTCCCAACAGACCACACAGCATCTCAGGGCCTGAAGTTGTTCTTTGCCTCAGTTCACTCTCCCAGCTACCCCAGTCAGTCAGTTTGAGACAAGAAAGCAGACACCCACATGCTTGTTCATATTGAGTTTTTTGCAAGCTGGACACAGAGCTCTCAGTCCTCCACCTCTGAAGACACAGGAAGAAAATCTGCTCACAGCATCCAAGCAGTGATCCTTCCTCCTGTCCACACCACCTTGTGTGCCACTGCCATGCTGGGGATGAGGCCAGCCAGTCTAGTGTTTTGCTTTCTCAGGTTTGGAAGGTGCCCTCTATTCCCAAGCAGGAAAAGAGAGAAAACTGATTGCCAGAGCAACTGGAGCTGTTTAAGACATAAAAAAGCTGTGTGCATTTCATCATACCTAGGGGCAGAGATCTTGCCAGCAGCATCTCTCAAGGCAATTGTCACACACCACACTGAACAGCTCCACAGCTCCCACACAAGTGGGAAAGGGGAGTAACAAATTACAAATTACAAACACATTCATCCCAGACATGAGATTCATGGAGATCAAGGGTCCTACAGACACACTGGGTATTTAAGGTCTCAACATAGCCTGCAGAGGGGCCATATATCCTAAAATAAACCCTTTAGATCCCTGCTCAGCAGGGTCACTCCCCAGGCTGCACTGTGAACATCAGTTGGACTCACACTGACCCAACAGGACTTAAATGCTGCTGCACAGGTAGGCTCCTGCTCTACAGTCAGTTCTAGACTGAAACCCTGTCCAGGTGTCAGGGTGCCTGTACTCAGGCTGCAAATTACTTTCCTGGGCTGGTCTCACACTCTCATGTATCTGCTGCTGTTGATGGATGAGACTGGCAAAGTCTTCAGGCTCAGGTTCACTAGCTAATGCCTCATCCTTCAGTAAAATGAATATGAGGACAAAAACTTGGCACAGAAAACCAAAGGGTAATATTCTTTTATGTGAATCTGATTTCTGGACTAAAAGCACATTTCAGCCTTCTGCATTTATGGTAGCAATTTATTTTTCTCTGTGTAACCCATACAAGTGGTAGGCTCTTCAAAACTATTATCACTAAAGTGCCTTTCTCTTAACACATTAAAATCCTTCCATTTCTAATACCTGCCTCTTTTATAATTTAATGGTGCCCAAATCAGAGTTTGCAAGCAGAAGCAGAACAGAAACACAAGCTGACATTTACCACAGAGAAGCATCCAACTAATGTTTCATCTAAAAAAGGGTGACAGGAGAAATCATCACCATGACCTAGCTAAAGCCCAAAGCAGAGCAGTTACACAAAAGCAATCACTAATTTGGAGTCCAGCTGCTAACATCTGCACTCTGGACCAAATGCCTGGGACCAGCCATTTCCACACATTTCCAGGGAAGGGAGTTGCTCACACCCCCAAATGGTAGTCACAGCAAAAGGAGAGTAAAGCTCCTTAAATCCCAGCTGGCTGATAGGGGTTTACCACAGAAATGGTGTTATCTAATAGACTTGGTGACGTCAAACAGGAGCAGCAATATGTACTCACAGGCATGTGCTGCCCTCCGGGAGGCAAGCCCTTGGCAGTAGCGCTTGAGCATGGCTGTGTGGCCAAAGACTGCTCTGGAGGAGATCCAGAAATGAGGATAGGATATGGCCAGTGCAGGCTGCAGAGCTCACTGCAACTTTTCATCCCCCAATAGTTAAATTTATCTTCAGATTTGAGTTGCCCATGAAAAAAACCACACATTTGTGACAACTGCCCTGGCACCCACCTTCAGCCCTAAAGCCTTCCAGCACCAGCCATCTCTTTTTCTCTTTTCCTCTGCCTTCTGGCTCTTCACATCCCATGAGACTGGTGATGAGGGGGAAACCATGGAGAGTCAGGCTGAATTCCTGAACTCCTGACACACTCAGATTGTGGTGACCTATGAGCTTTTCAAATTGGAAAGGTGCCACCTGAGCAACTTGAGTGCAAGCTGCCTGCACTGCAAGCCAGGCCATAGAATGTTTTCCAGGACCAAGGACCACCCAATTTGGAACCCCTCCAAATACTCTTTCCTCGAGAAGCTTTCCATATCTATGTGGCACAACCAGTAATCACCTAAAACGTCTTCTAGTTCACTGCTGTGACTATTTGGCAGCTTCCAGGAGGGCAAACTTCAGCATCTCATCACAACTGCTGAAATTTTAAAAAGCTGCTGAGCTACTTTATCCTTGAACAAATCCAGGAAAAATTATAATAACCATTGATTATAATTCCTGTGTGAGGGTCAATGCACCCGTAGCATTGTAACCTCATTTACTGATTCAGTGCATGAATAATTCAACTTTTTTCATGCAAAATTTGTATATTTCAATCTTTCTTGAGCTTCCTAGATACAGTCAGCTTGCTGAGGCTTTAACCTAAGCTACACTCATCTGCATTTTTTATTCACCACATTCACTATTAAACTAGAATTATCTTCAAGCATTGAACTGCCTTGCAAAGTTATCACAGCTGGCAATCTCAAAATAAATCTTTAGAATAATAAGAGATGTTGGTTCCTGAGTATCTGTCCTAGGGGAATTTCTTTTTTGAAGAGTAGCATAGCCCACAGGGGGGTTTTTGCAAGAGTAGAATAGTCTAGTGTCTTCAAAAAAATGTTAAAAAGAGGATTTTGCAAGTATTCTCATAGTTGAAAGCTAAACACAACTGCCTCTCTCACTGGAGATCTAAATAGCAAAATAACAGCACTGAGTCTTCTCTCATTCAAGCCAAAAAGCCCATTGCCTTAATTGAGGGTAAGATTTCACCCCACGTTTTTGAAACAGCTTTTAAACTGTCAAATGCTCTCTCTCCCAGAACTATTCTGTCTGTCTGTCTCTCTCTCTCTGAATGTACACATGCACAAATAAACACATTTGCTTATGTTCTCCCACAGCACCCTTTTAACTTTTGTTTTCAGTGTCAGAGAGAGGAGTCTTAGTAGACTTATTTCACTGTAGTACCTCCAATCAAAATATCCATCTTGAGCAATTAAATAGTCTACTCTGTTTTAGTCTATTCAGGGAGCTGCTTTGTGCTGCCAAGAGTTTAAAAATATACCTGTTAATCTAAATGGTCATTTTGGAGGTACTAGGTTTATCTTTTCCCCTGCTTCTCAATTTGCATCTATATTTCTTTCACATGTAAGTGGGAAAAAACTATGGAACTGCAAGAGGAGTTTTAAACACCTTATTTTCCCAGCACCCATCTCTACTCTAAATGTCATCTGCAACATATGTTTACAACCTAATAGCATCACTATTCCCAGTGGCAAGCTCCAGATGTTGGTGTAAAGTCCTTTCCAATTTCACAGCACATGTGCTGCTGGCCTCTCGGACCTGCTCCTCAGCTGATGGCAGAAAGAGGGGGAAGGAGCAGACACTGCCATCAGTGCACCAGATGCAGATTCTTGGTTCTCCAGAGCATCCAATCAGTGTGTCATACCATCACTACATAAATGTTAGGAGTGTCTCAAACTGCTGAGCTCCCTTAGACTCTACATCTCCTAAGGTGTTGAATAAAGCACACAAAACAGAGGACCACACAGAGCCTGCTTAACCCACTCAGCTGCTCAAAGGAGATGGGGCTAATCTATTACAAAAATCAGCCTTATTGACAAATTCACGTGTAGGTTTGGATAGAGGCTGCCTTGGGATCAGCCTGAGGTGGTTCTTCAGGCTTTGTGTTCCAGTGTGCTTGCTCACAGAGCAAAAACCAAATGTTATGGCTTGAAGAAAACCCCTGGCAGGATTCAGTAAAGCACTGTTGCTCTGTCAGTCACACATACCCTGCAGTGCCAGCTGCTACAGGGATGGGTCAGCAAAAAGCATTACTGGCAATGAGAGAAAAAAGCAAAATTACTATTGGTGCACCTGCTTGTTCTTTGTATTCCTTTCCAGAAGAAGCTTTCCTGAAATTGCCTGTTGCAAACCACAGGACCATCACCTCCAGCCACTTTCTAAAGAGACTCTGACACTGCATTTTAACAAAAAACTGCAATCAACATCTTAGCCAGCTCTGTTTGCAAGTTCAGCACAGTCATCTGCATAATTTTGACTGAAAGAGCTGAGTGCATGGCAACACTGGTAGTAGCAATGTACAACCTGAACAGGCTGAAAAATAATCACTCTGTTTCTCAAAAAACATGCTTTGATATTAGTTTGGTTTCCTTCAGGCTCATAATAACAGGCTGAAAACAAAAAAGGCTGTAGGGAGATTTCTGTACAGTCGGTGAGCAATCCCAGAATGGTCAACAAGGCTTCTGGTGCAGGGTCCAATTCCTCTCATCTTCCCCTTACACATTACTGGATCTATGCTCATAATCTGATTTTATACATGCAATCCTGTCCACCCCTCTGACAGGAAATGCAGACAGACAGCCTTTCAATCACACTTGCATTAAAGTGCCCATGAGACAGGCAAAGTGGGATCAGCCCCAGGTCCTTTGTTTGCAGGGCTGCTCCAGCTGAGCCTCCACTGGGGTGGAGCAGGGGCAGGGCTGGTGGCAGAGCCTCTTTCACCCCAAGTGAAAGCAGTGTGTGGCTTGGTGTCATTCAGAAACCACTTGCCCTTTGCATTTTCCAAATTTTTTTTCTACTGAGATGCCCAAGTTATATTACTGAATGCTCGGTAATTAAACATAGCCCGCATAAAATGCCTCCTTTTAGTCTTCCACTGGCAATTAAAGCTGTTAGAAGGAAAGTCGAGGGGAAAAAAAGACAGAAAATATGTAGGTTAAAATATAATTAGTAGTTATATTTATCACTGAGCTAATTCTGAGTAGAAGCAAACGAGGTGCCAGACTGCAGGCAGACATGGCCACTTTCTGGGAGGCCCACAGCAGGTCCCAATCTGCTGCTCCAGACTGTTTTGCAACTGAGCACTACACTGAGATGCAAAAAGAGTAAACCAATTGGTATCTGAAAAATTTGTTAAAAGGGTACACAAACTCTTGACACACAATTACCCCTGAAAAAAAATCAATAGAATTTTTTACTCCCACTCCTTTGGTCTGCAGAAAAACTCAGCCTACATATGTTAAAACTAAAAAAAAAAAAAAAAAAAAAAAAAAAAAAAAAAAAAAT
>JAOTQP010001546.1:97173570-97190984 GCA_026413545.1 Cichladusa arquata | reverse complement strand
AAAAATTATAAAAAAAAAAAAAAAAAAAAAAAAAAAAAAAAATTCTACTAATATTTTGTATCAGGTATTCATCAACAATTATATAAATCTGCTTTTATACTGCTCATTTCAGTTCTAGAAATCCAAACCTATTTTTTCTGCACAGCACTTTCAAGCACTGTACAGCTTTAGAGCACCTTTTGGGGGGGAGTAGAGGGGAAGGTGGCTGAACTGTACTTGAATCTTCATTGCTGAAAGCCAAACCTTTTCAGTAATAATCATGTTTAGCTGCAAATATATTGATCCCTTGTAGTAACTTTATTGCCTCATAACAGAGTTTATTACCTCAGGAGCCAGGTCTGATACAACCACCTGACTCCCTCGGAATGAAAATTTAGTATTGTAAAAACCAAAGCATTAAAAACCACGGTCCCAGGTACTAAATTGATTGCCACTGGATTTTTCAGTTTTGGGGTTTTGTTTTTTATGTTACATATTTTAGGAGGGAGTAACAGACTCACAAGACTTGTCCTGCAGAAAGCCTCAGCCTGATAGTAGGTGGGGTTTGGGGTACACAGAATTTCCACGGCTGGGACAAGAGAAAAGAAACATTTTTTTTTCCTCATCCACAAAAGACATTTAATCTGAAAGCCACTGAGGTACAAAATGGAAACTTACAGTTTTCTGGGTTACTTTTCAGGTGAAGCTCTCTTTTTCTTGAGTGTCATGAATGCTGTACTGCAAAAAGTTATTAATAAATAATAACTCGAGTATGTATACAAGATCATTATTTAATCTTTCAGTAATCTTTTTCCATGCATAATTTATTAAATGTTTTATTTATTGCTCATATTTATTAAAAATTGATTCTATTTCTTCTACCTAATGTAAATTTCCAGATGCAAGCAATTATTAATAATTAATAAATTGAAAGATGCACAGAAATAAATATAAAAAAATAGAAGTGCTCATTCCACATGTCTCCTCACAGACATCTCTCACTACCTGTTAAGCAGCCCCATCCTTTCTTTGCAGTTTGGGGTTGCACTTTAATTTACAATTTGGGCAGTAGTGACAATAAAAGGTATGAAACTCCAGAGTCAAAACTCACCAACCTCTTGTCCCAGGAAACCTGTGAGGTTGGGTTCAACCAAGGAGAGACTCTGGAACTTAGCACTCATCTCTGAGCCATCAGACTATGCTATCAAGACATTTGCTTCAACCCCAAAAGTTATAAACAAGAAATAAATATAAACTCCAAACAAATAATACGGATGGAAAGCTTCCAAAAAACCTGAAGATATGATGCAGCACGTCATAACTTTCATTCCAGACACTTCCTAGCATTTGCACATAGGAAAATATCATTCTTAGACTTGTTCCCAGCATCCCTAGGAGCTGGGGACACCCAGCAGACCTCCTGGGGCACACTGCCCTGCACACCCACTGTAGCTCCAGCCCAAACCCCTCTTTAGCTTTTCCTGCTCTCCAGACTTTAGGCTGGCAGCACATCTATCCTTGCTCTGCACAGCCACAGTGGCTGGGGCTGGGGGGCAGCTGCTGGGCTGCCCTGTGCCTGGGCTCATCAAGAAGTCCTCTTGAAAGACCAGAAGAGTCTTCATAAGCTCTGAGGTCTCTAGACATTCCAGCAGTACAAAACAAAGCTAGAACATTGAGAAATTGGAAACAATTAGAAACAAAAATCAAATAGTAATGACTTGGTTGTCTGGAAGGAATTGAAGAATGATTAAAGCAATTAAATCTGGATAACTTGGGTAAGAGATAACTGCAGAGAAGAGAAGCACTTCCATCAACTTGAAAGGCTTAATCACCATCTAAGGGATGATGGGTTACACAGAATTAGAGCCTGCACACAAACGATGCTGAGAGATGCAGGGGCATGAGCAGGGGGACTTTAAACCCTGCACAAGGCTGGGGAACCAAAACTCTAGCAGAGAAAATGGAGCTGTCTAGGCAGGAGGAAATCAATGAGACAATAATCCTTATTGGTTGAGCAGACAGAACAAAATAGTAGGTCACATCTCCAAAAATGAGCCACTACCTGCTCAGAACAAGGCAGGGACAGGGAGAACAGTAACAGGGGGCTTTGGTCCTCATGCCAGTAGGCACCTGGCACTTATTCAAGGCACCACTCCGTTGGAGCTTCAGCCTCAAGGGTTTAAATGATGTTTAAATTGACAGTGGCTCTTTGAGTCTCCCCTCCCTGCTTTCCACACACCTGTTATAGATGTAGAAATTAGGTTGCAGGCAATGAGAGCTGGGAAATTAAACGTGATTGCTGGATAAAACTTTGCAAGTGACAAATCCCACGAGCTTGTTTTACGCCTCTTGAACTGCTCAACACACTGAATGCCTGGGCCAGTGCACAGCTCTGTCTGACAGAGCCAGGGTCAGACCTTTCTGAGAGATGCCTGCTGCCAGCTTTGATACGCACTTTGTTCTGACCTGTAAACTGATCGAGCTGAAAAGTAGTGTTTATAGGTATTAAAACACATACAAACCCTTTTGAAGTGACATTGCACCCATTTCTGACTGCTTGTGGCCACAGCACCTGAGCCTGCTGCATGGAGCATGGTGCTCCTCCACACCAGCTCCCCTCCCAGCCAGGCAGTGCTGTACCCCAAATCTGCTCTTTCAGCCAAGCTGTTTGCAGTTACCTGCCTATTCCCTGGGTTGTTTGGGCTTTTAAAACATTCCCAGCACTGTCCTGCTGCCTCTTGCTCCTTAGTTGAGGGAGATGTTGTCCCAGGTTCCAAAGATGCCGGAAGTACTATTCGCAATTTAGGATTTTTCCCAAGACTCCAGAATGAGGGTTCTTCATCAATCCTCCCTCATTATTAAAATAAAATACAAAACAAACATCTGTACACCCATCTGTACATCTGTGCCCAACCAGCATTGTAAAAGCTAACAGTGTAAACAAAGGTGAGCTTGAATGTGCTCAGCACATTCCCCCAGGAATTCAGGGTATAAGGGAGCACTCAGGTACAAGTTCTAATCCTGTAATGTCTTTAGGAAGAGGGCATCATAATTAATTAAGGTGCTGAAAGATATAAGCAAGTCCCATTTTTTCTGGTTGTAAGTTCCTGCCAATAGCTGATAGTAAAGGTTTGTACTGTAGTGCAGGGGTGCTGAGCTAATTTAGGTGAGCACCATATCCTGTTCCTTGTCCATCAGTGCTGCTCCTCACGACTTCATTGCAAATCTTACAGCAGCTGGTTTGAAAGGTTCAGTTCTAGAGTCATGATATTGTGTCTTTGTTGTTTCTTTCTCTTTTCAATTTTCAAAACCCTAACTGAAAAATGTCACCCAAGTTTAATATAAAGGATGAAAAGACAAAACAGATAATGTACATTTTTCATTTCATTATTTCTTCCAAACAAAATCTTACTGTTTTGGTAAACAATCTCAATTATCTACCATCCCAGGTGACTAGAGTTTACAGAAGATACTTTTATTTTCTAGAGATCAGGGGAAACAATTAATCAAGAGTCTGATAACCTTTTTCCATTGCTCCCGCATTTTTAAGGCTCTGCATGTCCCAGGAAAGTAATTTTCTGTCCAAAATAGTAACTCAATCCACAGAAAACAGTAGGTCCAAACTGCACCCTCTTTGGAGTCTATCATCTCATTCTTTTTATTGTTTCAGTGCAAAACTACAGAAAAAAAAAATTGCTTTGTCATGATCCCACCTTATTGTTGCTTGATGCCCATCACCCACAAAAAACCTCCAGCTCTCAGTGCTGAAGTCTCCAGTATTTACTAAGACATGGACTCTCAGAGTGGAAATTTTCCTTACAGAAAGCATTTTGAAAGCAGCTCCCTCACATAGTATTCCTTGATACAATGTGCAGGCGTTTCCAGGGCAATATGTGACATCTCTTCCACTGCAGTTAAAATCCTTCCAGATAAAGGCAATAATGCAGAAAGCAGCCAAGTGGGAGATCAATAACGTAACAATTTTGAAAGTCTCTGTCTCACTTATCAGTGCAAGCAAAGTATTTGCTTTTTAAGATGGATATTTGGAATTACTGTGGAGTCAGGATTCTTGAACACAGTTTCCCCTGCAGTTGGGGGTTTTGTAGCCTGGATTTGGGTGGTTGGTGGCCTCAGAGCCTGGGCCAGGGCCACCCCTCTTCTCTGAAGGTGTCCTTGAGCTGGAGTCCTGTCCTCAGTTCCTGCCTGAGCTACACCACAGCTTTGCTGTGACCACATGGATGCTCACCTATTCCACCAGGTGATGTCCTGCCCAGCCTCAGCCCACCCCACCTCCAGGGTGACACTTGGTACCCTGGGCTGGGCCTGACAGAAAAGATATGAGTTGAAATCTGTGACTATTGGGTAAAAACTTTTGACAAAAAAATTATGGGGATTTGGGGGGAGGGGGGAGTGTAGAATGGAGACACATCAGCTTAATAATTTAATTTGATCTGAATTCCTATGTTCCACAAAGAAATGGTTTTGACAGACATTTTTGTTCCAGTTGTCATTATAACTATGTCTAGGTGCATTTACAGTAGCATTTTGGTTCAAATCAAAAGCCTTTTTCCTTGTGAAGCAAAATTTCCTGATGATGACCTCTACTTAACATTAATTTCCATGACTGAATGAGAGGGCACCATGCAAACTTGTCTCTTTCTGGATGAAAATCCAAAGGTGGGCTTCAACTGCTAGTGGATGTCCAATCCATGAGAACAGGCTGAAGCTAGTCTGATGTGTCCTTGAAATGTCCACGGTACAACTTTGGGTGTTCAGCACTGGTTTTATCCAAAATCATTTGGTTAATAGGACCTTGAAATAACTTTCAAACAATGTATAAACCATCCAGGCATATTGGGTTTGTATCTCACTTGGATAAGCAAATACAATTTGTAGAGAATTTGCACTATCTGAATACTCAGTTGACTGATACAAAGAGTAAAAATACTTTTCCCAAAGCTACAGTAATTTTTGCAAATCACTGATTTTTTTTTCGGAACATTTTATCTCAGCATACTGAGGTTGCCTGTATCTTGTTAGATCTAACCCAGTGATGACTCCTTGCATCACGTATTTCACATTTGTGGTGTGTACATGAAGAGAGTCACAAAAAGAAAATTTCCTGAAATAACAGAATCACAGATGGCACCACAACCAAAGGTCTGTAAAAACTGAGTCATTTACGCTGCATCAGAGGAAATAATTTGTGTAAGAAAAGTTGATATAAATGAGACTGTAAATAATTACAACAAATAGAGCAATTTAGACTTTCTTTAAAAATGCAACACGAGGGAGTCAATCTGATGATTAATACAGGCATTAGAACCTTGAAGCTAATAGTTGTGTGTGTGGCTTCCACGACCACCTACAGACCATCCCAGATGGTGCACCTGAATCTTGTGTAAAGGTGCACAGGCTGCCCAGGGCAAGGTGTGATGTGAAAGGAAGTAAATGTAGTAAAACTTACCACAAAATTAAATATTTGAAGAAAATAGTAGCTCACCACTTTATACAAACTATAGAATATGTGCCCTTCCAACAGGAGCAGGAAGATACTGGCAAGCCAGCAGTGACTCCATAACAGCTGATCATGAAACCTCATCTCACTGCAGCAAACAGGACATTTGGCAGTCAGACTGTTCTGCCCTGTCCTGTGCAGGTCACCTCTTGGGGACTGTCCTCATGAGGTCCTGAAGGAGCACATGGTTTGAGCTTTCACATGACTGCCCAGCACACCCTCAACAAGACCGGTAATTAAAAGGCAAAAGCACTCTGACATTTAATACTTGGTACAGTCACTGCATTTTAAGCAGCCACACAACAAAGATTAAGATAGAAGAAAAAGTCAGGAAGCAAGGTTTGAAGGGCAGACAGATATTAAGGATAAAAATACAGCATCACTTCCCTCACCTTTCCAGTCAGAGAATCATTTTGTCTCAGAAGTGATTTGATTCTGCATCACATTGGTTTCTCAAGGCATCTGTTTGATATTCTTTTTTTTTTGTGACTAGTCCAATTTCAGCCCTGAAAAAATGTAATTGGCCAGAGCTCTTCTTCTGTGCTTGAAACTTCAATTCAATAAGCTCTCTCCTATTGTATTCCACAGGGATCCAGAAGTAATGTGTGCTCAGGATATGAGAAGAGTGATTCTCTGGGAGAACTGAAGTTCAATTCCTTTATTCCATTTCAATAAATGGAGGTTGACTTTTAAATGGTTAGATTTGTCAAAGGTGATTTTTTTTTATGACAATTAAAAGCTGAGACATGTAGTGGTCTTATCAAAAGAAAAAAAAATGGTTTTTTTTTTTCCACGTTCCTGTGCAAGTATCAGCCAGAAAAGGCAGAGTAGAGGGAATACAATCAAAAAATATTTTCACAAATACAATGATTTAAAGAAATGAATTTGTTCCAGCTGTGTTTGCTTCTCTCAAATAGGCAACTAATTCTGTTATGGTCACACACATTCTCACGGAAAGAAAACTTTGGAAACTCATGAGGATTCATGAAAAGCAAAGTTTACACAGAGGAGGAAATCAGCCAGACAGGAGTCAGACTGCACTGATCACAACCAGCACTTCAAACATGCAGCTACTCATGGGAATATCAGAGAGAGTTATAGTAACACCTTGTGCAAGGCTTCAAACATGTCAAGCTCTGCCTTGGACAAACACTGGGTCAAACACAGCAAGTGGCAAGAAATGTCACTTTTCATGACATTTAAAACTGTGATTGTCTTACTTGAAGGACCCCACCCTGAGAGGGTTCTAGTTGTTTTGTTTATATCTGGCTTTAATCTTTATATTTATTAAAATCTTACATAGTTTTATATTTATCCAAATGAGGAACAGCCACCTTCTGATCTGAGAAAGCCGTCTCCCTAGGCACCACGGCCAGGAGTGCTGAGCATTTAAAGCAGCTGATGCTTGGGGAAAAAAAGAGGCAAGAAAGGCAACAGCTACAGACGTAAAGAGGAGACAGCTGTGGTGCTGTGCCCATAGAGCACAGCTGTAATTTCAGTCCCTGCATGACCTGCAGCCCATTGTGCCCTAAGACAAGTAAGTTGGATACTTGCTAACGCTGCAGCTGTGACAGAGCAAAATGGAGATAACAAAGCCTGGTGGCAAATATCCCAAGCAAGGTGTTACAGCAAGTCAGATCAGCTGGCAAGCCAAATGGTTTAAAAGCCTACTTTTGAGCCAGTCCACCAGCCTGTCCTACTCAGGAGGTGCACAGACCCTCCTGACACCAGCAGCCAAAAGAGGGGACAGGCTCAAGCCATGGAGCAGTGGCTCCAAGTTGTTTTGCCTTGAGCTGACTATGAGGCTCTTGTGGCCACTGTGGCTAGTGCAGCACACCTTGTTTGGATTTCATGAGAATAGCTCCCAATTGCCTGGATAAAATGGGCAGACATATGCAGGTGCTGTGAATCTTAGGACAGCACAGCCTAGTGCCAGTGAGCCTGGTGCCATGAAAAGCCCATCCCGGCAGCCACTGTTGGAAGATGCCTCGGGTACCAAAGAAGAAGTAGCAGGAAAGAGCAACTGCAGTATTTAGAGGGAATGTAAAAGGGCTCATTTCCACCCAGGCAGTTTTCTCTCAATATAATTTTTTGCCAACCAATAGCAGTTCATAACCATGCAACTGGGGGAATCCCTGTGCCATCTGGAGCATTTCTGAACAGGAGTTTTATAAACCATTATGCAACACTTCTTCCTTCATGTGCATATTCCCAGGAGGGCATTGCAGTGGCCTAGGCAATGAATGTTTTAAATCCTCACAAAACTCCATCAGCTCCACTCTGCATTTCACCACCTTCTGTCAGATGGCTCCACTTGGCAGATCTTGACATCCCACTCTGAGCAATATTTCAAAGTGTAGTTGAGGAACCTTCCCATTCCTCTACACGAGGAGGTAACAAGGATTTGTGTTTCCCTGCATGGGTTAGTCATAAGTTGTGAGTTGTAATAATGTCACTAGTTGTGAGTCATAACCAGAGCACACTGCAGCACTGCCAGGCTCGCCACCCTCCAGAGATGGGGAAAGAGGAGCTGGCACTACAGTTCTGTCCCACCAGGGTGACATCCACCTGCTGCTGTCCAGTCATCCTGGAGATGTCCAAAACCCAGCCCAAGAGGAGAACCAGGATTTCTTTTCCCTGCAGGCATCACCAGGAAGAAAGGCAGGTTTCAGAGCTGTCCCTGCCACTCCACTAAGGTTAGGTCAAACATTCACTGTCTTCAGCCCAGAATGGTAATCCATCTAGCTGGAATTGGGTCTGCCTGTCCCATGTGAAAGCTACCCTGTCCCTATCCTATTGCTTCTGGACATTTTTGGCCACATGAGGAAAGCAAAGAAGGACTGCCCACCCCTCTCCTGTAAAGCCCTTGGCGATACTGCTGAAGGAAAAATGGCAGGTTAACAATTAATGGAGCACAGATTAGTTTGTGGCTTCCAAGAAAGACATAGCCTGGCACATTGCCTATGAACAGCTTCTGCAAATACAGAACTTTCTTGTTATTATATACATAAATCTGGTTTATTTTTCCAATGGATTATTTTTAAGTGTTTTGTGAGTAAAATGCATCCATCTTTTCGCTGGCTTTCCACAGAGAAGTGCTCTGCCTCCCAAAAGTCTCCAGCCAGCACACCACCACACAAGCCTAGCAGCATCATTAGCCTACCACACTCCTGCCTACCAGCAGAAGAAAGGACAGCAGGTACTGAGCTGATTCCAAATAACAAATATACTTGACCTCTCACTGCAACCTCTCAGTGTGCAGGGACATTAAGTGATGTCTCTCCTCTTTCCAGAAAGTGGATAGAGGCCAAATGTCATTATATAAATATGAATACAGCATCTTTGAGATCTCTCCATCAGAACTGAAATTTCTTGATATTTGCTGGGCAGTAGAGATGGATGGATGGATGGACGGATGGATGGAAGAAAAGACCAGTGGACACTGAAACTGTGTGGTCTCATTGCCTTTGAAGACCACACTGATGTGGGATAGCACACATGACCATCACAAAATATCTGATGGCTGAAGTGGTCAGACTGCTTTCTAGAATCAGAAAGTCAGAAGTTGGACACTTTTCTTAGAGAGGTGGTCTCATAAACAAAAAAAAAAGAGGAAAAGCATCTTCATCTGTGGCCTGTAACAGCCTTTTTGTGAGCACTTACAGACTTGGTACAGAAGAGGATGTCAACCTGATAATGGCAAATTATCTGTCAGCATCTCAGTCAGCCCTGCTGCTTCATTCTGGTAGGATCATGTTCATCCTGAATAGGAAGGTCTCTGTTCATCAGAGGTGGACATCCTCCTGGGACACCCTGCAGGCCTTCTTCTGGACCCAGAGGCATTCTGGAGGCATTCCATCACTGCTGCAGCACAGCTGGTTTTTTAACCCTCTCCATTGATTTATAACTGCTCCAGGCAATAATGACCCTGTTAGCTGCATGCTCTTGCTTTCATTAACAGCTCTTCTTCTCATCCTCACAGTCTGTGAGACCTTTCTTGTATCTTGTCTGCCTCAAAGCAGGATTGCACTCTGCAGAGCAGGAATTGTTTTACTCCATATTTTTTTACCACGGTATGTGGCAAACCACAGCAGATGGCAAACCATCCTGACTGGGTTGCCTCAGACACCAAGGGTCCCTCTCCAGCATAGGCCCCTGCACCACAACACGGTGAGGGCTGGTCTCAGTGGAGCAGGAAGCTCAGGCTCATGGAAAAGGACCATCTCAGGGAGGGACTTCTGCAAGACTTGGCGGTGGCTCAGCAAATCCTTCTGGCTCTTCTTTTGAAAGTACATTTCTAAATGTGCTGCCTTGAGGCCAAAGAAATTCCCAGAACAAGCATGAATTTTTCAGGAGGATGGAATGTGTCTACTGCTGTTCTCTGAGACACAAAGGAGACAAAAATAAGATATTCTTAGACTTCAAATAAGATATTCTTAGTATAAACTTCCACAAACACACACAGACTAAAACACCCTAAAATACTACATATATCAACATGTATATGTGGTTACCACCACCACCATTTCAGCAGAAGCCTATCCTGGTAAACCATCTTCATGTTCCTCTGCTATAAATCATTAATCCTAACCACTTGATCTGGAAGTAAAGCACTTTCTCTCCCAAGAACATACCAACTGACAAAGGGGAGAGAAAAAAGCCAAGCAAAATTTGCTTTGCCTGTCACTGAAAGCTGCAGTAATGCACTGTCCTTGCTCTCTTTTTATGCTCAGTACTTGGAATGGCTGCAGAGTTGTTACCAGGCTGTTGGGCAGGGTTGGGGAGTGGAAATTGATGTATGGAACCCTTAGGGCTAATCTCATGTGCCATCATTCAGGTGAATAAAAAACTCACACACCTGGCCTGCACTCAGTGACTGCCTCATCCTCCGTGTCACATAAAGACGTTTAGATGACAATTTTTTCCTTCCATTACTGAGCATTAAATCTTAAATAACAAGCCTCTGAGCTGAGAAATGCTCTTGGTTTCCAGCAGTGGATCAGTCCCCCAGTGATGATGCAGGCTCCTGATGTTGTGTCCTTCCAGCCCCTTCCCTGTCTGCACAGGACACCCAGCCAGTGCAGCACCAGTGCCCATATCAGCAGCCAAGATGGTGCAGGAAATTCAGCCCCCGTGGCTTGTGGGAGGCACAGGAGTGAGGTTAGGATGGGACAGAGTGTTCTGAAGCAGCTGCAGACCAACACAGTCATTCTCTCTCTATATTTGTCTATACGCCCATGTACATATACTCAGAAAATTTCCACTCTGATATGAAAGCCTGATGAATGGAATCTTTGCATGTCATCAGCTAAAGGCTGTTCCTAAAGGCTGAAGCCTTAGCAGGCTGTGCACTTCTAATGGAGGTCAAGACATTAACGATTTTTTTGCATAATATGGAAAAAAATAAGTAATCGACTGTTACATGGCTTTCTGGCAAAGAAGTCTGATCTCTGCCTCTTCCAGATACTTCCATTTTTTAACACTATACAAGAGGGGATCCAGCCTTCTGGAAGTGGATATAACCAAATAAAATAACTGACACTCTAATCTTATTATTGATGTACATTGCTAACATTTCTCTTCCACCACACTTCACACACATCCAGGGAATGATGCAGTCTTTTAGCTGATTTACCACTAAACAAACCCAGAAGAATCAAATCCCCTCACATTCTCACATCTGAGCAGAAAGAATTTGAGTAGTCAAACTTGTACTAAGCTTTTCAGAAAACCAGTTTGGAAAGGAATTCAGGAAACTCTCCAGTACATCTCAATGCCCTAAATGCTACCACTAGCTGAAGTTAGAAAAATTCCACCTCTAGTCCAACTAGACTTAATGCATCAAGAAAATGGTCCAAAAAACTGTGACTGACCAACATTTTATCTGGCATTTCTCTTTTTTCCTGATTGGAAATTTTCAGCTGCCAGCATATGTGTAAATTCTCCTCATTTCAGGCAGGTAAATATTTCCTTGAAACAGTGCCATGAAAAACAGGCCCACTGTGAGTCATTTTATCTCAGGCAATTTTTCATAATTGCACTGCATGGAACAGACTCCTCTTGTTATTGGTGTGATATTAGATAATAAAATAAATAATTTGCCACTTTTGTAAGCAGAAGGGAAACAAAACAGATTTATAGCATTGGGATTTGGAAATGCTTGTTACTTTCTTGTTTCCCATTTTGTGTCTTCTCAAGAGGTTAAATAAAAACATCAGTGTCTGTCTGGAAAGAGTTACAGGGAAACAACAGTGTGTATTAAATTGAGACTTCAGAGGGGAATTTCAATCAGTATATTATCAGGATGTTCTGACAAAGTTTAAAATCTCCAGAGATAAAAACAGTTACTAGAACTCATACAGCTATTTGATGCTGATATGTGATTGCTCTTACAAGCAAAAAAGCAAAAACCGGAAAAAAACGGTTGAATATTTTAACAGAAATTAAAGAACATGAAAGACAGGAAGGAAAGAAGAGGAAGGTGCAACAAGCAGAGAATCACGTAATAGGTACTAGTGATTCAAAGCTAAAAGAAAATGCCTTAAAGTAAGAAAGAAGGCACATATATTTCATACTGAGTGATGAAATCTGAAAGTGCATTACTGTAAATTCTCCATTTTGTGATGTTGTCTTTAAAACCATGCATCTTAGAGTTCAGAATGGGAGCAATAGATTCAACTTGAGTGTGTGCTCCAAAAGGATAAAATAGAAATAAAAGTAAGCAAGGATAAGCTCAAGCCTATAGAGTCTCCTTCATCAGCAAAGCCTCAGCAAGTCACAGTCCCTCAAGGAAAAGGACAAAGTGCCAAGTGAAAGAAAAGCAGAGTTGGCTGCTGGGTAGATACAGGGTCAGGTAAGGCAGTGCCAGATGCCCATGAAGGGGCTGCCCCACCAATGCCAAATCAGACTGAACCCAAACTCAGGCCTGGGGAGATCCATCTACTCCTGGCTGGGAGGCTACTGGGAACACCTCCAGTGGTGCAAGGCACACAGCAGCATGCAGGAAAGCCTCTCTGAAGAAAATAATGATGATCACAAAGAGCCTGAAAGCCAGAAAGCTTTCCAAGCTGTAATGGTTTTGAAATCAAAACCAGTGAGAGATTCTAAGTCAGAAGTGCAATTTAATAGGAAAAAAGGGGAAAATAAAATATATGCAATAGTACAAAAGAAAATCCACTGACAGAGTCAGAATACAACCCGACACCCCACTAGTGGAGCAGTCCGGATGAAGTGGTCTTCTTTAAGCAGTGATCCTGCAGAAATCCTGGCAGTGATCCTGGTAGCTCTCATCCTCTATAAACCAGTGGATAAGGGCTGCTTTGGTGCTCCAAATCTCAGGTTTTGTCTAGGTAGGAAGTGTTTGGCTCCTCCCCCTGGGTAGAGCATCTCACAATGGGATGATGAAATATTATCAGTCATGCAGTGGGACTCAAGGGCCCATTAACAAAAGACATGTTCCAGGAGGAAGGATGGGAAAGATAAAGAACACTGCCCCATCTGGTTTTTAACAGATGGCCCATTAGCAGAGGATATCTCCACAGAGATAAGGATCACTGCCCCACCTGGTTTCAGCAGATGGTGATAGAATATATACTTTTGGGCACATCTTTACATTGAAACCTAGGACACAAGCTATGGCATTAGCAAGGGAAGGAGCCCACAGGGCTGCTCAAGCCCTGCTCTGGAGGTCCTGGGCCTCCCATATGTCCACCTGTTCTCCAGTGTCACAGGCACCCACATCTGAGCCCAGATCAACCCTGTCCCCTGCAAACTCTGCTCCCTCCCTCCTCTCCTCTGGCCCTTTCTGTGCTAAAAGGACAGCACATGTCAGGGTAGAAGCTTGGCCCTTATTTTTTGTCAGCTCCTGGAGGATATTGTTTCTTTGCCCATGCTGTATAGGATGCACAGGCAGACCCATGTGCCTTGCCTGGGCATCAGCTGGATGTTCTGGGTAGATGGTGAAATACCCCTCAGACTGCCACTTGCCAGCTCTGCTTCTCTCAAAAGGCCACTCAAGATGTATCAAAGTCACCAAGTCAGTGCATTTGCTTTGCACAAATTCAATTTTGGAGTTTCTCATTACTTCAGAGACACAAAATGATAGACTGAAGGTTTCAAAACTGCTAAGTATGACAGATACTTTTCTTGTGCCTCACTCTCACTTCAGTTCATCTTCCATGGCACTTGACACTTATTTTTGAGTAGTATATACTCAATGGTATGGAATTCAATGCTGAAATCTTATGAAAAAAAGGAAATTTCTTCTGTAAATTCCTTGATCACCATGTAAACCACGGAAAGAACAAAAATACTGTATTGAATAGCCCCCAAATTAAACACACTGAAGGGAAAAAAAGGAAAAGCAATTAACGTTTTAGAAAGCCTTCTAAAATGGAAAAAATATTGCATTTTAATAAAGGGAAGAACTATTACCAAAGAAATAATTACTCAGACATATCTCAAGTGTTATAGACTACTGGAGGAAATCAGAAAAGAAGAAAAATCAGGACAAAGACAATCAGCAACTGAAGTTGAATTCTAAAAACACGACAGCTTCTGCCTTCTCATTGAGCCTACTACACAAAAAACAGAAACATGTTTCAAAAAATTTGGCATTTAGAGGCATTAAAATTATTCAGTTACTGCCGTCACTCACTGGGAAATGTGACGTTCCACCACATGAGTCATCTCTGCAAGGAAATGGGCACAAAATGTACTGTGATGCACACTGAGAAGTCACCAGCACAGGACCCAAAGAGACAGGGGGTTTCTGATGCATAGCAAGAGCGTGACTTTTGCTGATACCAGGTGTGATTGTGCCTTTAGCTTGGTACATGGGATGGGCCACAGCAAGGAGGTGGAATAGCTGCTGGCATCTCCCTGGAGGAGACCCACTCCAGGTGGGAAGGAGACATGGGAATGTTTTCCTAGCTGCTCTGTGTCTATTTTTTAGCACATGTTGGATAAAGCACCCAGTAAAACCAATTTCTGCAGCAACTTGACTCTCACCATGTGAAGCAGCAATAAAACAAGCTTGCAATAAAACAAGGGAATTTTCCAGGGCTGCTCTGCTCTTTCTGGTGCCACTAATCCATGGCAGAGAAGGGCACTCATCTATTTCATTTAAGTGCATTTTAGATCCCCCCAAAAGCCATAACTGTCTGCTAAGCATGTTTGGGGAGGACATACCAAGCCCTGAGCATCAAAGCAGAGGCAGGCTGACCCTCTGGAAACTGCTCAGCTGCTGCTGAGCATGTTGGCACCTGGAGACCAGGCAAGGCAGCTCACATCACTGTCATGGTTTCTTCAGGATGTGTCCCTCAGTCTGGCTGTCCAGGTGGGCATAAATCCTCCTGTTGCTCTCGTGGGTCTAAAATCTGGGCTGAATTTTCAATGTGGTCTGGAGTCCCCAAACCTCCAGGAATGCCCTCCACTGCCCATGAGGACCCTCTAGCCTCACCCATTGCCAAGATGGGAATGTGAAACTTCTCCATCTGAAGCTCAGCACACCAAAAAATTGCCCCAAACAGCAGCTGATGCTCCTTCACAGTGGCTCTTTTTCCCTCTTATGTCCCAGCTAATGCCCTTGACCCCTTGTACCTCAGAGGTACATACCCCAAATCCTCATCTTGGAGAACTAGAGACCAAAGATTTCCCACAGCATCAAGTCCACAGAGCTTACCCCACTCCGTCTTCCCTCACTGCTGTAGCTGCTCTGCAGTGGAGTTATGTGGCACAATTCAATGCAGTTCATGACCCGTCCCTCCGTGCATGCTTCGCATGCCCTTTGTTGCAGACAGCTGTTACTTATTCTAAGACTGTCTCAAAGTCTGCCTCAGAAAAATCCTCCACAATGTCTATTGCAGTTCATTTGTTCACTGGTGTACTAGAGTTGGAGCAATGAGGAATATCTCATCAAGGTTGGATAACTGAACCAATGGTTCTTGGATCTTTCCCATAATAGTTCCATGGGTAGTGAAATTTTGGTGGTCACGGGTTCATAGGCCCCATCCCATATAAAAACACTGGCTCATGAACTCCTATGGAAAACCATTGAATGTGCGAAGGGAAATAATCACAAAGAAACCAAATTCCACTTCACATCCATAGGCTGAATAGAGGAGTCACTGGCTTAAAAACAGCAGCAAAAATTTTACTAGAGAAACACTAATTTAAAAGAACAGGTTACATATTCATGCCATTCACCAACACACAGAAAATTAGTGTGTTCCTTGACACACACTGACTATTAATTATGAAAAGCTACTGTATTTTTAGGAAAATTAATTGTGATTGTGCTTTGAGCACCATATTAAATATAGGTCTTTTAGGTAATCAATAATACCAACCAAAGACAATATTCACATACAACATCCTGCAAAGCACTGTTTCCCAATCCCGCTCTGCAATTTTGATATTTTAAACTAGAAAGTTATATAGTTTATAGTATATGGTAAGACTTTATGAGTACTATTATAAAATTAGGTTTCCTACATCTTAATGGCCGAGGAAAGAAGTCAGTAGCCTCATGTGAAGTAACTGATGGTGTCAAGTCATCAGCAGAGGACTGTGTTTCTTCATCATCACCTGACAAGAGGTCTTTAGCTATTTCCTCCTGTATCATTAAAATAAAAAAATAAAACTTCAGACGGACTATTAAATATAGACTGGTGAGCATTTAGATTCAGCAAATTGTAAGTCATGTTAATTAAAATTAATTATTTTACCATAAGCAATTTTAGCGGACTGTTCACTATTAAAAAGCTAATTCACTCCTAATTCTCAAAAGAAATATAACCATTTGTAGGAAAATAGTTTGTAAGTATAGTACAGAAGGCAATCTTTCCCAATGAATTTCAGCTGTACTGATTACCAAGGTGTGAAGAAAGCCTTGCCTGCCCAATGAGGATGGCTGTTATAAGAGTGGGCTAGCTAGTTGAGAGTAAAATGGAGGGTTAGTTTGTTGCAGTTTGAGATGGAGTCTGCTGGCTGTGCTATGAGGAGATAAGGGACGTGTGGTTGTGCAAGGGACAGATAAGGTAAGAAGACACTGTGTGAGGGACAGGCAGGGTTAGGTGGCTGGGTAAGGGACAGCTTGGGGTTACCCAGTCATGCAGAGGGAAGGAGTTAGTGCTGTGTGGAGCTGCCTGTGAGGAAAGGAATCAGTACTGTGTGGAATTGCATAAGAGAAGGCATGAAAAGTTTTTAATAAAGGACTGGTGATGGTGCCAGTCATGTCTGTCTTGACATAACTGCAACAACCATTAATTTCAGAGTTGAACACAGGTTTATTTCCCCCCTTGTCTTCTATTAAAATAAATGCACAAGCAGTATCCCCTGCAAGCATCAAATCTCAGATGTTCATCCAACTGCTTTTAAATAAAAAAAAGTGAGTGGAAGCACTTTCAGTTCTGTCATTCTTTACATCACAGATACCCCTTAAATTTGGAGGGGGGGCTAAGTGGGTGAACAAACAAAAAGCCAAACCAGAAGCCAGGCACTTTCATAGATTTTTCCTGAGAAGAATTACAGATAATAGACAAAAGATAATGGGAGGGGGAAGGGCAAAAACATGTTTCCTCCACTACCAGACATGCTTGAACCCCTCTGTATAGTGATTAGGGAGGCAAAGAACTGTATTAGACAAGAAGCCAAGTACATTTCTGTAGCCTCAACACAATGGTGACTCCTAATGCGAATCAGATGTGCAAAGCCATCACTATACTTTTTGTAGAGTTTATAATTTCAGCATACTTATGAAAAGCAAAAAAACATGTACTTACTACCTACAGATTTTATAATACAAACTACTAGCTACATGCCTTATAGCCAACAATCAGATTCATTTCAGAATTCAAAGTTAGTCTGTGAATCATAAAAACTGTAGTTTCAGGTTTCTATATTCAACAATGTGATA
>JAOTQP010001546.1:97162699-97173470 GCA_026413545.1 Cichladusa arquata | reverse complement strand
TTCACTTGAGACAAAGCAACTGAATAATCTTACAGTCAGACTCTTCCCTTAATGGGACATTTTTAAATTTTTCACTTTAAGGACTTTGCAATGAAAGTCTTTGATTAGCTAAAAACATGTATTAACTAGTACGTTATTATGAATTTCCAGCACATCTTTTCAATGGAAGTATTAAAAAACTTAGACTGCATCTTACCATCTTTGTGATCATTTGAAAAAATTGCCCTGCCTCATGATGACATAAAAAATCTTATTGAGAGATGAGCCAGACTATGTGAAAGCAGTTTCTATACAAAAAGCATTCAGACAAAACCAGTATGGTATCTTCACTTTAAACAGGTCTTGAGCAAACAGATTGTACAGGGGCCTAGAAAACAGCAAAAATTAAGGAAAGGAACAAGTTCCAAATGAGTGGCTCATTACAGTGGGAAACAGTCAATCACACCTGGTCCTGCAGGTGGAAGTTTGCCTCCATCACCCCCAACAAAACTCCCAAAGAGCAGAAGTGACATACTGACTGTGTTCGTGGTGGCTTTTGATTCCCCAGCATGAAAGGGACATACAAGTTTACAAAAGAAAGTCAAGGAGTAGTCAACAACGTGGTTTCTCTCAAACCACATATTACCTATAGGGGTGTTCAAAAGCCCAAACACAAGAGAAAAGAGACCACTTGACCTGTCAGAGATGGGGCACAGCCATCCTGGCCACAAGCTGCTGAAGAAGGGCCAGTAGATTGTATCTGGCTCCCTGTGTCCTTGGCAGCTTCCCTTAAAGCCAGACACGGCTCAGCAGGGTGGTGCTCTCACATCTCCATCCTGTGATCTCCCAGCAGCTGAGCACAGGGAAAGCTATGGATTTCCTAACCACAAAAGGACACGTGTCTGGAATCAGATCTCTTGTGGGTGCCAACAGTAAGATTGAGAGCTAAGCTCTTTTTTGAGTCATTCATCAGCTCAGATGTGAGTTGTCAGCCATTTGAACGTTTTTCACAAAAGCTGCCACACAGTCTGTGCTCTTTATCCATTCTCCAAGTATAGCAGTAGAGATGTGTCAGACCCACTATTTTCATTTATTAAAACTTTCTGCCTAGTTCGACAAACTGGAGGAAAGTTCTAGATAGAGCTGAACATTATTTAACCTTCTTGTATTCTCCTAAATCTCCAGTTCAAAGCAGCATATACTGTAAAACCTAAGAGGAAGGATTCTCTCTCGTCTTAGATACCCACTGAGATCCTGTGTCTGACTTCTCCTGCACTCAAACCCAGGCCAGAGGCTTCAGAGGCTTCCAAAGCTTCTGTCCAGAGCATCAGTTATACATCCTCCAATTTTTAAAGCAAAAGAGTTAGCTGGAACATAATCAGAGAATGTAGAAGGCTTTTAGGATAGGTCCAGTTCCTCATAACTTTTAAGTACCCTACTCAGGATAGCAGCACATGGTTTTTATGACTTTTTGGAGGGGAAAGGTTGGAGCATTGAAATGCAGGAAGTCCTGTGTGTCATGAGAAAAAAGGCAGCAGCAAGCTGGCATTGCTGGGTGCAGCTGTGGGAACATGTGTCCTGCTCCCAATGGAAGCCAGTGATGCTGCCTGAGGCTGTCCCCAGGAGAAGCCAGGCCTGCTCAGATCTACTGCCTGAGCTGCTCTTAGGAGGGATCCCTGTGCCATTTCAGTCAAAATGCCCTGGGTGGGTCCAAAGACTTTAACAGTGAGTCCTGAGATTTACTAGCCCAAGTCCCTACAAACAAAGAGCAAAACATTTCTGCAGGGCAGCTCAGCCTTCCGAGGTCCAAGTCTGGGCATTCCTGCTCTCCCTTTGTCCCACAGAGCCTGGGACAATTGAATTCCTGAGGTGGATGTTTTGGGAGGAGGTCCACAAGATGAAGGTGGACACAAGGTTTAGGCAGGCACTCACAGCTGAGTGTGGCTTGGAGGGATTGGAGACCCTGGACAGGGAAGCAGCTGGACAGGGTAAAACTGTACCTGGGGCAGCCTCTGGGAAAGGGGAGGGGTGCCTCCCCAAAGGGGACAGTGTGTTCTTGCCATCAAAATGGGACAATTAGCTGAAACCAGTGGGAATTGTGTTAAAGTACCAAGAGTAGGGATAAAAAATTATAAGCACCATAGAAATCTGTAATGTATTTACTGTGAGGAAGCTGAAGGCACAACTGTAATCCTACTCAATATTCCTTTTGTAAAAGTACATCAGCATTTGCTTTCAACAAACCTGTTCTGCAAAGATTACTTGAGAGATCTTTGAGTCATGTAAGGAGAGTCCAGCTCTCCTAGGACCTGCAGCAATTGAGATATCTTGCATAATTTATAATGTAAAGCATAACTAGAGGGAAAGGAATCCCAGGAGTTAATGGGTTTAACACCACTAATTTCAATAAGTTATAGCACTGACTCCAGGTCTCAGTTCAACACACGATATTTTTAGTGAACTAGATGCAAAAAAATAAATAAGCTTTTTCTGTAGTTTTTAGGAAGACAAAGTATACAGATTCTAACTTTTCAAAGCTACTCCCAGGAAAAAGGCAGGGAGTAAAAATGAGACACTTCAGGCTAAGAAAACAGCAGCAAACTGAAAAGCTCAGAATGGAAATAATCTTCTTTGTCCAGTAACTCGTGATTTAGGTATAATATTCTGGCCCTGAAACTAAAGCACAAGGAGGTTTTATTACAAATGCAGCTGCATTTTTAATTAGACAGTGAAAAGTAGTAGGAAAAAATAGCATAGGAAAAATTTGGGACTGTGACCTAATAGCTGTTTTTCAACTCTAATATCAATGATTTTGTGCTCTAGTTTCCTTCATCAACTGACTGGGGACTGTTTTTCAATTCATTAGGAAACTAGGAACATACCAATTTTATTTTAGTACCACAGATAAATGGCACCTATTAGAAAAAAGGTGGGAGTTTTATTCTTACCTAAACTGGTTGTGCATTGTTTAAACTGGGCTGATACAGTGGCCATGCTTTTTTTGCTACTGATAGACAGAAGAGAGGAATCAGACCCCATATGATATTTCCAGAGAGCAAGAGCAAGTTACAGACTGAACTTGTAGAAGTGGCAGTTCTTTGTGTTTCTATAGCAACCCAAGCTGCAGTTGTCAGTAATTAAAATTAACTCCATAGTTTTACTGGAATGCCAGAGCTGCCTTCTCAGATGATGGAGACAAAAAAGAAGCCACAGTATCTGCAAAAATAACAGTTTTCTGTATACAGCTCTGTCATTTCACCAGCAGTATTCAGCCACATTGCATCCTAGTCCTTGCTGTACTTTTCTGCATCTGTTTGACCAGCAGTGGAAAATGGTATTTAGAAAATTTTAACCCAACTCCCACAGCAAGCCCAGAGCCCTGCAGCTGCCTCCTGCTGCTGACACATGATTCTCCTGCCTGGCAGTCCTAGGTGTGCCCTCCTCTCTCCCCAGCCTGTAGATGAGAAAGATGAGCACAGCCTTTCCCCAGGTCAGGCTCACCTAGAGCCCACTGAGGGCTGGTCAGAAGGTGCATCCTGTGACTCCTAAAAGCTGGACAGAAAAACTCATTGAGCCAGTCTTTCCAGGCTCTAGGGCTTTAGGGTGGCTCCTTTCATTCCTAGCCAGCTACCCCTGAGCTGCCATCCTCAAAACAATTATCTGTGCCACAGATCACATAGCATGGCAGGGCTGCAGACTGCAGCAAGCAGTGGTGCTGGTGGGGAGGGGAAAATCACTGCTCTCAGCTCTCCCCAGCCTTCAGTCCAGCTGAAAGCTCCCTAGAGAAAGTGCTTGCCACATAGACTGTACTAGTCCCAGGTAAGGGAGACAGGGGGAAAGCCCAGCACTACACCCCTGATCATCAAGCACTGCTTCATTACTGGTAGGCAATTTCTGGCTTTGCCCTGAACCTTCCTCACCAGCTGTCTGCAAAGCAGGGTTTGGACATGAGTGCTGAGATGGTTCATTGCAGGACTGGTCCCTTAGTGTGACTGATGTGGGGACAGAGTGCCGTGTTTGGCTCCCTCTGCATCATCACTTCTCCAGAACTATCCTGCTTTGCAACCTCACATGTCCTTGTGCTAAACAGCAGCAAAACACACCACCAGGATCATGGGGAAAACCCCTGCTGTGGTGGGCTGCAGCACTTCACTCATTTTCCTTTAGACAAGGGAAACTGGAAAAATACAGTAAAAATAATAATTGTAGTTTTATGTGTGCCCAGGGGAGAGCCAGGGCCAAGTGCTGTTAAGTGTAGATGCAGCCAGTCTGCTCTGGAGGGAGCAGAACATACATGAACCTGTTTGTTCTCCTTGGCCTCCCACACAAAGATCAGTCCTTGACTTTTATTTACTAGTAGGGATGTATATAGAGAGTACTGGAAACCAGTCCTGTGTCAAAAAAATCCCTGACTTAATAGAAAAATTAATTATTTTGCTTCTCAGAGAAAGATTATATTTTCCAACTGGCTAAGTATAAAATGAAATTCATCTCTTAGGGCCACAGCTTACCAGCAGCTAGCATCTCCAGCAAAACAGATTGATATTAGTTGCTCTTAGTTGTTAGGTAAACAAAAATAAAGTGTTAGATAAATAAAAAATATTTTCCTGTGTCTACCCTGAAAGGAAAGCAGTTAACAGCAAAAGAGGTACCTGCATTTCACACTAATAATTCAAATGAGGCAGGAAATTGCAACACCATTGATTTATATCTTTAGGATGAATGGGAATATAAAATACATACATATATGTATCATGAGCTCAGTAATTGCATCAAAACTATATGCAGAGAGGTATATGCTGCAAAGGTAATATCCATGACCAGCATGATGTCTTCTACCAAAAACATCATTGGCAAAACTATCCCTTCTGCAATGAAGTTTTAGGGGGCTTCTATGGAAACTGACTTCAATAAAGAAGGCTGGAACTAGAACCCTCTGAGTTTAAAATTTCTTTTAACACAGCTTGAAGCAAAATTTCGATTTTTTTTTTTTTTCAGTTTAGAAATCTGCCCTCCTTTTTCTGTTTGCTTGTTTCCTTTTATTTAGACAATAAATACCTGAAAAATTTTTACCCCAGAAAGCCTCAAAGCAGCAGTTCAAGAATCTCTCACAGAGACCAGAAGTGCCCCAGAGCTATGATTCAATAATCCATCCTGCAGATGGAACAACCCAGTCACACTCTGGTGATTGTTCACCACTTCCAGCTCTGGTTTCGTGCTGAAACAAAATTCTGGTAAAGGCACAAACCACAGTTTCCAGGAATGTCCATACAGGCAGCACAACACAGTGATGAGCATTCAGGGCATGTGAGCAAGAAGGGTCCCTTTGGAAGCAAAGCCGTGTTTAGAAGTCTCCAACTTGCAGCTTGTTATACCATGCTATCAATAGTCAAAATCCTGCCAGGAGCCACAGTATTTTTCAAAAGGAGCTTGTGCTGCTCCGGGGTTGTATTGGTTGTATGGCTGTGCTGCTGCCTTTGACCGCTTCCTTTCCCTCCCACTTGAAACTCGATAAGATCATGGTGGAAAATGGAGCGTAAGATGGACAAACAATGCTGCTACTTGGTGAGAAATGCACTCAGGAATAGAGGAAATCCTGCATTTCCTTATGAAGATAACTTTTCAAATAAGACTTTAAGCGAATATGCAGGTTCTAGAGACAAGAGGAGCCTGATGTGAGGCAGGCCAAAGCTCCAAAGTGTGTGTTGTAAAGGGACACTTAAGCCTGTGTATTTATACAGTGCCAAGGCAGAAATCCATGTCCAGACCTCGGGTTCAAAGGGTTTAATGCCAATGAGCATTAAACTGAGATGTGCTCATGCAAGCTGCCCAGGAACCTCTCTGGCTGCTCCACCACAGCATCCTGCCTCTGGTGAGGGGCATGTGCCTGGGAAGTCCCCCTAGAGAGCTAAATGTGTCCCACATGTGCAGGGGGGATCCCTGCAGCCACCAAAACAGAGTGACACTGCTGCTTGTGCCCCTCAAGCAATGCACAGTCTGTGCACCATGCCACAGGGTGTGTTGCAAGGATGGGGTGGGATGCAGAGCCAGGAATCTGTGCAAATGTCACATCACCCCAAGGCCCACCCCACGGGAAAAATTTCCACATGGGAAAGAGGGTACATGCAGGACAGAAGAATGTGCCAGCAAACCCACCCCAGCCCTTGTGGCCAAGGGGTCTTCAGCACAGCCCATGGTTTTAAAACAAAGCCCATGCTCAAATGCTGTGTTAGAAACCTTATGCTACTCACCATGTGAGCTGCAGCACAGCTTTCCCAAAGCAAGCTGTCTGGGAAGTCAACTGGCTGTCTCTTTGCTTAGGACACAAATTGTTTTTGAGGTGCACACACCAGGGGCTTTTCACATGTATCACATACCTGCACAGATGCTTGGGGCAGTAGGACACAACAATCTGGGGATTGAGCACCTCCATTTAGGAGAGACCAAGCTCATCTCATCCAGCCTTGGGTTTAACACTAGATTTCAATAAAACAGAAGCAGAATTCTAACACCTCCATGCAAGTTCTCACATGCCCAACACACTTCTTTCACCTCAGGGAGGGTTAAAGGTCCAAAGGTTCAAAGCCAGGTATTACCATGCCAATTTTTCCTGACCAGACAAAACTCAGGCCAGCAAAAGCCTGCCCAGAACTGGAAAGCAGACCTTTCTGCATAGCAACACAGAGGTAGGAAGGAGGGGGAACCCCAGCTCTCAACATTGCCCTTGGAGAGCCCAGAGCTGCAAATACCTTTTCCACTTGTCCTGCCCAGCAGGATACCCCCAGTAGGACCAATAAGTGTGAGCAGTGCTGGCAGAGGCAGCCAAATGCACCCAAACCTGGCAACACGACTGTGCTGCTTCGTAGAAGTGCAGAGAGAGATAACAGCAAGAAAAATTTAAATTAATTAAAGATATGGCTGCAAAATCTCAGCATCTGCTCTGAAGGAGTTAAACCTGTTCTGTGTGTCTCTCTGACCTGTCAATAGTGATAAAATTGCTTCCTTTCCTCCTGCTTTTTTATATACTGCTACACAGTTGGATTCCAACATGCAGGCATGGCTTCTTTAGGGCTTTATACATTCTGTCATGGTTGGCTGCATTTTTCAGAACTCTTTTGCCTTCCTTAAACTTGAATAAAAAGAGGTCTATTAAAAAATGCAAAGGACTCATTTTTCAAAATCAACCCTAGCCTTCAACTTTTCAAAATTAGAGCACTGTTTCCTTCATTTGGTTTAATCCCAACTGCAAAAGAAAAGAAACCCACTTAGAGGGTAACCAAGGACATAAATGCCTTGGGACCTAGCAGGACAATCCAGCAGTGCCTGCTCCATTCACAAGCTGGGCTCTCCATGGTTAGTGGTGGGAGGAAGGCATCTTCCCAACAGAGCCCAGAGACAGTGACCCTACTGAAGTGGTCACAGCACTAAGCCTGGCAGACTTCAAGAAGGATTTGGACAATGCTCTGAGCCACATGGTGTGACTCTGGGACTGTCCTTTCAGGGCCAGGAGTTGGACTTTGATTATCCTTGTGAGTCCCTTCCAACTCTGGATAGTCTTTGTGATTCAGAACAAGAGACAAACTGTGGAGCTCCAGCAGATCTTCTGTAGAGCCCTTTCTTTCCCTGGCTGGCATGAGGTACCTGAGTTTTAATCCTTCAATCAGCTTCAATCACAAATAGCCACAGATGTGCATCAAACTTTTTCACAGCTGTGATCAACTCTTAAAAGAGCACTTGGCCACATCTTCAGGAATTGGGTCAGAGCAATCAGTATCTTCCAACAAGACAAGACAGAAATTTTGGGTCAGGTTTGGATTCACAATTGACCACCCTTTTTCAAGGTGACCTTGTGCCTCAGGCTTCTAAGTCAAGCTATTTTTTAGAGGTTAGCAAACAACAAAAGCTCTGTGTTTTGAAGAGCTTAGTGCATGGGGTTAGGCACGAACTGTTGCAAATTGTCAGTGCTCTTCTCACATCAAGGGGACAGGCAGTGACATTTGGCTTGGGCAGCAGCCAAGAGATGCACAAAAGCTCAGGTGTTTTGAAGCTTAGAAACACTTGTATAGGTGTCTAAAATGACAGCCTGGGTTTCTGGGGAAGGTGTCTAAGGAGAACAGACAAACAGAGAGTGTGGTGGACTCTGCCAGGGAATTACATCTCTAAAATTGAAAAGACCACTGTCAATAAGCCTGGTGGATGCATTTGAATCCACTGCTTTAAAGAGCAACTATCCACCAGGATCTGTTGCTGCAAACAAAAATATGATGAGAGTGTGAGTGTAACATGTCAAATTAGTCAATACAATGATTTTAAACTCACAGTAATGGCCACTGGAACAGCTGCTTTCTCTAGTATTTTCCTTCAAGCAAGGAAGACCACAGCAGTATTCCTGTCTTGGCATAACATGTAACACAGCAAAAGTCTTCAAGAGTTTTAAGCATTTTTTGCTGTGAAACATTCAAAGCAAAAGCGTCAAAGATCAGGAAATATGTGACACCTGCTGATTCCCTATAGCTGATGGAATGGGGGGGTTAATTTATGTTGTCAGTGGTGTCCGGTTGTTTTCTGCTCCAGCCCAGAAAAATATTTTTTTTTTTTTATGACTACTTAGGAGGAGGAATCAGTTTGGATACTTCAGACCTAAAATCAGCTCTGTAGCTGATCCTCCCTGAATTAAAGTCACTATCCCTCATTACTGGAAACATCAGCCAATGTTCTAAAAACCATCTGTCATTTAAACCATGTCGTCTTTGTTTAGGCCTTTTGAATCTACTTTAATTTTCACATCTGCATGGTCCAGCCAATACCTTTATTTAAGCTGACTTTTAAAGGCAGACTAAGGAAGGCAGGAAAGCAAAACATCTTCCCCCAAGCCCATAGGGATATTTGGGCACAGACTTATCCCACCTGCATCAGTGGGGAGCAAGTGTAGGGAAACCAAGAACGCCACAGCACGATTCAGCTCTCCCAAGACACAGAGCACCTTAGAAAGTGACCATCACTTTCCATTACCATACAGACAGCCAGAACTGAGAGATATGCTTAACCAAGGACCACTGTTAAGTGCTTAAAACTGGGATCACTGGAGAGCTGTGGCAGGTGTGAACACAGCCTGAAGTGGCTTTTAAAATGCCACATTATTTAGCTGGACTCTTCACCTTGCCTTCTGTGACTGTTAAATTGGAATGCAGTTCTAAAATACCCTATTCCAAATGCCAGGGGTTTGTTATTCAAAGGTTTTTGTCCATCTCACAGAAACTTTAACTGTCCTGCAGACCCTGATGAGCTCAAGTGGGTACACTTGCTGCAGATCATGCCCCGTGGTCCCCTCACCAGCCTATTCTTTGTGCATACAAAATTGCCCTTGCTAGTAATAATGAGCACCAAAGCTTCTCCTTGAAGCATCTGGGAATATTTCCCTTCAGCTGCCTTGTGACGTTGGAGCAATATTTGTAATGTATTTTGTTAGACTCTGCCTAATGAAAAAACCATCAAACAATCTTTTTAAATCATAAAGACCAATGACAGACTTGTCCTGAGCAGCAAATTCACCATGGTATACGAGGGACTCCCATTGTGGGTTGCACACTGGAATTATATTTTCAAAACTAGAGGGGTAAAAGGAAAAAGAAAAGGGGTTTTCTTATACATGAGCAATGGATGTTATAAAATTTCTCCCTGTTTGAAGGAAAATTAGAGATTAGATCTTCCAGCTGCCACTAATTCACTTGTAACAAAGCATGATCAATTATTGCTATAAACAAAGCACATTCCAAAACAATTGAGGCTGAGGCAATAAAACCACCCATTAGAACAGACATGTTGGACAGGCTCCAGTCAGTCTCATTTAGGTGAGTAATTTAGGCAAAGCTCCACTGCAATTTCAGGCATCTGGCCTGGGAGAGGAGGGGGAAGAAGACAGTTCAGGCAGCCTGATAGACCTCTCTGGAGTTTTCTGCTGGCATCAGTGGAGAAGGGTGAGGGCTGCTGTTCCTGGGGAATACAGGGAGCCCTGCACTGGACAGGGGAACTCTCCTGCCATGTCACAGTGCTGCAGGCTGAGACACCACCCAGGAGTGCCACAGCCAGGAGGGTGGAGAGCACACAGCCTCGGCAGACTCAGCTCTGTGTTACCCCTCTGGTGCCTCCCTTGGCACAGGGCAGTGTGTAGGGGCAGCTGAATGCACCACTCACTGCACGGTCTCACCATCAAACTCCCACTGTGCTTCCCCTGGCACAGCCCTGGGGGCTCAGAACTTCCCCAGACAGCACCCAGGCATGGCCTGGGGATGGCATGGGCCATGTGCAGCCCTCCCACTTTGGAGAGTAAGGGAATATAAATGTGTGAATGCAAGCTCTGCTCTGCCAGCTGTCTTCAATACAAAGCAAGAGTCTCTGGCCCACCAATTTATTTGTTCAGATGTAGTCACAATCAAGGCAAAGTTAACAGTCAAGCTCCCTTCCTCCTTGAAGGGGGCCTAACACCAAGGCTCAAATAACATGTTTTCTAGGCTACCCCTCACCCAAACTCATGACACCTGTGTCCAAAGGGTCTCCAAAATTTTGTCAGGGAGAGTGTCAAGTGTACATACTCAGTATACTCCATGGCAGATTGTCTCTATTACTCTCCCACAAACCCAGCAAGGCAAGCACCATGTGCTTATGATGGTGGAAGCAACCACCAGATAATAGGAAACCTATGCCATGTCTCATGTCACCACCTGGAACACTGTCCTGGGCCTTGGAAATAAGTCTTATGGCAACATGGCACCCCAGAAAGAATTGAGCCAGA
>JAOTQP010001546.1:97133615-97162256 GCA_026413545.1 Cichladusa arquata | reverse complement strand
TGAGAATAGCCAGTGATTTGGATTGTGTGATGTTAATTGCCATCTGACACTCATGTCACCACTGCTGAGCTGGCTACGTGCAACATCAAGGCTATTACAGTAGGAATCACCCAGATTAATGAAGAACAAACTTTAGTGAAACTGGACAAACACAGCAGTGATGGAATGAGAACTGACTTCAGCAGGCAAAAAAACCCAACACCAGACACCACCTCTTCCCCAAAGGACTAAAATGACAGATGAAACCCAAAGTCATGGACTAAATGAAGTCAGTGGACTTGTTAGGGGGATGGCACATAGACTAAGGGAATTATATCTGTGTTTATATATCAAAAGACAGGAAAAGTGATGGTGGTTACTTGGGATTTATTGAAAAGCATGGGACCTGGGCATGACATAAATTGTATAGAATAAGGGGTGAATACTATTCTGATTTCAGCTAGGATAGAGTTAATATTATTCCTGTTAGCAAATATAGTGCTGTGTTTTGGATTTAGGATAAGAATAATGTTGATTATCATCAACATACTGGTGTTTTAGTTCTTGCTAAGCACTGTTTTAACTAAGTCTGGGATCACTCAGGTTCTCACCCCACCCCACCAGCAAGTAGGATGGGGTGCACAAGAAGCTGGGAGGGGACACTGCTGAGGCAGCTGACCCAAACTGGGCAAAGGGATATTCCATACCATATGGCTTCATGCTTAGCATATAAACTAGAGGGAAACCTGGCCAGGGGCCATGGCTCAGAAACTGGCTGGGCATTGCTTGGTGGGTGGTGAGCAATGCATTGTGCATCACTTGTTTTGTATACTCTAATTCTTGTATCATTGTTATTATTGCTGTTATTTTCCCTTCTGTTTCTGTCCTATTAAACTGTCTTTATCTCAACCCATGAATTTGACTTTTTTTTCCCAGTCCTCCACTCTAGTGCAGGGAGGGAGGAGGGAGTGAAGGAGCAGCTGTGTAGTGCTTAGCTGCCTGCTGGGTTACACCATGACACCCACAGCCAGGACAGCTATAAAGTCCTGGTGTAGGTGCTGTGTCACAGAACTTCCCCACAAGTGAAGTCCCTGGGGGAATCTCTCAAGTGCTAGAGTGTAACTTTAAGACCAATATCTATCACCACCCCAAATCTGACTACAGACCAGCCACACACTCTGGTCTATTTAGGCTGCTCTGGGGAAAGATCAAGTGGCTCTTTGTCCAACCCTGGACCACAAAAACCTTTGAGGTGACCTGCTCCTGAGAGCTGGCACATCTATTCAACCCTGAGCAAATGACATTAGTCACTCAAGGAGTTTCTGTGCTGAGGCCAAAGATGAGCACAGAAAATTCTGGGAAGCTGATGGACAGGTTCATCCAAGGCTCAAATGGGGTTCAGAGTGGTGGGATCCACACCAAGACAGCAGGAGGAGCTTGTCCTTGAATGCCACTCAAAAAAATCAAAAGTCAGATATTGTAATAACATGCAGAGCTGCCACACAGGTTTCTGACACTCAATAGCAGCAGGTGGCAATGAGAAAGTGTAAGAAATGTGTGAAGCATGCACTGTTCCCATTGTTCCAGATCATCCAGCAATCAACATTTTGGAGAATACTTGCATTGAGGGCTACTCTTGATTTTTGTGCGGGATTGTCACAACCAACCGTATCTTCCAGCCTCTCTTTTCCTTTTGCCACTACAATATTTTTTCACAACTTCTATGATTTTCATGTACATTTCTTCCTTTTTCTTGTGTGAAATTTTCTGCTAACAATGCCTTACATTCTGATGACAATCTATTATAAATTACAGCGAATAATCATCCTTTATTCACCTCTTCTAACCATCTGACATTACCCTCCAGTCATCTCTTCTTGGTGTTGAAAGTTTAGTCTATTTGGTGTTTTCTGCTATAGAAACTGTCATATTTCTGATGAACTTCCTCTGCAACTTTTCATGTTCTAGTCTCTTTGCACAATTTATTTGTCATATAAAAATATAAGAATATATTTTGTAAATACAATAAATATTTATTTTATGCAGTTAGGTGCTGCATAAATTCTGATTACATTGACCTAAATCTGCTTACTCCTTGCTTTTGAGCAGTATCCACCAGCTAGCTGCAGACACAAGCTTAGATTCCTCTTTTTGCTCCTACTCTTCAGCTCAGCTAGTTCCCAAATAGTATCAGTATTACTTGTCCTGCTACAGCAAGTCAAAGTTTTGGGATGTTGGATTTTTGCTACCTAGACTACTTTTTTTTTTAATTATATTTGGAGAAGAGGAAGTATCTGATTTATGAAAGTGAAATTAGTCTAGGACCCACACCCCAGATGTCAGTATCCTTTTGAGAAAAAAAAAATAGACTAAATCAATAGAATCTTTTAGTTTAGATGCCATTTATTAAAATGCAACATTCACATTGTCTGAAAATAACAGCCAGATGAAACTTGTTGGGAGATTAAATTTCAATTACAGCTGACATTTCTAGAACACTGTGATAGAAAAGCCATTCATACCCCCAAACCCAGATAGGCACCTCATATCTCCTGTTTCTGGTCATCAGCTTTTCAAAGGGTCATCACTGGCAAAATCCACTGCAGAGATACAGGGGCTGACATTTTGTGCTCCAGCAATCATGGGAGTCATCAACACCTGAGTCAAATAAGAAGAGCAATCACTCAGCACTCCCAGCAGCCTGTGGGATGCTCTGGTGATCAGCACGCTTTGAGGCTGTGATTTCAAGGGAGATATTTGATTGTACAGGCAAGTAAAATTTCTTTGAGAGTGCAGGGAGTGAAGGGAAAATGTTCATCAATCAACAGTAGTGGTTTGGGGAAGAATGGTTTGCCAGGAGGTTTGAGGGTTGTTTTTTCATCTCTCACAGAATTCCTACGAGTCTCAGGCAAGCTGTTTATGCCAAGTTTAACAGAGGACTACAGGAAGTGTTAGACAGGGATGGGTGCCTTTGGTTCTTGTTTTTCTGGGCTCTTTCTGAGCTTCCCAGGCTCATGTGAGAGCTCAATATATGGGTATTGAGAGCCTCCTTCCAGAATAACTTTTTAGGTGTCTTTGAATCTACTTTCCAGCTAAATACCTGCAGGTTTCAGCTACTCTACTAAATAAAAAAGAAGTTGGATTGTGCATTGTGAAATGGAGAGATCAGGCTGGAGAACTAAGAGGCCAGCAAATCTGCAGTCATGTCCTAAACCTGGACAGGCTCTCTGAGCATCACCAAGCCTGAATTCCCTCGCTGTCTCCCTGGAGATCTGGGTAGGAATACCTGGGTGGGTTTCACAGCTCATGCCTGTGAGATGGGCAGGCAACATCACATTTGGAAGTGCCCAAATCAGCTGCAGTGTAGACAGACCTTGAATTGCACACCTGTGGGGCTGGGATGGTCTGTTGAATACAGCCAATATAATCAATAGCCTCTTGCAAAAAAGAGTCTGTCACTAGGGTTGTTGGACACTACCAAAATGTCCATTTGGAATAACTCTGGTTATAAGAACAAGCCCTTCCTGAAGGTATATTCTGAGTATTTCTTGTACCTCTGCAAGCCTTTTGAGAAATGGGACCCTTCCAAGGAGCAAGTCTTTCAAATAAAGTCATGTGAGTCACAAAAACACCATCTAAAAGTGCCTATATGTGAGCAGATTTGTGCTGCCCAGAGTAAAACTAAAAATAAAGGAATAATCTAATAAAGAAAGCTACAGGAGGAAGACTAGATGACAAGAATTTTCTTGTAATGTGCCCAGAGCTGGACTAAGCAGCTTCTAATTCCACTGATTGAGATGGTTTTGAGGGACAAGCTGTAGGGTAAGATAAAGAGCTGTACTTAATCTGACTTACTTGAAATTACACAGCACATATCTGTCTCATAGCTGCAACAAAATATTTATCTTCATCTTTGGGACAGGAAAAATACAAGATCAATCGAAATACAAAATGTACATGTATAATGCTCGTCTCCCCTTTGCCTTGAAAAATTATAAATATTCTAAAACTCCAAAGCAATATTCACAGTTACCTCTTGAAAAGAAGAAATTTTATTAAACTACCCAATACAAGAACAGCAGCAGCTGAACTCCCTCAGTTTGGGACGAAATCTTGTTTAGGAAGAGGTCTTTTCACAGATCTAGTCTCCTGCTTAAGGCTATTTTGTACCAATAACACTATTTGGACCATCAGTAAAATGGACTGACCACTGCACCCAACACAGCTACTTAGGTTTCTCATCTTTCAAACACCTGACAAATCTTGGCATTAGTGAGATGCATTTCCCATCTATGTGAAGTACTTCAAACCATTTGAAGATTTATACATTGCATTAATCTTTTCATTGATGAGCTCTTCCTAATGGTGGGGGGGTTTTGTCTCCCTCATTTCCTCCCTGAGAGCATTTGGCTCCAGTCAGATTACTTTGCCCATAAATGTTGAGTGCTGTTATGTGCACTGCAGGGCTATTACCACCAGCTCATTTTTCCAAAAGAGACACTGATCTACACCCACAGCTGACAGCTCTCCCTCTGACACCACCCTTCTGATCACAGTAGATCTTCTTTGATCCCAGTAAGCCTTTAAAATAAGGCTTCTGACCCAAACACTGACAGAGTCATTGGGCACCTCTGCCCACTGTGAACAGCAAGACCCAGGAGTGCCTCTAGTCTGCATCTGATGTCTGGATGAAATACAGATGGGCTGTGAATCAGCCTCCCATGAGCAGACTTCAATGGGAGGAAAATCAGATTGCACAGATGTGTTTCAGCCATCCTGATAGAGACAATTGAGAGATCAGGGCCTGGGGGATTGCCATGACCTGGCCTGATTTGTACTCAGCACACAGGTGCTGCTTCCCATGAACACTGGGGCATGCCAGGAGCAGTATTAGTGTGCATCCCTGGGTCTCCCGTGCACCCACCCCAGAGGGAGAAGCAAACCAGTGAGGTAGATAATGGAGATGAGCTGAAAGCTCAAGTGGATATTTTATGCTTGTGTATGACAGATAAAAATCAAATGGCAAAATCCACTCTTATTTGCATTTTGTGCTTGTGGAGAGCATTAAAAAGCTAAAGCAGTGCTGCTGAGACCCAGTCTGGGCTTTGATGAGCTTCAGTTAGGGTGGTTTATGGTCACTAAACTAGTCTGTTTACTTGAGTTGTTTCTTCTGTAAAATCTCCAGAGTGTTTCCCTTAAAAATGTGTTTAAGAATACAATCCTAAAACAAATATAAACAAAAAATATCCTATTATTGGCAAGGAAGATGATTTACTGGAATAACTAACATTAGTGGTATCTTAGGTATCTCTTTCCTCGGATAATTTGAGTGTGAATACACATAGCATTCCTTTGTTTTGCTTTAAAATAAATCACTTGCAAGTATATGGAAACAAAATGGTACAGTCATTTCCTGCCTTAGGCTGACTCTATTTCTAATAGCCCAGTGCTTTTCACTAATACAATAATTCCTTTTATTGTACAGCCACATGCAGCTTGTTGTGATACCATTAAGGAGCTCACTGAAGGACACAAGGAGTGATTGCCAAGGAACAAGAGATGTGTGACCTCAAAGTGCACAGCTTTTCTCCAGTTGGGGGTCCAAGGAGTGCATTTACAATACACAACAAAAGAAATAGATTTCAAATACAGCCCATGGCTAACTGAATAAATATTGAAAAAGCTACTGCTAAACACTGTATTCATATGGTACAAATAGCAGGAATCCATTTCAACAGCTGAATACCAAGCAGTACATCTATTCTTGCAGTCATATTTTTAACTACTTTTTAAAAATATTTATCACTTCTCTGCTAACTAAAAGGTAATTTTTAGCATGATCCTTATTTTTGTCCTAAACCACTTATATGCCTTTTGACCCTTGAAACCAAATTTTTTCCAAACTTTTCAAAATGAAGTCATCATTAGTTTATACTGCACTTTAATTTATACATTGATGCATTCTTCTAACCAATATCTCACACCTCTCTTTTCCCCTACTCTCTCCTAAATCATGAAAAATAGACAATTTATTTCAGAATCCAGTGCATTACCAGGAAAATAAATCTACATTATTTCACTGCATCCTTCCATTAAAGACTGCAGCCCTTTCTCTATAGATGTCAGCATACATACCAAAGAAATTATATCAGCTAAAACTGCCTTATCAATTTGCTCAGATTTACTAGTCTAGCCTCTGAACTGTAGCAAACACAGTAATAAATCCTGTCAGGAAGAAGTTAATTCTGATTGTTTCCTCCATCAGATCAGAAAACCAAGCATGGCAGTGTAAATTTTTCCTTAGCCATAGTTAAAGGTGAGCCACGTGCACTCCCCACTCTGGCACTTGCAAGCAAGTGACATTTCTTTAAGGAGGCTCTGTCAGACACACATAGAGTGTTATACAAACACAGAAACCTCAGATACCTCACTCTTCTGCTTTGGGCATCCAGCAGAAGCTGTGAGGATCTGCAGTTTATTGTCTGCCCATCTGTGGCTCACACAATCTCTGTTTATCACCCAGGAGGGTATTACCCCCCATCCCACCCCACAGTCCTCCACCTAGTGCTTCACTATGATATTTCTGAGTCTAAATCATTCTTGTGTCTCTGCCTACAGAGCAGAAGACACTGAGCATCCTCCTCCTCCACAAGAGGCAGTGCCCCAGGACTGAACCTCAGCAAGTGTGTGAGACCACCAGCTCTCAAACAAGGCAACATCTTTTAGCAGAAGGCATCGCCTTGTTTGCCACCATATTCTCCCAAACGAGGAGGTGCCTCCCTCATTAGGTGAAAAGGGGTTCAAAAGCCCAAAGAGACCAAGGCCATAATCTCAGTGTGCCTGTCAGGCAGGGTGCAGCACCAAAAGAGGGGTCATGATGGGTAGGACGAGATTCCAATAGGAAATGCTGTTTAGGGAGAGCATGCAAGCCTCACCACTTTCTCTGATCCATTCTGAATGCCTTCTGTTTGCTGATGGATCTGGTAAATTCTAGGTCTGTCTTCACTTTATGCCCTGCCTTCATCACTCCCCTGCTAACTCTTCTCCATCCTGCAAAGTGACCACTAGGCCCTATCTTCTCCTTTCCATTTGTGAAACAGCTTTCCCATTTGTTACCTTCCCCTTTGCTAACCTTCCCAACTAAAAGTTTACTAGCTTTCACCCTGCACCAGGACTTTCCTCCTGTAAGCAGTGAAGCTACTTATTTCCTTGAGCAACATCTGCTGTTCATCCAAGTATCCACCCAACCCAACATGCTGGATCCCCTCCATCCACCATCTTCCTGAAACATTTCCAAAACTGCAGCAGGACTCCTTCCCATGACAACCCCTTCTCAGGAGTTATGGGAACATGACAACTTCTCATCTCAAGAATACTCAGAAAACCTATTCTTCATCATGAAGTCCACCATTTTACAGGGGATGGAAGTCAGGTTCTCTGGTTCATCATCTCCATGAGCTCTTCTACAGTCCCTTGGGTGGTTGGGAGTCACACTGCCAGTTCACCAGTTATCAGGCATAAAGGCACTTTGTAAAGAGAGGTTACAAACCTTGGCCAGCACTATCCAATTCAGATATTTGGGCTAATATTTCCCACATGTTTTCTTCACACTGATTTCACTCCTTTGACCCACAGGCCCTGAGGTATGTACCCAGTATAGGAATGTCTCAACACTTTCAGCAATGCATTCATCAAAGATCCAATGGGCTGTTCTGCTATGTCTTACCGTCTCTGGAGTCCCATTTATCAGTAAGGTCCCTTTTATATTTTTCTACCAATTCATTACCTTTCTGTAGATATAGCTAAAGAACTTTTTTACTCTTGGTTTGAGTGCCTTTTGTGAGATATTTTCCAAATGCTTTTTTCAGCCCTCTTATTTTCCCATTTACATTTCAGTTCACATATTTTATGGGCCCTGCCATTATTTTTATTTAGAGAAATAATTATGTTTTTTCTTGGACACTCATCTTTTTCTTCTTTAGAGCCATCCTGACTTTTTGTTGACTATGCTGTGCTTTATTACACTTTTTTATTTTTTGATTTTTGACACGCATTTCACCTGTGCTTCTAGCATTTCAGGTCGTTGAGGGGGTTGGGGGTTGAGATTGTTCTGTGTGACTTTTTTTTTACTAATTACTGCCTTTTAATATCACTCCTTGTTTCAGAATGTAACATCTGCATGCTGAATTCATTTTTCCTGCTCTCTCACCACAATGTTAAAACTATTTGCAGTGTAGTTGGATCTATAACCACCTGTCCCATTAGTGACTCCCAGGTAAGACTCTGTGCACACTGAAGAGCAAATCCAGGCTGATGTCTTTCCTTGTGCATCCTAGGGCTGGTTGTGATGTGAACCCATCACTCATCACCATTGCCTCATGTATGACCTCTAATGTGGTGTCCCACATTAGTAGTAACAACAGAATTTGTTAACAAAAAAGGAAAAATGGGAAACACACATTATTCCCTTCTTTGGTTTTACTGATGCACCACATCTTTGTTCAGTGTTAGATTACAGAACTATACATCATGTCAGTTCATTTTTTAAAAAGTGAATATCCCCTCTAAAAATCTAAACAGTCTCACCCGAGCGTGCACCACATGTGTTTACATCAGGCTCCTATGTTGTTCAGCTGAATATTGTTTACATGCAGAGCTGCCTTCTTCATAATGAGTGTCCTTGAAAAATTTGTCACAATATTTTCCAGTGAAAAATAATTGCTTGGCTATGTATAAATTTCTGCTAAACAAGATTTTTAGCTAGAAATTTCATGATGGGGGAAGAATTTTTTCCCCACCAGCTCTAATGTTTACTTCATCACAGGCAGAGCCATCATTTAAAATTTCTCCCCAAGGCATCGTAAATAATGTCACAACACGCTGCTCCATTTTTTAGCTCCAAAAATTCAAGACACAAATGGCAGAGGCAGTGGCCTTTTTGAATGCTAAGATTTGCTTCTCTATAACACTTAGTTATTAGCAGGTATTTGCAGACAGATGTTATCACTGTATCTTGCAATTACATGACTTTATGGTGGTGGCAGACTAGTTTACAAGAAGAGCATATGGAAAATACAAGAGCAGATCAATTAGTTTGAAGATGCTTTTGATTAAAGCACTGAAGCTGGCATGACACTTCTGAAGCCTTTGAGACTATCTATGTTTTATAACTATCACAACACAAACATTTTCTGACAGATTCTGTTTCAGCTTGGTAATATCCTCCACAAATCTGTGCCCAGAATCCAGTGTGCACCAAGATCTTAAAATCTGACGTCAAGAACTGGGAAACCAGAAGAGTTTAGATAGAAGAGAAGAACTGCCAAATTACAGGAAGATCTCCAAACATGGAATATATCATGCTCCAAATGATACCATTTATTTCTGCAGCCCCCATGTTCCTTGCAGATGGTGTGGCAACATTTTTAGTTCTTACATGGGCTAAACTAGTTTCTGTGGTCTTGGCTATCTGTTTTAAAAGTAAACATATAAAATATCATGTTGACAAAGCCTGTTAATATTATTATGATTAAGTAATTGAAAATGCATTATTTAGTTTCAAATAATGTCACTTAACATCTTAAATAGCTATTTGGTAGAGACAAAGCTACACTGTACAAAGAATAAACGCTTTTTTTGCCTCCTGTTGTATCTCTACTATGTGGAGGACAAATTCAAATTCTGGAAATAAATGGAAGTAAATTTAAGCAAAAGGAAGGTTATGCTTAAAGAGACTGTAATTGACTAATACAAGAAATTTAAAAATACCTATTAGCAAGACGAAAGAAATTAAATCCTTTCTCTTTTAATTCATAGGAAAAAAAAATCACATAAACATTTCTGCCAGCATTTCAAATTTTTCATACCAAGGAAAATCAAAGGCAAAAAATGCCTGTTTTCTTTTTAAAGTTCCTATTTTCTCTCTAGCACCTGAATTCAGCCCAGTGCCAGCTGGGGTAAAGGAGGCGGAAGGAGCCAGAGCAACACTTCACAGGTTTTTGGACAAAATAGCACATTTTTGCCTTTTTTTGTTGTTGTTTTTCTTCAGCAGTTGCGATAACTGTGAGGACTTCTGGTCTTAAAGCAGCCTAAACCTCTTGCCTGTAGAATTGTTCTCCCAACTCCATGGCCCTGGGAGCCACCTTTGGAATAGAAGCTGAGCTGCCTCCAGCCAGAGCCATGTGCAGCTCTGGGCACGTGGAGCCATCCTGTCTCCTGGAGCTGGTGAGGAAGGAGACAGAGATCTGGGAGGAAGAACCCTGTGTCCACTTGGTGCTCAGCTGTGGGAGCCTGGCAGATGTGAGGAGCTGGCCAGCAGCTGGCTTGAGCTTCGAGCTGCTCAGTTCCCATTCTAGCACTCCCTGCACAGGATTTCTAATTAGTTAATTCCTAGTGTTTCAAGGTTAGTGTTGGCTCTAAACCAGGGAAAATAAACAAGAAATCTGATCATACGCTTTAACCTTCAGTTCAAGGTTGTTATATGTCAGAGGAAGAAGAAGGTGCTGTCACTTTCAAGAGGAAACACAAGCAATGAATTAATCAAGCTTCTGTCTCACTATCTAGCTGTCACCTGGCATTTATTAATAAAGGGCAAGTTTGTTGTCTTGTGTGATTTTTCCATGGGGACTGGCCAACTGGTTGGTGGCAGTTGCAGAAGTGCCATTTACTAGCCAGCCAGATTAGCTCCTTCCCAGCATTCCTGCACAACCACACAAGATTATCTGACCGAGACCTCGGCTGCGTCAATGCAGATATGAGCATGGTCAGTGACGTGCTCAGACAGCCCCACCAAGCACCCAGGCTCTGGCCAGCTGCCAAGACCTTGCTGGGGCCAGCAAAGGTCCTCACCTGCCAGCTGCAGGGCAAGAGGATGCTTTGTGAGAATTTTTCTCTGGTATGTCCATGCAGCTTGTTGGAAAGAATCAGGCAGTACCACCACATGAAACCTTGTCCTGTGTCCACAGTCCACAATGCTGAGCTTTGGGACGCTCTGAGTGGTGCTAAGATGCCAGTTTTCTAAACTAACAAATTGCAGGGCTTTCTGGGTTGAGAAACAGAAGCTACTTCATCACAAGGGTCCTGGAAACTGCCCTAACCTGGCCATGAAAAATTCACTGGTGAGATTTTGCCTTTGTCATAGACATGATGACAGTAAATGGACTAGAGCTGGACTAAATGATCATTCTAGGTCCCTTCCAACTGTTCTGTTCTATTCTATTCTAATCTATTCTGTTTCCATTCTATTCTTTCTGCTTTATCAAGCAAAGGCCTGAAATGCACGACAATACAATCCAGCTATTTCTGATTCATTTGACATGCCTAAGAAGTAAAACTTAAGATCTCTATGGAAACAGTGGGATTCATCATAGGAAATTCATTGGATGGGTCAGTCTTTTCAGGTAACTTGGTGTTAGATACTAGTTATTTGCTTTTGTCTGGAGCAGATGGACAAGGTGGAAGAGCAACCGCATCATTGTACAGCCCTGTGCCCCACAAGTCCACAAAGGGCAGTAAAACCTGTCCTTTTCATCAGCTACTCCAGGTCTGAGCCCTCTCCATCTCACTTCCACCTCCCGTTCTGCACCACAATGGAAAAGCAGCAGAAAAGAGTCTGCCCAAACAGTCCAAGGGCTTCTTCTCTCGTGGCCATCAGCAGGTATTCCCAGAGTGAGATGGCACACGGCATGGAGCAGGGGGACAGACTCAAACTGTGTCTGTTTGCAGGGAAGCACAAATGATTTTACGTATGAGACATTTACTGATGCAAGCTGCTTGCTGGCAGGGAGGCAAAATGAGGTAATGCCCACAGGACCACGTGGAGGAACTCGGCTGCCCAGACAGCAACACCTGAAAAGTCAGGGATGCTGGTCTCACACATCTCACCAGACAGAAGGGGATAGAAGCCCTACTCCTCAGAAGAAGATATTCATATAATCAAGGTCCAACAGAGCCTGGAAAACTTTTGACACATAGAGCCATGACTGGAGAGGGGGTGGGCAGAGAAAGTCAGCCCTCAACTCTCACTGACTTTCAACCTGACTTAGACACATGAATGTTCTTCACACTGTCTGAAAGCCTCCCTTATCCAGTGCACTTGAAAATAACAGTTATTTAGCTTTGCTGAACTGTTCAGAGCTGATTATGCCTTCTTATCAAAAACAGAGAAACAAGTGGTGCACATTTCTATGCGTACACAGTGCAAAATACCACCAAACAGATGTAGGTGTAGAGATACTATTTGTGAGATTCACCAGCTGGCTCTGCTGCCCCTCAAATGCAAGGTATCTTGCAGTCTTCATAAAGGTTATGTATGTAACAGGTTGAAAGCAGAAATGTGATGTCTGAAGGCGAAAGCAGGCATGAAATAGTGGGGTGGATTTTGATACAGCATATGAGTTAGGATTTTTTGAGAAGAGAGAAGGAAGATTAATGGGCTAAAAATACAGTTTCTTTTTTTAAAAAGAGCAAGGTATTGAGAGACTTCTCATACTATGATGAGTTTGGATAAATTTTCAAAACTGGAGATACAGGAGTTTCAGAACATATCTATGCATACAATTAGGAAAACTCATTTGCACTGCAGCAGTAATCATAAAAGTACAGAATCCACTGTCCTGTAAGGGCATTTGGGTGTGCCCTGGCTTGGCTAACTTGCATGTTTGGCAGGTAAATATAGGGTGCCTATTATTTCAACACCAAAGGCAATATTTCAACAATATATCTCTTCTTTCAGCGCATACGGTTCATTTCCAAAGGTGATCTAAACATCTCCAAGGCTAACTAAGGCTGAGTTATAATGAGAGTCAAAAGCTGAACAGTCGGTTTCACCTGTCAAAACAGGACTTGAGCACTTTCAAATATCCTCCTCTTAATCTCCATTGACATGCATTGCTTCTGTTGCTCTGTTCTGAGCAGAGTGAGGCTTTTGTAAATATGAGTCAGTCCCACAGTACTGAAAATGTGGGACTTGTCTTCTGCAAGGTAGTAAACCCAAGGGTTGTCTTATCCACACATCACACCCTGGATTTCAATGGAGACAGCAGAAGGATGCCACTGTTCCTCCAATAATTACTCTAGCAAAAGTAGGGCTTAAGAATTAGTGCCTCGGTCATCATTATAATTGGTGCATCCAAATACCTTTTGTATGTAATGTAAATAACTGCAGGGAAAAAAAGCATCCAAACACAGAACAACTGCTTCAGTGACTCCCTGCCTGGGTGATGGAACAGCCAGTACTGAAAATAAAAGATGTGACTGAGGATGATCCAAGGCAAATTATAAATGTAGGTTGAAATGGTGGAGGGCAGCGAGGAGAGAATTAGAAGACCACCTCTTGAATAGATGGAAATTGTAAAGTTGATCTGTAAAATAAATACTGTGTACAGCTGTACTTCTCTCATGTGCAAGCTGGAATGAGAGGAAAATGTGGCATCCAAATCTGGGCTTCATGCTGCAGCCACAGTGGAGCCATCCAGGAGGGGCCTGAGCACCACACACTGCAGAAGAATAAGAAAACATTAGGAAGGGCAGGTCAGAGCTGTGAAACAAGGGATGCCAGTAATAAGTTCCCAGGAATTTCAAGTAATTTATCTCAGCTCAAAGACAGGTTTATTCATTTATAACGTGTTAGGAGAAAAAGTGGTGCTTGAAAAATAATCCAAAAAATTCCTTTGTCTCTTAGGCTTTGTATATACATAACTGCCCTGTGCTGCTTTCAAAAAATAACCAAGACAGATATTTTATCTGAGGAACACACATTTTCTTGTTTTTGGAGGTGTGTCAGGCTTCCATTTATCATGGTATAAGCAACACTGAAATGCCACTGCTTTCAGATGAGGATCTCTCATCTCTGCCAGGTGGCAATTTAAAAAATATTAAAAACAGGCAGGTCTCATCACTGGTGAATATTGGACCCATATATTGTCCAATATATTGGCTCCTTTAAGGGTTTATTTCTTATTTGCATTTTAGGTTTTATACTTATAGTAATCATTTCAATCAAAGCACTTTTTATTTATCAGACACAAGCAGATGTTCACATCTAATATATCACAGACTCACTGGACAGTTGAGGTTGGCAAACACCTCTTGAAATCATCTTGTCAAACTCTCCAGCTCAAGTAGGGCAAACCACAGCAGGCTTCCTAGGGCTGTCCACTTGGGGTTTGGATAACTCCAAGGATGAAGGCTCCATAACCTCTTTGGGCAGCCATATGCCAATTTGACCACCCTCAAAGGAAAGAACTGTTTTCATTTTCTTTTTCATTCCTTATTTGTGCGCAGTGCATCTTGTCAAGAAGACTCTGAGAAGAGAGAAGTGTCTGGCTCACTTGCTCCCATCAGGTATTTATTCCCTCCTTGAGCCTTCTCTTCTCTAGGTTGAGCAGTTCCAGCTTTTTCAGGCTTTCATCACAGAAGAAATGTTCCTGTCTCTTCACCACCCTCATGGCCCTGTTCTGGCTCAGTCCCATACATCCACATCTCTGTATTGAGGATCCCAGAAGCAGACCTGTCCCTCCTCAGGTGTACTGCTCCTGCTGAGCAGCAGGGACAGGTCCCTTTCCTTACCTGCTGGCAGCACTCCTCCCAGGGCAGCCCAGGAGGCTGCTGACCTTTGCCACAACTGCTGGGCCATGGTCAGCCTGCTGATCCTTCTCTGCAGAGCTGCCTTCCAGCTGCTCAGCCCCCAGTGTGCACCAGGGTATGGGATTGTTCCTCCCCAGGTGCAAGACGTGGCATTTCCCCTTGTTGAGCTTTACAAGGTCCCTCTCTACTCAGTTCTTCAGCCTCTCGAGGTCCCTCTGGATAGCACCACAACAATCTGGTGTAGATTTGCTCTCCTAAAGTCTTTGGAAACCTCTTTCAATCACCATGCTGACACCATGTGCCCCATGGAAATTTAAATCTCGACCTGTTGCAATCCTGCTACCTGTGGACACACGCCACAAGGAAGAGAGAGGGCTGCCTTTTCAGGAAGTGGTGTTTGTCCCACTCCTCAGACATGGACTGAAATTTATTGTCCTGGCTTGTTAGTTGAGGAAATGTTTGATTTTGATTTGAAATATTTCAGGGTTTGCTGTTTCTCCCAAAAGACACAATTTTCTGCAGCAACAAAATCTTTTTTTTTCCCAAACCAACTGTATCACAATAGCTAATCTGATAACAGAGAGATTCTACACGGCAGGAATGCTCTGAGATCAGAAGGAGAATACATCAATACCAGTGGGGCCACCAGCAATGACTAAACTGCATTTATTGTTTTACTACTCACTCCCTCAATGCCAAGAGCCAGCCAGCAGGCTATGCTGACTCCTTACAGTGTTTTCTTCTGTTCTGTGCTCAAGCTGCTGAAGTCCCATTCACTCCCTGTGATACTCCCACTCGTCCCACACAAGGTTTGAGTGATGCTTTGTGGCTGGTGGCAGCCAAGAAGATGCCTGTCCCCATCCACCAGGCCCTTGGGGTAGAGAGAGACATGGGCAGTTCTCTGCCATGAGGCAAAAAGCAAAGATCTACAAGAGCAGGCATAAATTCTGCTTGTCACCACTTTCCTACTCTTCAGAAAAGGCATGCAGACCTTCAAAAAAGCACTTTTAATGTATGCATTATTAATAGAAAGTGAGTGCACAGTAATAGCACTTTCTGCTGCTACTGCTGTCTGCAGTAGAAGGCCACCAGAGAACAACAAGCTCTGGATGAGAGGCATGAGTGATTATTATAAACTCATGAATTATTCTGGTTTACATTTGAAAATTGCACTTGTACACACTCCTCTCCCAACACAGGCATTTTCAAAATGCACAGACTCCCTGAGAAGCCATGTTCAAGTGATCTTGCCATTGCTTTTATTTAAAAGATATGTAGACAGATAATTAGTGACAGGGTTTATTGGTGGAGTTAGCAGTGTTAGGTCTATGACAGGATTGAGTCTTTTCCAACCTAAATAATTCAAAACCACTGTGAAAAAGGTAAGCTTTCCATATAGCAGCACACCTAAACCTTCTGCCTATATAAGCCTGCAAGAACAAAATCACAAGTTTCTTTCCTGAATCTGAGTGCTTCCAGACAAACCCAAGAAGACCAGGGCACAGATGTACTGAAAGGATAAGGGAATTTCCTTTACATTATTTCTACTTGTTATTTTAATGATGATTTAATCCACAGGAGTTTAAAGAACAGCTTTTATCCTACCTCAGAAAATTCTCAGGTTTTAAAGCAACTACTCTGAAATAGCAATTTTATTTAAGTGCTGGGCTTCACTGAGGAAAAGCTGACCAAAAGCAGGTGTGATAGTAGCAAGGGAAGAGCTGCAGGGGCTGATCAACCATCTCAGCAAGGCCTGACCATGCTGGGAAGCTGAGGCACAGAAGGGCCTGAGACCTGCCCCATACAAAGCTGGAACTGGCTCCTGCTTTTGGCTCACATGTACCCATGACCATCACTTCTTCCAGACCAGGCTTTTTCTGCACAGGCTCACCTGGCACCACAACTTTCAGCTCTTTTCTTTGCTCTGCATCACCTATTGTTTCTGTCTGTGGATAGAGAACACAAAGGCTGTTGTAACATGCAATCACATTGCTGGTTTTGGGTGTGATTCCCTCTCCCTCCTGCACCACCTAATCCATGTTTCCACCATCTAGCTGCAAGGGCAGGGTGCCACAAAATGAAAGCTGAGTTTAAGCTGTGATTGACACTCATGGGAGTGTCCCCCAGAGAAACTCTGTCTGAATCTGACTGTAGAAGAGCAAAGATTATTGACCAAGATCAAGGCTGTAAAAGGGAGCTCATGGCTTGTGTCATTTGACTCAAATAGTCATTTGACTATTTTTTGTTTTGGGTCATTAACTGAAAGAGATGAAAAATCACCCAGTTCCCAAACCAACAGCTGTGCATCAGCCTTTCAGTCAAAGTGAATTGGCAAAAAACTATTCTGATTTGAATTTTTAGGTCAGGCTGTACCAGAACTTCATAAACTGCTCACACGTGCTGAATTTTTTATAGTGGTATTTTCAAGAGAATGGTCATTAGGTTGAACAGTGTTTATTCTGGCAGACACTACTGTTTCCATGGCATGCAAGAAAGGAGATAATTTTTTTTAAGTATAAGGAAGATAAGGTCACGCTAACAATCCCCCATCTGCTCATCACATGCCCCCTTCCTCCCCTCCTCACTTGCATTCAGAGCATCCCCCACTGTATTAGCAACTCTTGATTTCTGGGAAGCACTTTCTTTGCAGAGGAATATTTATTTATTTATTTATTGACCCATTCAAAGCTTTAGGCATGCACAAAGCTTAATCTCTTAACATTTTGTCAACTGCCAGTGGAGGCAAAGATTCCAGGAGTTACTTGTTAGTTATAATGATGCCCAACTCTGCCCTCATAGGATGCACTCTGCCACTCTTGATGCAATGGGAAGAGCTCCCGTTTATCTGATGGCAAAGTGAACCTCTCCCAGGCTGGCTGTTCTGTCAATAGGGAAAGCAGCTGGCAACCTTGCTTTCCTGAGGAAAAGAAGAGCAAACATCCCTCCTCAAACCTGTCCTGTGGAGAGGCTCATAGCACAACAATGTGCTGCGTTTTGTTTGTTTTCTAGTTTCCTTTTGCACATTGACTCCTAATTTGTGTAACAACTGTTCAGGCTCAGATCTGTTTTGCAAATCATTGTGAATTGAGCAGCAGTGGCAGATTTGTCTCAGCCGTTTTTGTTGAGCATAGTTGAGTTTAGAGCAGTGTGGTTTGGAAAGAAAAGGCAAAATGAGAGAACTGCTTTGAGCTGCAAGTCCCTCAGCAGCACTGCCAATCCCTGTGCAAAGGGGAATTCTCCCAGAGTGCCTGGATGGCTGCACCTACCTAAAAAGGTGGGAAAACCAACTGTCATGGTGCTAGAAAGTATTCCCTGCAGACATGATCCTCACACACCAAACGCACGACAGCCCAGTATTAGCATCCAGAGGAGGAACCACTCCCAAAACCAGGGCCCCTTCGGGAGCTGAGCATCACCCAGGGCCAGGTAACATCCTGCAGCTTGTAAAGGAGCAGCCCCACCCCAGCAGCAGGGGACAGGCCAGCTCCTCTCATCATCCAAACACGTACCACGAAGCACCAGGGATGTAGGACAAAAAATGTTCCTCCTTGTCTTTATTCTGCTTCACATCTTTTCCTGCTTCAGAAAATCATGACCAAGTCTGATGCTATCTTGAGATAAACAGTGATGTTTTCATGATACCACAGCTGCAGGATACAGGGACCAGCAGACACAGCCCCTCTGAAACAATGATCTCGGGACAAATAACATAGTCTTGTTCTTCAAAGTCTATTGGTTGTAGCTAGGATTTCCTTGGGTTTAATTCCTAGAACAGTAAGAATTTCTCTCCCAAAATACAGCCAACAGAAATTGTGGGAGTCCATGTTTCCAGTGAAAACACCTTAAAGGTCTCACAATCAGTGAGCAAATTGCTGTTCAAATGCCCCCACAGCAATCTGAGCACTGAGTTGTGGTGCCGTGATGTTCCCTTATTCCTCCAAGGTCAATAGGTGAGGGCTGCTATGGAAAAATCAGGAAATAAAGGGCCTTTCCAAGGACAGCAAGCATACAGTGTCATTACAGCCCTCATACACAGAGGTCCTGCACCCTTTTCCTTGCATTTCATTCACTGCTTGCAAGCAGCTGTAGATGCCATAAAACAAAATGATGAGAACAGCCTCACACCCTCCAGCTTCTGTGGGCAGGCACCATCTCTGCAGCCACAGCTTCTGTGATCAGTGCTTGATTTGCAATATTGAACAGTCTCACAGTGTCTGCCAGCCCAGGCACCACCCTGCTGCAGTGTCAAACTGCTTCATCTTCACTGAGCAGCTCCATATTTACATAATAAATGAGACACACCAAAGCATAATATATTTATGCTGTATCTCAAGCCACCTGCGCATTATCATTCCAGTAACCTCTCCAGCAGGAAATGAATTCCACATCTTCACCAAGTAGAAATGTGAAAATTAATTGTTAAGCTACAAATGGATCATTGGGAACCAAAATGTGTGGAGGACTGTTCAGCCAAAATTAAACCTCTTATCTCTGGAAATAAGAGATTTATCATTTTAGTATCTTTGAGCCAGGTTCAGGGATTTATTAGTGATTGCTCCTTGATCAAGTATCTACAAAAAAAGTATATTCCAATGTGTGTGTGTGTACAACTGCAAGTCAACCAAGATAATGTCCTGAGCTATAGTGGGGTTTATGCATATATATGTGTATTTGTGTGTAGATGTGTGTGTATAAGTACATAAAGCAGTGCCTTCAAATCACCTGCAGTGATGAAAAATTAAGTCAGAAATATGGTCATGGGAATGTTGAACTCACAGAAGAGAGCTATTCTGTATTCACTTCCTCTTCCTTTTGAAATGTCAGGAGTGGCCTGCCCTGACTTCTCTCTATTATATATTCACTTTTTGAATGTCACACAAGAGGAATAACTGCCTCATCAATATTAATATTAATATTAATTTTGTCCTTCTTGAGCCAGCCCAGGCAGCAAAGGAGTGCAGTGTTAGTGTGGGGAGCATATTGACCCACCAGCTTGTTAATTCCAGAGCTCAGCTTCAAAGCCAAAGTCAAAGGCTGTGCTGCACTGGGCACTGCTCTCTGGCTGATTCCCTGCAGACATGACCCTGCTCCAGCAGTGCTCCAAGCCCATCCCCAGGGTGGGCACACATCCAACAGTGTGACCCATCCAAGCCCATCTGTGTCCAGGTCAGCAGCTGGGAAGCATCGTGACAGCCCCACCAGCACATCTCTGCTCTATGATCCTGCTGCCTCACTCACTTGGAGGGCTGTCAAAAAGCCAGAGAAGGCAAGAGGATTTTCTATGCTCTTGATCAGAGTTTATAAATCATCTGTCAATGGAGTCCATCCCCTGCCAAGCAAACAGTGCTTGAAAGAATAAAAAACAGATCTTCACTCTAGTGCAGAAAAATTACACCTGCTATTACTTCTGAATGTGAGATTAAAATAAAGCAATAGCATGACAGCCAAGCAAACCAATGATACTGCAGTCTCTTTTCTGGTCAGGTCTTCCCTTTTTTTTCAAGTGATCACATTTTATCATTTAATCCCATGTATTGCCGAAAGGTTTTTCCCCTTACAGTCACCAGCATCTGGGTTTACAGGAAAATGGATAATAGTGATTATGTACAGTCAAATTAATGAAACACAATATTTTCCTCCAACCCCTGTCATTAATAGAGGTCCAGCTCTGCTGCAGCTCTGTGAACCCCTCATGGACAGGAAAGCTAAACTGGACAAACTAAAGGAAGGATTGTCATCCAATCCCCATCCACCACTGTGCTTTCCATTTATTACATAACCACCAAAGCACAAAATGGAGACTTAAGGCATGTAGAACCAGCATTGGACTCAAATACTTGATATATACCACAATATTAGTAAAAACAGGATGATTTCTGCTCCTCCCCCAAAACAGCCATGTTAGAAATCCCATGTGCCCTACTATAACACTAAGAGGATTCCTACCTCAGACACATTCAAATATTCAGCTAACTAGAATTTACAGAGTCTGCAGTCACTTTGTCCTTGTCTTGTTTATAGAGTGAAGCTTCAATTCCCCTCTTCAGCCTCCATCCCCAGCTTGGTTTTGGGTGGCCACTTCTCCTAGTGTGGCCTTTTCCTCAGTGCATTTACCCATGTCCAGTCTGCAAGATCTGTACTGCACAGCACCAGGCGTCCTCTTGGTGCTCAATGAATGCTAATTAATGGGACGTGGGGAATGGCACAGAGATTAAAATGAAGCATTTTTCTCACTGAAGAATGATTAATTTCTTGTACAGATGTGAGTGTTGTGCTTTGTTAGCAGGACATTGTGTGGCAGATAGGCATACACACAAACAGTACCCCATTGGAATATTAATTAGTGCTTCTGTATGCAATTTATTAAAAAGACAGTGTTCCAAATTCCACAAGACTGATGTTACAATTAAAACCCTTGAATAACTCTCACTGTAATTTCCATAGCGAAGTGCTCATCCATGCCTACACACTCAGAGAAAACAGAGCTGGAGATAAATTCACTTTAGAACATTTAGATCTTTAGCCGAGAAGAGCCGAAGTGGGAGAACAAATGGAGGATCCATCTCCAAAGCCACGAGTATGCTGTGCCCAGTGGGAGTCTGCACCAATCAATCAACTGTGTTTTCACACTTTTCATATTTGGCTCCTTAATGTGTAGAGTGGCAGCTGGTAGGATGTTCTAGCATCACACTGAGGTTAACTCCCAGTAGCATTTGAGTCAGGCCCTGAAGCACACACAGAAATCCCATCATGTCCTGTTTGCTCTCTGATTAAAATCTAGTTCTCGGTAAAAAACTCTGACTGCCTTCCCTCCTGTGACTGTGTTGACTGACAAGATTACCACAAGGAGTTTCTGGTCACTCCTGACACTGGAGCTTTTTCACTAATTAGACACACTGCTCAAGTGACCATCTTATTTTGCTGGCCACAGGCTGCAGGGCAACTGCACTGCTGCTCTGGCAGCCTGTCCAAGCAGCAGAAGACATGTGGCACCTCCAGGCTGCCCAGCCACACTCTAAAGAGGACACATACATGTCTACCACCTCCATGTGAAAGAGAGAGACATTCCTCCCAAAACAGCCCACACTCAAAATGGGCAACAGCAAAAAAACAACAACCCAGGCCACACAGCCCTCCATTTTCAAAGATGTATCATCTTTGGTTCATGAGATGTGTTAACACAGAGTCCTCAGCTTGATTTAGGCTGTGAATACCTTGGGTATAAAAATTCCCTTTTTATTTAAAGGAGAGCTGCCTGCCTGGCACAGCTGTACCATGTCCTGATGGGACCATCCCAGCAGAGACCCACACAGCTCCAGCAACCAACCTCTGGAACAGCTGTGGCCTTGGCTGCAGGAGGAGTGATGATGGGATGAGAGAAGTGCTGGCAGGGATGAGTGATCAGGGAAGATGAGCATATTTTATCTGTCATCATTAAACCACATGGAAAATGGCATTGTATAAAGAAGTATTCTGATGCTTCTCTGGAAGAATCCTATCTTGCTATGTTCCATGGAAAAAGGTTTCTGAACAGTTTAAAATCAAAATTTGTTGTCTTCCTTCCTGCCCGACTGTCCTTTTCTCTTCCCATTGCACTGACAGTGGAACAGAGCACAACAGGGCAGGGTGGAATACATTTTTCGCCTTATTAGGTGAAGCTGCTTGACATCCATGGCACAGTTTGACACGCCACTGAAATGCTGCATTTCAAGAAATTTGTCTGATGTTTCCACCAGAAACATTTTTAGCTTTTCTCTTCAAAACATCTCAAAATTCCAGCTTTTCACCCCAGTTAAGGACAGAGACAAACTTCATGATGCTGGAATGTCTCACAGTACTTACCATTTCAGTGGGCTGCAGTTCAGCCCATGGGTTTGTGTAACACAAACCTCTAACTCCATCCTTTCTATAATTGGAGAATTTCAAAGATAGGTTCAAGTACAAACATCAAACCTGACTGCTGCCAAAACTGAGCATGGTTTTCTCTGGGGCTGTGAATCATATGCGATGCTACTAGAAATGAAGGATATCATGTATATCAAAACCGAAAATGCAACCTTACAAGCAAAGGGCTCTGTATTCAATATTCACCTTGCTCTAGCATCACATTTCCAAGCACATCGGTCACATGCCTCTCTCTAACTCATTTCAAGGCATACAACTTTGTCAATGCTAGTTCTGCATTAATAGATATTAATGGCGCTTTTTTTTCAATTTCAAATTGACCCAAGATCTTCAATATCTTGACAGGTTACTTGAAATGACTGTTCAAGTCAGCTCACATTTGTCACATATTTAAGTCACAGGTATTGAGCTTGTCAGCTGAATTGCCAGTATTGGACTTGTCAGCTGAATTTTTCAATTTGATATTAGAGAAAACCAAATTGTTATTGACACATCACAGGAAACATCCTGCTCTTTGGATACAAAAAGTGAAAGGTTACCACAAGGAGCACCTGGGGAACTGCAAGTATACAAAAGGGAAGAATGGGTTGTCATGAAGTCCGCAGGCAGTCCTGAGAAAAAAGAAAACAATCTGTTTCTGGTTTTTGATGTTCTACCAGAAATTTCCTTGGCTGAACCTTTGTTAGTCAAGCACAGTAGGGCTCCTGGCTTTCTTTGGTCCCACCAGATTTTCTATTCCTCTTGGAAGACTTTTAATTCTGGATCTCAAGTCTGTGCTCCTTCAGCATACTTGGTTTTGCATCATTTGTTCAGCCTAATTGTTGGAGATGAAAGATGGTTGACAGCAGTCATTTAGCTGTAGTCAAAGCCTGTAAAAAAAGAGTATAAATATTTAACTGCTAGTCTAATAAGTAAAGCACACATTACAGTGGTTACTGTACATTTAAAATACAAAACCAACATAGTATCAGAGATAAAAAATGGTAAGAAGAGAGCTGAGTTTCATTCACAACTTTTCATACAAAATTATTGAGTGTAAGACTTGTATATGCTTTTGTGCTCAGCTGGGCATTCATTTCTCAAGCTGCCTCTTTGACGGACGGATGGCCACACAGAAGATGTGCAAAGCAGTGTCAGAGTGTGTGCAATAATTTTTAAATGACATGGTGTCACAGGGAATCATCTCTAATAACAAAGGCTCCGTGCAGGCTGATGACAGTCCTGAAGAGGATACAGTGATACTGAGCCTGTCATGAGCAGCACAGCTTCAGGTTTCTTCCTCTCCTTTTTTCCTGACAGTCACTTAACTGAAAGCACCACCTGATGAAAACTGGCAGCAGTGTCCTAGGGAGAGCAGAATGATGACATAAATTCAATAACCAGAGATCTTCTCCCAGAGATCAGATGAAAGCCTGAAACAGTTTCACACACACTGTTGTTTGGGTCAAGATCAGTCATTAGGCTTTCTTTTTGGACTTTGAAAAGCATATCCATGCTGTTCTTCCAGCACAGTCAGTCAAAAGAAAAGAACTACCTTTTAGCTGTGGTAAACCTTTTAGCTGTGTCAGGTATGGCTCCCCTCTCTGTAACCTTCACCAAGATCTCTGAGAGCTCTGTTCCACCCCCATCAGTGGGGAACAGGAGTAGTAACTCCACACAAGTCAATAAATTAAGCCTGGAGCACAACGGTTGAGTCAGATGTGTACATTTTGTCACTGATATTGACTGCAGAAAACCTAAAGGTGTTGAGTAATAATTTCCAGGATCCCTTGGCAGCAATCCCTTGAGCAGCTGCCAGCCAGCCCTGACTGCTCTCCGCAGGGCATCTCCACTCCAAGGTGGAACTGAACTGCTTCTGCTCTGCCTGAGCACCTCAGGACCAAAGGGAAGCTCCAACATCAGCTTCAACATCTGTCTGTCTCCTACTGCTCCCCAGGCTCCAGAGGTGGCTTGGCCATGGGAGATAATGCAAAGGCAGAGAGTGAGGTGTGAGTGCCTCGGCCACCAGCACAAAGCCACCCTCGCTCCTCCACTTCTGAGCTAAAGCCTCACCAGCCTATTATTCAAATGCCTTTCCAGAAGGCTTAGTTCCATGGTACAGCAATGCCCAGTGTGGCAGGATGCCACAGATGGAGCCCAGGGTGTGTGGCTGGACTGAATTCTCCAGGGAGGGATTAGGGCTGATGTGTTTGATGAGGAGATTTATTCATGCACGGGATGCAGTCAGTCTCCTCATCTTCCATCTATTTTCTTCTAATTACAGGGACATATGGTTGTGTTTCATAATTAATTTCCACAAATTAGAAGCATTCAGAGAAGGCTGCTTAGAATGAAACAGTCAGTGAGTTTGTCTTTACATTAATTTATTTAAAAATATTTTTAAGTTTGTTGTTCCAGCTGCAACAAGAAGATTTGATACCTTCAAAACTCATTTTCACTGGGGACCTCAGGGCCCTTGGTGAATCTATACAAAATTAAATTCCCAACACTGCTGCATGGCCAGAAAATAATTTTTCTACAACTGGGGAGACGGAGACAGAAAAAGTGAGTGTTTCAATTCAGCCTTGTAATAGGAACTGCAGCAGGGAAAATTTAGATCAAAATGCTTTTGTCAAAAGAGGAGAAGAATCCACAGGAATGATAATAAGATCAATGCTTCAATTCATATTTTTAGAATTCCCCTTTTTAAATGGCAAAGATGCTTTTCCTGCTAACATATTATGGAATCATAATAGCATCAGACTTTTTACTACAAAGAAGTACTGTATGCATAGTTGTAACTACTTGGATTTAAAGAGGATCAGTGCATAGACCTTTCTTCCCAAGTATCAGAAATCCTGGCAAATCTTACAGATGTCTTAGGCCATGAAGATTTGCTTTAGCTTCAGTTTGCTTGCCATGAAGAGATACTAGTGATTCGGTATTTGACAACAGAAATAAATCTGAAAATAATAAGGAGGAATTAAGAGGTCCTGACATTTCCCTGAATAACCAAAAGAATTCCTGGAAAATGAAGCAGTGGAATAATTCTCCAGGTAAGCAGTCTCCTGTTACCTTTCAAATTTAATTACATCCTTGTATATACTACTGGAAAAACAAACAGCAGTGAAAAAAATCTGCCCTATCAATAAATATTTTCTATTTCTGACTTGCCTCAGGATTAGATAAGTTTCTCCTTTTTTTGATAGAGAGATTGAGTGAAAGACCTCTAAATACTTTGCTACTTTTCAGTGGCTCCCCACAAATCTCTTCAAACAGAATATTCCATTTTCATGGCTCAGAATTCAAATGTACTCTGAACTGACATAAATTAAATTGTCCTGCAGAAAAATATTAATAACAAAAAATCTGATCCAGGTAACTAGCAAAAACATGTCTAATGACTGCAGAATACAAAGGAAATTCCAGATATTTGAAGATGTAGGGTTTTCCCCTCCCCACACAACCATTTGTCCAGTACTATTAACAGTCAAAGGAATTATTCAGGAGAAACACAAATACTCTAGGAAGGTATTTAAATAAATATGTAAGGCAGATTGCCTTATTCTATTCATTTATTTAGAGGAAAAACACAGTGAATTTTGTTTGGTATTTCTTGATGATTGTCCTTGTTAATAATTGCACTTAATATTCTCTGACTGTAGAATCATGGAAAAATTCAAGCTAGAAGGGACTGTAAGAGGTCCTCAGTCCAATCTCCCACTCAAAACAGGACTGACTTCAAAGCCCTTCAAATTTCAGGCTTTATTACCCTGGATATCAGCTCTGGACCAGTAACAGAAATCTGTGTGGTGCTGTAACATTTAGAGCAGAACCACAGTGGCCAAAGATGCCACTTTGGATCAGTCTCCTCCATTACAATCTGAAGGTAGCCTGAATAAACCCAAGCTCTGCATGAATTTTGCACTTCCCTGGCCCCAAGGCTTTCTCCAGCTGCTCCCCCAGGTGATGCTGCACATGGGTGCCGTGTGAGCCTGCTGCAGGCTCTGCAGACCCATCCCAGCACTGCTGGATGCCCCTGGAGCACATGAAGGGCACAGAGGGTGCACAGCAGCCCAAGCCACCTCCAGCTGCCCTGACCCAGCTCACCCAAGGCTGTGTGAGCCCAGCACACAGCCAAGATAAAGCAGCAGCAATGTGTGTGTGTGCCTGCTCCCAGACCTGTTTTTCACCCCTGCACAGGATCACAGCAATGGAACAAGCACCAAGCCTCCTCAAGGCAGAACTCTGCCCTCTCTGACTGCAGGAATTGGATCCAGACCTGTTAAATCCAAATTATTATTCTTAATACTGTGGTGGAGTGAAACGATGCAGGCAGTACCACACAGAGGCGAGACTAACAGTGCTCCATCTCCCAGTTTCCAGTGGATTTATTATGGCTGGTTTTGACAGTCTTTGAGCCCAGCAGCAAAACCAACTGCACTCCCCCAGCACACACAGAAACACATTTTCACAAGCAGTGAATACCTTATAAGCCAAGCACTCCCTGCACTTGCAGCAGAAAGGGATTATTCAGAAAGTGTCTATTCAGAAAACAACATAACAGAAATTTAATTCTGCTGTTTGAAGGATTTGCAAAGATCATTTGCCCAAGGAGAAAAATACCATCAGAGAGTAAAAGCATGAGCAACTGGGTGTGATGGCCACACACATCCCTGCCCTTGCTCCAGCAGATGGGACTTGGAAACCTCCCGCCTCTCTCCTCCTGCAGCAGCTCTCTCCTGACTCCCAACAGCACCACCCAGGTAAGCAAACACAGAGGAAATAATGACAAGATGGAAAGGTAAATGAGGGAGAGAGGATCCCACGTTATGTAACACTGCATTTAAAGGATTAATTGGGACAGCCTGATAAGCATGAATTGAATGTGTGAGAGCTACAGTTTTTTTAATTGAGCAGCTTTTCTCCAGGGAAGAGAGCTAAGTTTAAACCATCTGTCCAATTTCAGTGTCATTTGTCAAGGAAATGATTAAATATTTTAAGATTAAATCAGAATCTCGGAATCAAGGCAGGAGCCTAGAAATAAAAAATAAATGGTTTTGGGGTTTGTTTTACATGCAGCAATATGAAGTTCAAAGTTGGTGAATTTTAAATACCATTTCTCCCTCCTGCATGCACATACACACATGCACACATGCTCATCCACAGCCAAGTAAACATTGAGACACAAGGCACTTCACAGCATCTGAGTGAGCGAAAGGCCAGTGTGCAGCAAGGGACCAGAAAAAAAAAAACTGTGAGAAAGGCTGGGACAGCATCTGCCACAAAGGGAGAACCCAAAAAGGCACCTGGGGTGAAGGATCCTGTCATGGGTGCCTCAGGGGAAGAGTGAACATGGTAGCACTCACCCCATAAAGTCATTTTCCAGGAGGCTAAGAGCATTTCTAAAGTCTGACAAAGGATTTGAACTACAGCTGCTAATCACAAGGCAACTGAAGAAATATGGGATTTCAGATGATGGTTCATACAAAGCAGCTCCTTCACCACCCCACACGTTCTGCCTGCCCCATGGTGTCCACCCACCCCTCATGTCCAGCTGCCAGGTGTTGACCAAGGTGAGACAGAGGTGTGGGCACAAAACAGAGCTACTGTGCCTGCAAGTCCCTGAGCGTCTGCTGGGGTAACCAGGTGGCCAGAGCTCATGTTTCCTTTCCTGTTCGAGGCATACTAGAAAGATTTTCCCTTTCCCATCTCACAGCTGAAAAGAATCCAGCAGTCAGGACTGGAAATAGGGCTGCTGATAGGATTACCTGCTTGGAGTGGAGAAAGGCTTGTCTGGAAAGTCACTTAGCTCTCCTGACAAACACAGCACATTTCACTTAACCACAGTAGTCATGCTGTGCCCATTGCTGAATGATGCTGGTGAGAGCCTGGTCATGATCCAATTTTAGATGAAGCCCCAAATTTCAGATGCCTACATTTTCACTGAGTGCATAAACTCCCGTCACAGCCCGTGGTGTTTTAGGGATCATTTTAGTTCTCTGACCAGTCAAGGAGCCATTTGAGGGCTCTCAGGGTGTCTGCAGAGGGCTGATGGGCACACACAATGTCTGCACAGACTGTGTTCTGCTGGAGACACCCTGGGACCTCCCAGTTCACGCGTTATCATGCGTTCGTTTCTTTTTTTCTTGACATTTTTCGTTTCAATCGTTAAAATATTTAAGTAAAATT
>JAOTQP010001546.1:97117972-97133325 GCA_026413545.1 Cichladusa arquata | reverse complement strand
TGTCTATTATTTAAAGTATTATTGATTGTTGTATTGTGTTTTACCTGTAAAAGTTGCAAATTTTAAGTTTTGCTGTCTTTTTTAAAAAAAGTGGGGGAACCAGCAGCATTGTAGATTTTTTTTTTGTTAGATAATAGTCTAAAAAAATATGAAATGTAATTATATGTTATGCTTATGCTTTTACTTTGTTTGCTTTTAGTAGTACAGATTTGTCAGTTAACCAGCTTAAACTAAATGCTTAAGTAACTTTAGTTAATGTATTAAGTTTAAATACCATATGTCTGTCCAACACAACCCCAGAAAAACTCTTTTTCACTTGTTTAGCTATCCTAGTAGTTATATTGTTATTGTAAATATTTGTGTGCTTTGCCATGACAGCCATTTGTTCCTAAATGAAGTTTTGCTTTAATAACCAAGTAAAGGGAGCAGGGCTGGCCAAGGCCCTCCTGAAATAGTCAAGGGCAAGGCTGGCTTGGCCTCTGTGTTTGCCACCAACAGGTTTTAAGTCCACTACTGGCTGCAGCCCAGTTAAGCAGAGGGAACACATGCCATAGCAGACCTTAATAAAAAGGATGACTTTCTCTGCTACCAGAGGACCATCCAAAAGCAAACCAAACCAGCCAAACCAAGGTGAGCATCATTAGTATTTTCCTCTAAAATCTGATGGCTTTTAGCCAAACTCACAATGGCCCAAGAATTCTTGCTCCTGGCAATGCTGAAGGAGAGGGATTAATCTCAGCTTTATCCAGCATTTGCCTAGTCTGTCACTGAGAGCTCTTTTTAATGCCAATGAAGTGAAACAGGCACTTTCATCTCAGCAGGTGTCTCAGACACCATGTTAGATGTTAGATATAAAATTTCACTAACTCTGGGCCAAGAAAAAGTCCTATCCTAGCTGAGCACTGCTACAAAATTATAATAGATTTTTTGAGGTGTTATTTAATCAGGTTTTAAGATATAAATGTTATTTTTGTAGGGCAGCCAGCTCCTTAACCTCATTTTCAGATTTTTTAATTTCTGGTTTTATCTTCCCTCAACAACTGGTGCATTTCCTAATGTCCAGCTAATCACATTCATCAGCTTCCCTTTCACCATTATTAAATACTGATTTGTTTACAGAACTTTTCACATCACTTCTTAACCAGAACTACTTTGTAACCAAAGTAATTTTATCAATGAGCAAAATACCATTTTTTATCAAGTACTCAAATAATCTTTTCACATTATTAATTTTTCTTCTTTGAAAAATAGCCACTTATACCCAGATTATGCAACCACTTGTGGAACTTACCTCCTGCTTGCACAAAATGTGTCTAACTGGAGCATGATCTCTTGCACCCAGGAAAAGAAACTTCACTATCTGTCCAGTGGTTTCTCTACCCTTGAAACAACTCAGATATTGCCCTTCTCCATGGCACAAACAAAAGGCTGGCCTTCCAGCATGGAAGGAGGAATTTTAACTTATAAAACTTTACTGTGAAATTTTATAATGCATTGTAATATTTGGACTGCCAGGGCTATTTTATTATGAGCAGCAGAAGTTCTTGAGCTTCGTGACTGGAATGGTGAGGCATTAGAGTAACCAAATTCTTAGCATATCCATTAGCATTTATTTTTTGGTGAAGAAAAGACATTTGCAAATATAAGAATTTTAGATGTGAGAATATCTAATATTTTTTGTTCCTTATGAAAAAAGTAAATACTATTTTGTATGCAGAAAAAAATCCTTTCTGATAAAGAAGTTCTTTAGCCACTGAGTTTTTCCCCCTCTTGACAATATTATTTATTTCCAACCCGACTTTCAATTTAATGAAGGAAACCAAAGCTGCATTTCTTCCTGGTAAACTTAAAATAAATGAGAAATGTTCAGATGAAAACAATCTTCATTGAATTATAAATCATATTTTCTTCTGCCATTGCAAAATGTGTTGAAAAATACAGTCTAAAATAACCCAGGTACAACCAGTCTGTGTGTCTATTTAAAAACAAGTTTGTTGGATATTTATTCCTCTTTGTTGAATTTGTTGAACTTTCTACACAAAACCACAGCTTGTGCAGACCAAGATTAAATTTCTTGCTAGAGCTACTTCAGAGGAAAACTATAGAAAAAGGAAGATATGACTTTACCAGATTCTACAGTCCCTTTTTATTTTCTGGTAATTTCTATCTTATCTTCAGAGGATTTTGTTGTTGAAAGACAACAAGATGAGAGGAACTCTGTGGCTGTGGGCTGATGCCTCTGAACTGTTGACCAAAGTGAAAACACCAGCCCTGCTGTTATCAGTGAGCACCAAAAAGATGTCTGCAAGATTTTTGTCAGGCAAGGGACTGGACCACATCCTTGGGGTTGCTCTAGGGGGAACAGGCATCCCTTCCCAGTGCCTCCCAAGTAGCAACAACCTTCAGTTTTTGTACCAGCTGTGCTTAAATAATTATAGCCTGTTCCAGGCTGGACCACTGATGTGGAACTGAAGGAAGAGAGGGTAGGAAGGCTGTAGGAAGGCTGGAACATGAGTCTTACCAGGAGCTGGGAGCATTTAGCCCAGAGAAAAGGAGGCTCAGGGCAGGCTTTATCTACAACCATCTGACAGGAGGCTGCAGCTAGGCTGGGGTCAGCCTCTTCTCACAAGTAGCAAGAGATAATACCAGAGGATATGGCGTCAAGCTGCACCAGAGGAGGCTTAGGTTGGATTTAGGAAAAAATTCTTAACTGGAAAGGCTGTCAAGCATTGGAACAAACTGCCCAGGGATGTGGTGGAGTCCCCACACCTGGAGGTATTTAAAGATCTAGCACTTAGGGATGTGGTTTAGTAATGGAATTGACAGTGCAGGGCTAATGTCTGGACTTAAAGATCTTAGATTTCTTTTCAGCCTAAATGATTCTGTGATTCTCTGATTCCACATTTTTATGAAAATAAAAGAGAACTGAGAGTCCAAGACCTACATCACAGAACCACCTTGCCAGCCTCTAAAAAGATGTTTTACATAGTTGGCTTCATTCATTGTTTTAATTCAATTTTCCAGCTCCAGCTGCAAACAGCTTCAGGACATGGCTGTTGGAAAACTCAACCCCGCCAGACCACCCTGGGACATTTTGCTGGGCAGCCACACAAAGAAAAGGAGACTGTGGTTGGGGTTTGACAATACACCCTGCATTGGCTGCTACGTGAGTTGTTGCCAAGAAAAACCCAAGGCCCCTTCATGTCTCCATCATAGAAGAGATACTGCTGGTCAGCAGAAATGAGACTGGAAGCACTGGCTCAGGGCCCCAGCACAACAGCCCTGCTCTGTAAGCTGTCCTGTGACGCAGGGGTTTTATTGAAATAGCCTTCTTGGATGGTAATGGCACTAAAATGGGGAGGAGTAATATCTCCCAGCAGCAGAACCAGGGAGCAGCTTGCCTGGGCTCTGCTGCATCAGATGCAGACCACATACTGCAGGGACCTTCTGTGCAGCCACAGGCTGCAAACATCTCCAAGAAGGGATTGTCCATGAGGCTCTGGGTGCAGCTTTCTGCTAAACTCTGCCTCTGTCAATCAAAACTCAATGTGTGTCCTACAACATCCTCTCACTGCTTGCAAGTTATACAGGACCACAGATGAACCAGTTCTGGCATGGAAGAATTGCAGACAGCACAGACCCCCTGAATAAAGCTGGTGCACTGTCTGCTGTGACTTGCTAAAGTAGGTTAAGCACTTCTAAGGCAAGAGGGGATTCATGACTACAAAGTCTGTGGTGTTGCTGATATTGCTGTCCACTGTCATATACATCTGTGTCAAATAGCCAGAATTCCTCAGATCTTACTCTTCTGTAGTGCAAAGGTGTGGGTGTGTAGTTTGTGCCCCTCACTGAGAACTCCAGGCTGAACAGCTGCAGTGAGCTCAGGCTGAGGAGCTCTGAAGGGCTGCTGCAGGAGAGCCTGTGCAGACAGGACACCTCACTGTGCTCTGCAAGCTCAGCCCTCCCTGCCACGAGTGTCCAGGGACCACCTGCACTGCAGCCCACCAAAGCAGGTACCTCCCCCAGCTGGCACATGCCTCTGCATCACTCAACTAGACCAGTTTTGTCTGTGTATACCGTGCTCTGTCCAGTTCTGTAAACCCCCCATTCACTTCAGCAGCCTTCAGGCAGGACACGTTTTCTTCCAGCTTTTTAAATCCTGACTGATATTCACGAAAAGTTGTGCTAACCCGAGAAGCAGCAGGGGAAGGGATACGGAGGAGGAAAATTAATGATAGTACAGAGATATTCTGCATGACTTCAAGACAAAAAAATAGCCAGGGAGACTTTTAAAGAGACATAGCTAATCCAATGGTCTTGAAAGAAAAGCAGAAACAAAGCAAAAAATTAGCGTGAATCAAGGAAGCTCTATAGTCTGGGAATTAGCAATTGTGGCTGAATCTCTACACTGAGAGAAATTTTTCTGGAGAAACTGAGACTGAAAAAGTGCTGTAACCTAATTTCAGTGCTCCAGAAAGCCAATGTCAGAGTCAGGACTTAATTGGCCCAGGCCCAGTACAGTGCCTTTTGCATACTGCCTGCTATGTTTGAAAGGTGACCCCTACATCCTCATACTCTTACCCAAAACAGAGGGATAACACTGTCTTCACTGAGATCAGGAAATATATTATCATTAACCTGGGCTCAATTCCAGCCCTAACACCTGCCTTGATGGCAATAGAGCTCCAATTGAGCAGCTCATCATATCAATTTTTTGTGTCTGAGTTGAATATCTCATGGGAGGAAGACCTGACCTGGTGTCTGCTGCCTCCCTCAAAAAATTAACACCTCCACTATGGGGAGCATTTGATAGGAAGGATGTCTTCCCTCTCCAGGAGAGAAGTGGTATGACTGAGGTGCTTTGATAACAGCACAAAATGCACCCACAGTTGTACCACTGTGACAATCTGATGTCTTACAAAGACCTCCAAAAAATGTTTTTCAAAGGGATCTGAAAATGATCCCAACTTCCCATCAAATTTGGAAGGAACATTGCTGTTGAGAACAGCCTTTAGCAATACCACTTTAAATGAAAGAGCAAATGACAAATGAAAAAATATTCAGCATTTAATGCTCTCTTTTATGCACTTTTCTTTTTTGAGTAAAGTTTTGTGTGATGGGTGTAAAACTAGATCGAGATTGTGCCTCACATGCATCAGACAGGCTAACTATAAGATACTGAGACACTTGAAAGTCAGAAATGTAGGTGATGTTGATAACATCTTCAAATAGTGCAATAATAGCGTTCAGTGACTCAAGGTCTTTCATTTTTGGAACTGCCCCATATGAGCGTGACATTCATTAGTTCAAACCAGTATCGTGCTACAGCAGTTTGGAAAAAAAAAAAAAGTCACTAGGAAGAGTATTAAAAATTTCATGAAGGAGTCTTTCCCTCAGGCATTTCTTTCAAGGTCAGAAAGCCTCACTCTTGTTTTTTCTGCTGACATGAAAACATTCAGAGAGATGGTGTGATGTGAAGACCCACACCTAATCCTGACCTTTAATTCCAAAAAACCTTCATCTTCACAGTTTTTTCAAATGTGACTTTCTTTGATCTCCATGAAATTAAGAAAAACACGTGCCCTGTTCCCTGGCATGCCTGCTGTAGGATGCCCACATAGAAAACTTCTCAGGGACCAGCAGAGCCTCGTGAATAAAAACTGCTCCAAACCCTCCTTTACCCAAGTCAGAAGGAAACATTTATGACAGTTGAAAGCTGTGATAAGGACTGCATCTGTCAGTCTCTCAGTTTTTCACTTTCCTTGTAGCAAAGCAAAGTTCACTTGGTTAGTGGTGAGGGACTGTGTCCCTCCAGAGGCTCCCATGCAGGGGCAGGTCCCAGGGAACACACACTGCCTGCTCTACCCTCCATCCAAAATCCCAAACCCCAAACCCCTGCTCTCCCCATCATCCAGCCCTTGGAACCCTCCAACAGTGTTTACAGCATCTGATCTCAGGGATCATTGGCAACATCAAGAGGAGAAACACATTCATTTGGGTTCCTCTGTCAGACAAAGCATGGCTATTCCCAATGTCACATTCAACCATCAAGACTTTCAAAATTGGGTGCAAATATGATTTATGGAGCTGTGCATGGAGGAATTCTATCAGCATTAAAAACAGAGCTTGACAGCATTTTATGACTTTTCCTTCTACTCATCTCCAGCCTTTTTTCTTTTTTTTTCAGAAGAAAAGTGCATTTCTTATAGTTCAGATGTATTTTCAAAAAAAGTTCAGTTTTCTGATGACTAAATTTATCAAAACCACACAGTAACAAGGAAAAAGGTTTTGAAAGCAGCAGTGTGATTTAGGTACCTAAATCCTCTTCTATAATAATGGTTAAGACTGTTCTGCCAATTCATCAGATTTGGCTTCAGGGCTCCTACAAGAACACAGGAGTTCAGGAGCAAAATCACCCCATCAGTTTGGTACAAATTCACCTCTAAAGTTTTAAGTTCCTTAAACTTTTTTTGAGAACTTTATATTTGTATTTATTAGACTGGAGTTGAGACGCTAAATTCAGACAGCAGTGGTATCTCTTAAAGCCAGCTCAAAAGCTTGCAGTTGATGCAGCCCATGCCATGTCCTCTGAGCAGTTTGGGAGCACAATTGCATTCCCAGCAGGCTCTGACAGGCAGTTGGCAATGCCAAGTGCTCTCTCCCCTCTGCTGTCCCCACTTCTCATGTTTGCAGTTTGATGACCCCTCTGGCTGTGCAGACACAAGTTTTCACAGGCCTATGATGGAGTCAGGATCATGGAAACAGTCTGGGCTTTCCAAAAGACAAAGGCAAAGGATCTCCAAGAAGAAAAATAAATATCCATTTTTTCAAGTTCCTTACAGTTGATAGCATATCCCTACAAGTAAGAGAAGCAACAAGAGAGAAAAAAAGTGACAGGACTCTTCTCTGGAAAAAAAAAAAAAAAATTTAAAAAGAATTGTAGATGGCAATCCAACCTGACCTTACTGAAAACCAGGGGGATCTGATCTTAGGTTCCCCTCCAAGATTTTCCCCCCTCCCTCAGGTGCACACCCTTGATGTCACCTGCTGATGCCTGTGCCCAGAGCTCCAGCCCCAGCTCCACAGCAGGGCCAGCTCTCCCTGCACACCACCCCCAGCACAGACAGTCCATGCTCAGCCAGCATTCAGCTCACACTGTCACTGGCATTTTGACTTATTAAACAGGAAAGAAAAATACTCTAAAACAAAGTCCCAAAACAGTGGAGTTTTGCTGCTGTGCCATGGCAGGATTCCCTCATGGCTTAACAACGTGCAAGATGTGCAAGGAAGTGATTGAGTCATCATCCCTGGAGGTATTTAAAAAATACATAGATGTGGCACTTGGGGATATGTTTTAGTGGTGGACTTGGCAGTGTTGGGTTAATGGTTGGATGCAGTATCCTATAGGTCTTTTCCAATTTAAATAACACTATGATTCTAAATTCAAAGCCTGTGGAATTTCGTAACCACACCCTTGTGGCAGGAGTATCCAATAGGGATGAGTTCTCAGTGCAGTCTGGCCCCTGTGGGAGCACATCAGAGCAGCTCTTCCACACTGCCCCTGCTGGGACATTGCAACTTTGAGACCATTGACCACTGCCCCTCTGTAAAATTTAGCTGAAACTGGCTTTTTCGTGCCTGTGCAGGTCTTCTTCTTTCCAAGCAAAATGACAGATGCTCTGGCACAAACTGCAACTCTCAGATTCATTTCCCTAGGAGGTCAGCCTAAAATCTTGTGTAGAACAGTCCAGCCAAGCCCAGAAAGGTGACAGACAGCCACAGTTGCTGCAGTGGACAGCTGGGCAGGCAGGATCAGCCCAAGCAGCTCCCCCCCATCTTCTCACAAGGTACATCCAGGAGGGCCCTGATGCTTCTGAGGCCTGGGCCAGACCACAGTGCTGCACCCAGATGCAGCAATCCCCAAGGATCATGATCAAGACCAAAAGAAGCCTCCTCTGAAGTGGCATCAATGGCCACAACCGAGTCAGCTGACAGAGGTGGACACATGCCCAAGGAGCTGCACACAAGCCATGGGGACCCAGGGAAGCTCAGAGCCCACAGGGGCTCAGACAGGTCCCTGCAGGAGTGCACACACTCTCGTGGGTGGCAGATGAAAAGCAGCCAGACAGAACACAATGCCATGCCCTAGGATAGCTTGGCACTGCTCAGACACAAGCCTCAGCTTCACTGTTTTGCAATCCAGCAAATCCATTTTCTCCCCAGCTAATGCTCATTTTATCACCCTCTAATTTTACAAGAGCTTCCTAACACAGATAGCTCCTGCACTGTGTATACAGAAAGCTTCAGTGCTGACCTTTAAAGCTAATGGCTCTGTCTGCATTTGAGATATTTGAACTGGTACACTTAAAGCCAGATCTTGGGCTGACAAGCACTGTGAACAATACTGGTGGCACTACCAGCAGGCCCAGCAGCATTCCAGTCATAGGTGTGCAGGGAGTCTGTGTGGGGATGGAGCAAGGGAGCTGGCCTGCCCTGGGATCAGGATGCTTCTAACAGTTCAGGAAAGGAAGATGCTGCTGCTAGCTTTTTTTTTTTTTTTCAACTACAGTGGCAAAATCTGAAAAGCAAAAGGACCAAAGGATCTAGACTGGCTCACTGTTTAGCACCAGTTTTATTTTCTTCCTCATAACATCCAGGCAAGTTGTTGAAGTAAAGTGTTCAAGCAGTGCTTTCTGTAAAGTTCATGGTTCAGTGATGCAAAGTCTTCTTGGTATAAAGTACCACAGCACTGGGGTTGCTGCTCTGAACCATCAGCCTCCTCTCAGTCCATCACATGCCCTGACCCCCTGTGTTCTCATACCCCAGTGGTGACTACAAGCCCTGTGTGCACCCACTGTCAAACACAAGAAACTGGTGCTCCAGGGAACTTTCAGCATAGAAAAAAACACAAAAGAGAGGAAAATAACATTAAATTACTGTCTTATCTATAGCCAGCCTGGCTTCTGAGCACAGTGCCCACCATGAAGCTATGATTAGGAGTTAAGTTTTTTGGTTCATGCACCTTGCAGAATAGCACATTCTTGCAAAAGCCAATGTAATTGATTGCATCATATTTTTATCATCTTAATAGTAAAATATATGAGTGCTTATGTCCTCTGCTGGACCAGCATAACCTTGGGCATTAGGTTACTACACAGCTAAGGCAAATGGGGACTTTCATTACCTGAAAGGGGACTAATGTTTATTTTAAGTCCCAAAATGCAAGGAGATTTTTGGCATTACAATTGTGTTTTTCATCAAACCTTCATGCAGATGGAAAACTTCATATAATATAGAGCTGTGTTAGAGATCCACACAGAAGAGAAAACACTTTAAATCTGCACAGAAAGACTTAGAAGCAACAAAGACCTGGTCAAAGGAAAAGAGAACAAACAAAAAAATAGCCATTTCCCCCCACATCTGACTACACCACCTGGATCCCAAAAGCAATTTTCAAGTAATTTCATGGAAACATTTATTGTCTCCAGTAAAGTATTTGCAGACAGTGAAACCCACAATGGCTAATAGGCACTTGTCCATGATCTGCATCTAACGAGTTGCCTATTATTAGTTAATGAGCAGACAGCAATTCAGAGTTCTAATTTTAGCACCAACTCATGCCAGGAACTGGAAACAAAAAGAAGCAAAGAGAAACAGGCCAGGGCTGAATAAAAAAAGGATGTTCTGCTGCCTTTCCATCAGTTGTTGAAACCATCAGACCTGCCACATCTCTGACACCAGTTTAATCTCCAGACAGCAGCAGTCACAGTTCTGTTCTGTGTGGAACACAAACACAGACATGGCAGTGACCCAGAGATCAGCCAGCCTGCACCTCTCTCCCTCCTCAAGGCAAGCTCAGCTCTCCTCTAGCAGGTCCTGATCCACCTCTGAAGCTGTGCAAAAGCAATGCTGCTGCTAGGGGCTCCCAAGGGTGGGGCCATGCCTTTGAATATTTCTTCCTCTTCTAAACTAGAACATCCTTCAAGAGCAAAAAAACTCCACTGTCAGGCTGCAAAGATCCAAGATCACCATCCCAGTGAGATGTACATGACCACTGAGAAGAAACTGTGGAGTGGTGCTTGGTGCTGCCAGGACTCCACACCCAGCAGGGAGCAATGATCCAGCAGTGCCAGTCCTGGTCAAGCCCCTTCAAACAGGTAAGAGGGGTCTGAAACACTGAATCACAACAGCACAGCTTTGGCTCTTCAGAGAGTTTGGCAGATTTACCCATCTTTGGCTTCACTGCTCCTCATCAAACGTGGCCAGCATTTAACTGGGCGTCCAGAGCAAACAAAAGCTGAACATGGCACTGTGACATTGCCACTTTTCACTTAGCAGGCAGGCAATTATTCTCATGTTTAATTGTATCTGATGAGTGACACTTACAGGCGCCATGCTGTTTAAAATGTGACATATTTTATTTATCATAGCAGCTCCTACAGTTCTACAAATGGATGACACACAGTCCATTATCATTTTGGAAGCATTATTATTCACACAATCATGTCCCAGAGCCTTAGAATTTTTTAAAACTCCTTTTTTTTTTCTGCATTCCTTTTAAATTCAGAATGCAAATTCCCTATCTTGCCAATGAGATTTCCTCCTCCTCACCAACCCAAAATAAGTAAGAGAACAAGCTGCTATCTCTAAAAGCTTTATAAATAAAACATACAGCACACACACACACATAAAGGCTACAATTTGAGAGTACTTTTGTATCCTGGATGGATTTGGAGATGTCATTGCAAATGCACAGATGCTGCCAGTCACGGGAGCTTAACAAGTGCTATGAGGTTTGACATCCCATCAGACTGCAGCCCTTTGTGGCAGCTGAGGCCTCCCAGGGCAGAAAGCACCATGACAATTGCTTCTATCAAAGAGAGAAAATAATGGCACCCACACCAGCAAATATATCAAGGGACAGAACTAAAATTACTTTTTCCTGGCTCAACTAAATAAAAAATTATGACAGTTCAAAAGAATGTTAAAAGTTTTCTGGAAATGGCTAAATTCCACTATTCCAAGCTGTCAGTGGAAACATTTGCTTTTTTTCTTTACCTCAAAAAGGAAGTATTTTTCAAAAGAAAAATGTTTAAAAATTGACTCAATTTGAGTTTTGATTTTTCTACTTTTTTTCCCAACCGAAACATACAAAACATGAAGAGACAACAAGAAAAGAAAATAGTTCCAGAGCTAAGAAATGCTGTTTGCTCTAGGAGCTTGTGCTGGTTTTTAACTCATTTAACACAAAGCTGCAGTTTTGGCACGGCCCATCTGTCGGTGATGCCCGCAGGGGATGGCTGCTGCCAGGGACAGAGGCTGCACTGCAGCCCCAACACCCACTCAGAGCTCTCCCTGGCTTCCAGCCCTCCACCTCGGAGACTAAGCAGGCAGAAAAGGGGCAAAAAAAAGGGAAAAGGATTAAAAAAAAGAGAAAAACTGGAGCGGGAGGAAAATATTACATTCCAAACTGAACAGCTTGAAACATTTTTAACCCATGTTTGGAAAAATTAGATGTCATCTATCAAAACAGTTCTGCTCTGCCACCAGCACCCACTGTGGGCAAGGAGGGGTCACAGGGGCTGGCCACAGGATCTCTGTGTGACACCAGCCCTGAGCAGCTCTGTGAAGGGAGGTGGCCCTGCACCGAGCCTCAGGTGACGGATCTGGGACAGACCCCTGCAAAAACCTCCATCTGTCCATCTAGCTTACTAAATAAGTCTCCAAATAATCACCTTCCTTTCTTCAGGGCTCCCAGGGGATCAAACAGGTGAATCCAACAACCAAAATGGGTTCTGCAGACAAGTGCCTGTCAGAAGCACTGTTTTCCTGAGCCAGATCACAGTTCTGGTTAGCTTCAAGTGCCACAGTGGCCACCAAAAAGCTGAGACAAAAAGAGTCATGCTGGAAGTTTTAAAAGGTCAGATGCATTTTAAACATTTTTGAGGTCTGGCTCAGTGGCTCTGCTCCTACAGAAAGCTCTGTTAGACTTCCACCTGAGCAGATAACACAGCTTTAATGCATTAACTCCACTATCAGCTTGAGGCACACACAGAAGCCTTGCACGTCTCTGCCCACCCAAGGTGACGGATGCCTGACCCCACAGCCGAGCTGGGATGGGCTGGGACACTACTTGGGAAGCCCCAGCCCTGACTGACCCCCTGCAAAGGGAAGCCTCTGCCATCACTGGCATTTCCCATTGTCCTGGTTTGAAAGACAGGTGTCTGCTAAGGAAGGTAGGAGCCTCTCTTTGAAATGGAGAATGTAAACCCCTTCCCTCCAAATCATTATCATTTTGAGGTTAAGGGGCTCTCAGGCAAAGATATGGGAAATAGGAGTAACAGTTCTTTACTAGGAAAATTAAAATAGAAATACAGTAATGAAAAAAGAAAAAAACAAAACATTGACAGAGTCAGAATACAACCTGACACCCCATCAGTCAGCAGTCCCATTAAATGGTGGCTACAGTCCTTCTGCAGTGGCAGGTGTGGTTCAGCTGAAGCAGTGCTCCTGTAGAAGGTGCAGTTTTCCTCTGAAGGTCCAGGGATAATGTGGAAAGATCCGGTGTTCCTCTGGAATCAGGTGGAAAGATGGGTAGCTTGCTGTCCAAAATCTCAGTTTTTATCTAGGTAGGAAAAGCTTGGCTCCTCCCCCTGGCTGGATCATCTCCCAGTGGGATGATGTAATTTCATCAGTCATACAGTGGGACTTAATGGGCCCAGCAGCAGATGATATCTTCCTGGAGGGAGGATGGATTGTGGAAAAGATAAAAATGATTGCCCCACCTAGTCTTAAAGATAGCCCATTAGCAGATGGTATGTGCCACGGAGATAAGAATCACTACCCCACCCAGCTTCAACAGATAGTGATAGAATACACACTTCTGGCCACATCAACCCAACACAAAGGGTCGCCCAATACAAGAACTCATCATTTCTTTTGATGGCATCCACTATATGCTCAGCTCCTGTTTGGGTTTTCCTGGCTCTGAGAATCCCCATCCATGTGAATCTAGTCCTCAGACACAGACACTGTTGCCACTGCCTACCTTGCAGTGCTGATTTTGTGTGTTCAAATATTATTTTAGGTGTGCATGTGTATACACCTACATTGAAATGCTATGCCAATAGTATTTAAATTGCATGCAAACATACCATATTTACATTTCCAAGTGCATTTATATAAGTATATAGCTACAATCAAACTAGCCCAAATTTCAGTTCTTTACAACCTGAATGATATTTCAAACTCCTTGAGTATGTGGAAATTAATCTTAATAATAATTACTGATAGGAGCATCAAATTAGCAATTCAGAACATCCATGCCAATTTTCTTATTACTATATTATTGTATTACTTTATTGTATTATTATCAATTACTGAAATTATATTACTGAGTGGAGCTGATATTGTTCAGAGGAATTTAAAATAATTTAGTTTAACATAGCAACACTTATCATTAGCACCTTATTAGGAAGTTTTATTTCAGCATTAAAACGTGCAGCTTTATATATAAGTGTCTGAAGAAAATAAATTTTTAAGCACCCTTTTTTTGTATGTGTGACATTGCTTTCAGAAATGGTAGGGTAGAATGTTGATGGAGGATTTATTGGAAGACTTGCTATTCATTCTAAACAGTGTTTAATGCTTATGACTCCTACTAATTTCTGGTAAAATATGGAGGTTTTGAGGGCTGACTTGTAGATATTGTTGGCACCCACATTCTAGTTTTAGTTAACAGTAAAACTGTGTGGGTTTTTTTAGCTCTTGTGAGCTCAGAATGGATATTTGCCTCTGTATTTAGTATCATGACTTTTGTTGTTCCTCAATGCTTCAGCTTTGCAGGGTTTTTGGTCACTGGAAATGAAGGATGTAAGAGAGACTGGTGTGTCCTCATTCTTTTGTACCAACCAAAGATTAATTCAGGCTTCAGTACAGTAAAAGGATGGCTACTAGAATGGTGAGTAAAATAGATGACATTTTTTTGAAGAACACTAAATGAAATAGACATTTCTTGACTAGGAAAAGAAGATTAAGAATGAATACAACTGAATTCCTCATGAGTTCTCCAGGATGATAAACACAAAGACCAAAAAATCTGAAGAGATAACTATGTACAAAATCATCAGGTCAAAATTTAAGATGGAAGATATCTTACCAACAAGGTGGCAGTCTAAGGCAGCATCCTAGCAGGAACAGAAAGAATTAAATCGCTGTAGGATCAAGTTTGATCTGCAAAAGAGATGATAGGTAAATGTTGGCTGTCACAGCAGACAAATGAGCTTGGAGTGATCTTCCATCTCTTGAATTAATTTTCTTCAGTTAAGCCATTGAGATATTTTCAATTTCAGTGACTTTGCTTCTTACTCGTGGCAGTAAAAGTAAATTCATACACAGTATTCTTTAAAGCCTAGAGATATGACATGAAGCAGAATCTGTTGGCCTGGTCCAACGTATCATTTAATCAGCTTTATCTGAATTCCTCTGAACCATAAAGACCAACCTTTCAAACAATGCAAATTAGATCAGATAAATTTATTATAGCCATACTTATTCACAGACCCATAGATTGAATAAATATCTCATATATTTGGTTTAGCTAAATGTAGAATTTGCTCACAGTCAATGAAAAAATATTAGATTCACAATTATTTTCTAAATTTTTATTTTATTTTCCCTTAAGTTACAAATTGTCTTGACGAGCTTCTCTAAAACTTCACAAGAAACCAGCACCTTCTATTTGAAGTCATCTTATTATCTTCTCCACTGTCAGTGTTTGGCCTTCTTGAAAGATCAGAGAATCATAGAATAATTTAGGTTGTAAAAGACCCTTAAGAACATGAGTCACTCCTGGCAGGATTTCTCTGGGAAGGATAATTCGTGACTTGTATTTAAGATCAGTAGTTCTCTGGCAATAAGCACAGATTGCTCAGTGCTTCTCTACTTCTAGATTCAGGTCTTGAAACCTCTGAGGTCTCCAAGATGTAATGTGCCATGTCTCGAGAGTCAAGTAGTGAGGTACTAATATGCTACAATACTGAAAAACAGGCTGTAGCACAGAACAAATTAAGCAGCTGCAATTTTCAAGGAGATATTGATTTTCCCCTGAACAGTTATTTGCCTCTACATTTTGTTGTATGGTTTCCTTTAGCTAGTGCATGTGAGTTATAGTCATCGGTGGGTGAAAGTTCAGAGCAGATTGTATTTTTTCCAAATTGTTAATACATCTTTCTACTAATAATTTTCAAAAGAGGTATTGTATATCCCAGTGTCCCACAATAGGAATATCTAGTAGAAATGTAGGATTTGTAGACCTCTTAACACATACATTTAAAAACAAAACAATAATATTT
>JAOTQP010001546.1:97073707-97117872 GCA_026413545.1 Cichladusa arquata | reverse complement strand
GGTTCTGCCTTCTGGAGTCCACTCACTTTTTTTTTTTTTCTTTTTTTTTTTTTTTTTTCTTTAGGAACTATCTGTAAATTATTAACACTCCCTCTGGATATGAAACTAGGAGAGCCAAGTGCAAGAGGTGCAGGAAGGAAAGCAGGGAACTATTGCAGAGCAGGAACAGCAGACTGGACTGGGCCTTTGGGCTGCTCCTTCCCCTGCCATACAATCAAGTAGTTCTTTTAACAGATTAATCCAACTTCATTCTAAATGCAGTCAGGTATTTTCTTTTTTCCCTGCCCTGTTGTTATTCCTGTTAGAATATTTCTGAAATGCCACTGGCTTGGAATCATTGTGATTTCCTGCCTGTGTTTACCCCTGTCTGAGATGGGTGACTCTGTGTTTCAACAACTGAGCATGTTCACTCAGGTTGTGATGTGGAGAAACATTTTCTGTGAAGATCAAAGGAACAGTTAGTTACAGCTAACAGAAGATTATTTGAGTTAGACAAGCTTGCCTTTGTTTGGAAGTGATGCTGGAGAGGTGCATGCTGGAGGAGGCATGCCATTCCTCTCAACTGGTAAAGGGAGATTTTTATATAAAAATTCTTTTGAGGATTTGCTAAATGATGTATTAAGCTGGTTACATTTCCGTCAGGGTTTTCTGTTTCTGACTGAGGTGGAGTCAGAAATAGCTCATTTGTACTTCAGCAAGACTTGTACTACAGTAACAAGAGGGAACGAGCTCTCTGTGCCTGGCTTGGAGGCACATTTGTGTGTGCATGCAGAGGTTGTGTGTGCATGCAGAGGTTGTGTGTACATGCAGAGTGAGACATCTCTCCAAGAGTTCTCCTTGTGCCTTGCCCTGCCTGATGTGACCCTGAGCAGCACTATTTACTCAGTTGTTCAGATAGCTCCCTTCTGAGCTTGCCATAAGCCTTGTGTCACCTCCTTGGCTCTCAGTTTAGGGGTCCAGGGAGCCACATCAAGCTGGGATAGGAACAGCACAGCCTTTCAATGTGAGCCAGACTGTAACTTCTGGGGATTAATATTCCTAGGCTTGGAGTGGTCTGGCTTGGACCTTACCTTGTACACCAGGAATTAGGTGGGTCAAACAGAAATATCCAAGAGGCCTGTTCCTGGGCAGCAAATCCCCAAGCCAACTGGCCATTCTGTGGGACAAGCTGGTCAGGCAGTGCTAGCTGGCCTCCTTGTTTCTCCTGTGGGACCTGGAAACTGGCAAAAGTTTATAATCCTGTTCTTGCTTTTCCTGGTATGCAATTTCTGTCGTTGCCATGGAGAGGATACGTGATGGTACTTGAGAAAATCTTTTATTAAGATGTTTTCAGCTATGATTGATGTTTTTATACAGTCATGGGAGAAGTTTTTATTTGCAATTTTGCAGGCATTATTAAAAACGTGAAATAGTCTTTGATTATGCAGCAAAATATCCCAGAAACTAAAGTGCCCCAAAGTATCACAGGCTGTTCTTGGAGAAAGTATAAAAATCCATTCTGTACCTTCTCCATTCTGCCATTTATTTCTAGTTTTAAGATTTCATTCCTGAGAATAAAAAATTCAGATGTAGAAGTTGAGAGATTTAGTTTTAACTCTTCAAAAAGGAAAAAAATTTCTACTCATAATTGTCTCTTTAAAACTACCTGAATTAGGTTGTAGAGAGGTGGGTGATTCTGTCTCCCTAGTAACAAGGGATAGAACAAGAAGAAATGGCCTCAGGTTGTGTCAGGGAAGGTTTTAATAGTAAGAAAAATTTCTTCCCAGAAAAGGTTCTCAAACAGTGGAACAGGCTGCCCAGGAGGGAGGTTGAGTCATCATCTCTGAAGGTGTTTAAAAGCCATATAGATTTGGTGCTTAGGGTTTAAGTGATGGACTTGGCAGTGTTGGATTAATGGTTGAATTATCTGAGAGGTCTTTTTCAACTTAAATACTTTTTCAACTTGTGATTCTAGGCTTGTTAACAATATAGTGGGTGGATATGTTTGTGTATAACCTTAGTAAGCACATAAAAAGTTAGTTAGTTAATCTATTTCACAGCTCATATTCTCCAGCTCAGTTTGTTACCTGCTATGTATATTAATTAAAATAATCAGAGTGATGAATATAAATAGGATCTCATGAAAGTGGTTAAAACACAGATATAAATAAGAGTCCCACTTCTACAGTTGTTGTATACTCTCAAGTTCCCCCACCTTTTCATAACTTACCAGGTTTTCATTCCAGCCTTTGCAATTTGTCACTTTTCTGGAAAAATATATATTTTAAATTTGTGAGGTAATGTAGTTACCAAGTCTCCTCTCTCTATTCGTAACAGTGATGATGCCAAATGTTTTAATTCTCTCCTTCTCACATACTGAACAATGTCCTTTTTCTTTTGTGTCACAATGAACAAATCAAATGTATTTTAATTTCATGTTCCCACACTGGTAATTGCCCTCTTACTCTTATTTCAGCTGTCCTTCAGTACTTCATATGGACCTTAACTCATATCTGAGTATAGGAATTGCACTATGAAAACCATTGGAACAAGGACCTTGTTTTATTTATACATCTCTAAAGTACTGAGTACAGCCAGAGATCTGTGAATAATAATAACTAAATGATAAGCCTCTCCCAATTCCACATGGTAGCTCTTTGAAAAATATGTTTTTTGTTAAGGACTCTGAATTCCTCTTGCTTCAGAGTTAACTCATAATTGGAAGTTTAGAATGTGTTCCACCCCTTTCTCTTTTTTTAAATAAGATCTATTGAGGTCTGACAAAATCCCAGTTATTGGAAATGATGCATAGCTGTTGAAACAGTACACGCCAGTTAATTGGTGGGAACACCTTTAGATCACAAATACATGGAGAAATCAAGAAAAAATAGAAGCAACAATTTAACTAGCCTTGATGAGTGAGCTGACAACAGACATTTAAAGTGTTTGGGGTTTTTTCTGCTCATCAGTTCAATTTATAGGCATTGCAAGTTTCCACAAATAATGGTGTATACCTTTTAGTCAATGCAAATTAGGTTTCTTTTTCTAAGTTTTCATTTCACAGACCTGGCAACTGCAGTTTAATGTGCTTTTGGAAAACACACATGTAATATGGATAAATTGCATTTCACCATATAACTGAGTCTCCAATGCAGATTTTAGTCTGCAAGTGATAAACTTACTAGAATTATTGCCAAAAATACAGATTTCAGCCTGGCTTTCGTTTCCCATAAAACCCTTATTTTACTTTGACAATAAATAGAGACTTTGCATGAAAAATGTCATTTTAAAATACTGTCAGAATGATGTGAAAAGGTGCTCTGGTAAACAAGCATCAGGTCCTGCCTGAGTGCTGGGAGCAGGACTGTGCCCAGCCACGGGCCACACTGCTGCTCTCTTATTTTGGATAGCAATGTGCTGCCACTCCATGTGACAAATGGATTTCTCCTGGCTGGTGGTTCAAACCTCCTTCCCCCACACCTCAGCTTGTGCAGGACCCACACAGGGCTAGGATGGGGATGCCAGGTGAGTGCTGAGGGTGCCTTGCCTGAGGTGAATTTGCCATTTCTTGAACTCATTCCCCCCTGTACAGGTCAGTGTCACCCCTGACAAACTGCACAGGGCCACCAGTTTAAAACCCCTGTTGCAGATTGTGAATTTTGACCCACTTTTAGTGTTAAACATTTGCAGGTGGCTGATAAAGAACATAATGGTAATGGGATATGCTTTGGATGGATTATTTCAGGCACTTAAGCAAAGCAGTGAGGGAGCAGCAGGCCAGAGGAAAGCATTCCTCAAACCTGTTTTGCCACCAAGTAAAATATTGGCAGATCCACAATCTCAGTCCATGATCTATGTGCTCAGAGGTTATCTAGGAAGGACTTCAAAGTGGGTAGGTGACTTTCGTGATTTGTTCCAAAACATATTAAAGTGAAGTAAATTAAATTTCTGTATTGTTTTTTATTTTCTGGGAAACTTAAGGGCAAGATGTTTCTGTGACAAGCCTCATGCATTTGGAAGCACTGGAAGAATGTGTCAGCAGTTTGAAATCTGGGGTCTGACAAAGTGGCCTGTATGCTCAAACAGATGTTTCAGTGATGAAGAAACTTGCATTTTATGCCAACAGTTTTGAATATTTAAAGCTCTTTCCTGTAGAAGTCCTTAGTTGACTGAAGCAGTACCATGGCTCTGAAGTTGTGTCTGCAACTGAATTCCCCAACTGAGGTTTGTCTTGAAACTTATGTGTGGGAAGCTCTGCAGTGCTGTGGATGATATCACAACTGGATATCACAACTGGAAACTCAGAGAATATCATGTTTATTGCTTATTAAACTGGCTGTTCCACCACTCCTTTAGCCTCTGAAGGATATTAAATGGCAGACACTGCACAAATAACGAAGCCTTTCACATGATAAGATGGGAACAGAAGGGCTCTGGTTGCCTTAAGAGCAGTATAGCAACCATTTTGTGACCTGTCTTCAGTTGCAGGTCGTTTTTCATTCATGTATAGTTTCCCTAGCCTGGGATATGCTATCCTATTTTTTCTTCTCTGAGCACTGCTGTATGTGATAATCCTGGTTCACTAGAAATTGCCTGCTGATTTAAGATTCACTCGGATTTGTTAGCAATGTAATTTTCCTCTTTACTGCATTTCCCCCCATTTTTAAATTTAATATAAGCATGTATGAGTTTGAACCCACATGAGGCAGTTTTGCCATGCTGTAGCTGCATGGTGTTACTGTCCTTTCATCTCATCTCCCTGAATGGATCCATGTGATATTTGACCTCCTTTAGGGCATCGTGCTCTGCTCTTAATCTTTGGGGGTCTGTCCAGCCCTGTGTTTGGAAGCATCATACTATCAGCATGCTCAGCAGAGCTCAGGAACACCTGTCAGCCTGGAGCAGGCAGTGCAGTATATATGCCAACAGCAACACTCAGGTGAAAATGTGGTCATTGCAATAAAATGACCTGAGCCATGAGGGTAAGCTTTGAAACCAGTCTGCCACTACACATTTGCCTTGATCATACACAGGCACTGTTTTCTCTTGTGTGCAGGCAAGGAGGTTGGTTAAGTTAGGCACAGAGGAGCATGACAGCATAATGATTTTAAGCTAAAAGATGGTAGATTTAGACTAGATACAAGGAAGAAGCTTTGCACAATGAGGGTGGTGAGGTACTGGAACTGTTGGCACAGAGAAATTGTGGATACCCCATTCCTGGAAGTGTTCAAAGTTGGATGGGGCGTTGACCAACATGGTGTAGTAGAAGGTGCCTTGCCCATAGCAGAGAGGTTGGAATTAAATTATATTTAAGGTCCCTTCTAACCCAAACCATTCTGTGATTCTCGAAGAAGAGAACTGACCTTTGTAAGATTGTTTCTGTTCAGACACAGGCTGGTCATCATCATAGAAATCTTATGTGTCCCACAGTGATAACTGAGCCAAGCTCACAGGTACCTGGTGAAGCAGCAAAAGTAGTTGCTGTTCTGGGGAGGACACCCATGATTCAGGGCATTGGAAAACCCACTGCTGGAGGTTTGATTCACAGCCTCTAGAGGCATGCACTCAAGTCATCATCAGTGCCCACACATGGATCTGATTTAGCACATTATTCTAGATGACCAATGGAACACATGACCTCATCCTCTGCTCACCAGCTGCATTCAGGAGCTGGATGGAGACCCTCTTGTGGTCTGGCTTAGGATCAGTGGTGTTTCCTCCCTGGTGTGCTGGTTGCCTACTGAGTCCTGTGCCAGGTTTGTGACCCCCAACTGGGGGTCAAAACTGGGAGGAAGGAGCTGCAAGGGACTGCATCCAGCAATGCAGCCATAGCAATAGGATCAGTCTCTGGAACAAAGAGCCACAGAGAGACTGAGCTCTCTGCTGGGACTAGTGGGGACTTGTGCAGTAAAACCATGGTGTAAATGAGGGGGCAGTTTCTGTTTTCTATTCCCTTCTGTCTCCTTTTTCTTAAACACCTCATGACGAGGCTGACAAGGCCACTTCTCCACCTCCTCACAAGGGAGCATGTTGTCATTTTAAAAGTCCAAGTCTTCAGGAATAAGAAAACAGTTTTGATTTAGTTGTTTTTGATGCTTCTGTGTGTTCAGGAAGAAGTGGTCAAACCTTGGGCAAGATCAGTGCTCAGGATTTGATGCTACAGCATTAAGGCGTAAGGAAGGAAAACCCATCCCCTCTGCTTCTGCAAGGCCTGAGTGGTGTCCCAGCATTTCCCCAGAGTGGCAGGAGGCTGCAGTGTCCCTGTGACAGTGATCCCAGCAGGGATGTTCCCAGAGTGGAAGGAGGCTGAGGTGTCCCTGTGACAGTGATCCCAGCAGGGACGTTCCCAGAGTGGCAGGAGGCTGCAGTGTTCCTGTGACAGTGATCCCAGCAGGGATGTTCCCAGAGTGGCAGGAGGCTGCAGTGTCCCTGTGACAGTGATCCCAGTAGGGATGTCCCCAGAGCAGAAGGAGGGTGCAGTGTCCCTGTGACAGTGATCCCAGCAGGATGTCTGTGCTGAGGTATCACATCACACACTTCCTACTGGCTCCAGCCAGGTGTGTCTCCAGAGCATGAGAAACACAGTGTGTGTGTGTGTGAGAGAGAGCCCAGGACATGCTGCTGGAACACCCACTGGAGGATCCCAGGGACAGGATGCAAGAAGGGAAGGACCTCCAGTGGCCATGCACCAGAGGCTATGGGCTAAAATCTTGAGTAATGCTGCTCACTGAATGCTGCTTGCACACAAACTGTGGCACTGATGCTGTAACAGTTAGAAGAGGGAGCCCTCTCACTTCCTGCATTCTTCTCTCTGAATCCTTTCGGACCCATCAGTCATGTCTTGGTGACACCTGGCAGGCAGCCTAGCACTTCTCAGAGCAGTTCTGTTGTCTGCTCCTCCTGCTGACTCCAAACCACTGCAGAAACACAGGGGCTGGAAACAGTTGGAATCTGCTGTTTGGCTTAAATATTTGATTTGTAATAAGGCTGTTGTTTCTTCACACCTTTGGGGATGCTTTTTCTTAGTCTGGGAGCTATTTAGCCTCAACAACAATCCCCCCTCTAAGTTGTCCTGGTTTGAAGGACAGGTGTCTGCCAATAAAGGCAAAAACTTCTCTTTGAAATGGAGAGTGTAAACGCCCTCCCTCCAAATTATTATTATAATTTTGAAATTAAGGGGCACTCAGGCAAAGATATGTGCATTAGGAATAACAGTTCTTTACTAGGAAAATTAAAATAGAAATGCAGTATTACAAAGAACAGTCCCAAAACACTGATAGAGTCAGAATACAGCCTGACACCCTGTCAGTCAGTCAGGGTGTTGGTAGCAGTCCCATTAAATGGTGACTGCATCCTCCTGCAGTGGCAGGTGTGGTTCAGCTGAAGCAGTGCTCCTGTAGAAGGTGCAGTTTTCCTCTGAAGGTCCAGGGATGATGTGGAAAGGTCCAGTTTTCCTCTGGAATCCAGTGGAAAAGGCTGCTCTGGTGTTCCAAATCTCAGTTTTTATCTGGGTAGGAAAGGCTTGGCTCCTCCCCCTGGCTGGAGCATCTCCCAGTGGGATGATGTAATTTTATCAGTCACACAGTGGGACTGAATGGGCCAGCAGCAGATGATATCTTCCTGGAGGAAGGATGGGTTGTGGAAAAGATAAAATGACTGCCCCACCTGGTTTAAAAGATGGCCCATTAGCAGAGGATATCTCCACGGAGATAAGGATCACTGCCCCACCTGGTTTCAACAGATGGTGATAGAATACATACTTTTGGTCACATCTTGTATTGCAACCTAAGACACCCATGAAATAGGATACACACAAACTTCCTACCATCTTTTTCTGCCCCAAAACAGGGAATTTCATCACCCATGTTGATTTCTATGTTTTTGGAAAACACTGAGCTCCTGGCCTCAGTAAAGGCTCACAGTAAACAGACCTAAGAAACAGCTTCTTCACTGCTGTTAGATTAACCTCACTAACCTCCATTTTCTCTGCATTTCCCCTGCTCTTGGATGAGGAAGAAGAGTAAAGGACACCAAGCTGGCCCTCAGCCATACCCCCATGCAGTATCTCCACACCGTTCTCCCAGCCTTTTTTTCTCAGCTCCTCTGCAAACCAGGCAGCCTCAGCCTGCTTTCACAAACCCCCTGTGGTGTCAGCCACAGGGGCTCATCACACCCCAGTGTGTTCATCACACAATTCTGCTTTTTGGCCACTTTTTCCTACCTGTTATCGGGTCACACAGGCAAGGCTGTCACTGCAGCACTACAGCTTAAAGCCAGAGTCCAAGGGAAGGTGGCAACAGGCAAGGCACAAAGGAGAAAATCAAGCTGCCATCTTAGAAGTGATTTCAGTGATTCATAGGAGTCATTTTAGTCAATTCACTGGTTAATGACTTAGCAGCACTGGCACAAGGTCAAATCACAAATGGGTAAGAGAATTTCTCCAAAGCAATCACTTATTTCTCTATTTCTAGCTCTCCATTTCAACTTGAAGAGCAGCACTAAAAAAGAGAGAGAAATCAGCTTTCCATCTAAAAAAGACTTGTGAGAAACCGCAAGTGCCAAGCATGTTTCCTCTCCACCCTTGTCTCTTTTCATACCAGCCCAGTTCCTTAATCTGCTTCAGCTGCCACTTCTGCAGTGGTGAAAAATATTTGTAATACACATTGCTGAATGTTACAGAAACACTGAAGAGCAACTGGAGACCAGTTAAATAGCTTTATCCCTAAGCAGCAACACATTGAAATGCAGGAAAGACAAGTGATAATCAGTAATGGGTCAATGCAATGAACTAGCTTCATTAAAATCTACCTGTAAAAATAAATCCTGCTGAAGTACAGCTGATGTTTCATCCTATTTGCATGTGATCTTCATGTAACTGACGGTAACAAGATGACAGATAAAAGCAATATAAAAACATGCTATTAATTATGCAAACTCTTTGGTTCTAAGTCCTAAGCACATCAACATATCCACACCGTAAGAGATCAGGAGAATTCAAAGTCAAAGCTTGTCAGGTCCTGTCCTTCCCTCCCAGAGATCAGTCCCTCTGGTCCTCTGACCATGCTGCCCCAGGGGGATCAACTTTCATCTTCAGCCATCCCTCTGCCTTCAGACATGGTTTATTAAAGGACATACTAGAGGAAGGCTGACATGGAATAAGAGAGGAAGAAAGCATGGAGGAGCCCAGATATTCCTAGCTCTGACAGGTCTATGGGGACATCTCTAGGTGGGACTCTGAAACACAAAACAGCAGATGGTGATGGCAGCAGATATGAGACTTCCCCTCATCACTGCCCTCTCCAGATTTGACTGTGGCATTTAGTGAGCATTCCAGCCATCCTGGATGCTACTTCTATGTCCTCCCAGCTGTTTCCACCAAACCTGAATCCCTCAAGTATTTTGTATATGTCATGGTTTAACCACAGCCAGCAGCTCAGCCCCACGTACCCGCTTGCTCACCCTCACCAGTGACATGGGGGAGAGAACTGAAAGCATGAACATGAGAAAACTTGAGGGTTGAGATACAGGCAGTTTAAAAGCAAAAGCCACTTGCACAAGCAAAGCAGAACAAGGAATTAATTCATCACTTCCCAGAGGCAGGCAGGAGTTCAGCCATCTCCAGAAAAGCAGGACTCCATCACACATAACACAGACTCCAAATAATGAATGCTGTCACTCTGGACATCTCCAGTTTCCTCCTCCTGCCCCCAGCCCTGAATGCTGAGCATGAGGCCATATGGGCTGGGAGATCCCTGGGGTCAGTCAGGGTCAGCTGTCCCAGCAGTGTCCCCTCCCAGCTCCCTGTGGTCCCCCACCCACTCACTGATGGGGTGGGTGAGGAGCAGAAAGGGGCCTTGGCTCTGTGTGAGCCCTGCTCAGCAACAGCAAAAACATCCTGATGTTATGAACCTTGTTTCCCTACAAACCCAAAACACAGCCCAGTGCAAGTTTCTGTGCAGAAAATTGTGTTTTGCTGAGATTAGGGCACTTGCTTTCAAAAACAGGCTGGAAATGTTTCCTTTTTCAGAACCATCTCAGCTGTTTACAACCACCCTAATTTCCTGATGTTCGCTCTAATAGAGGTACCCTAGGAAGGGCTGGGACCTGAAATAGCAGCACATTCTTAGTGAGGTGAGACAACACACTACACCTGAGAGTTTTTGACCATGGGTGGGGTTAGTTTCAATCCAGGGCAGAATTCACAGGCTCAGCCTTACACAACCTTTTCCAGTGTCCAAGAATACAGTTCCCTTTCATGCTGCCTTTTATTATTATTAACTGAACAAGCTTGAGTGACTGGGACATACAACATGACAAGAAAATAAAGGCAGTTTGAGATGAGCAGTTTTCATTTGTACTGCTCTATTGGATTACACTAAGAATGTTGACCTTATTAAGATTCAGGTTAACAACCCACTTCAGAAATATCTACATGTGCACCTGAGCGTTAAACCAAATGCTTGGAAGAAATATTAAATCAAATAAAGATTGATAGCTTGTTGTTTCTATCCAAACAGTCATTCAAGCACTGCTTAATTCTGCATATACATGAAATAGAGAAAATTGACAAGGGTGTTTCTCGTGGCTGCTCTCTCTTCAAAGCACACCTATCTTTACATAGGTACCTTTGTTGCACCTTTTTGATTATCCAAATCTAGCACAATGAAATGTGGCAACGTGTGTTGTGCATCATCTACTGCAAAACAAAAGCAAACCTGGTCTCAAATTCAGTCCTTTCTACTTGTAGAGGTTATTACCCTGAGATCAGCCCCACCACTTGCCCTGGGAATCGAGCCTGGAAGAAAAGACAGGACCTGAGAGGCAGAAGCTCTGAAACATACACCTTTCAAGGACAATCTGGATTTATGTTTGTTAACACACTCAGTCACAGCCCCCTTAGTGCACATATGAGATCCCTCAGAAATCCCTTCCCACCATGCCACCTGGGATGCAACTTCATGGAAGGAGCCCTAAGAAGTACCCCTCTACCTCCATTTGCCCCTGGTCAGTCAGGAGCAATGATGGGGAGTAGGATTTACCAAGATACACATGCATTTTACTGCATCAGTAGTCAAAATTTTGTCTAAACCTCAGCTCAAAGCTTCCTCCTTAACCCAGACACATCCTGTGTGTAGGGACCACCACCATTCTGGTTCTCATTTTCAACATCCTCAGCAGAAGAAAGACTCAGGACAATAAAAGTTGTCCTTATTTCAGGTTGTCTTCCCAGACCTCCCATAACTAATGATTTCATTTCCTGACTACAGGAGAAAGATGATATTCATTCCAGCTGAATCAGACACTGCAAAAACCATTTAAGTGATCCCACCAAGACAGGGAAGCACAGGGTCTTAGCCTGTCCCTGGCACATGTTCATGTAGCTTGTTCTTGAAAACTCTGCTGATGACTGTTTACAATCTTCCCAGATGATTTATCAGTACATTTCCTCCTTTCTAGTTAAAATGTTCTTTCTCCACCTGCTGTAAAAATTAACCCCACCCAAGCTGAGGGGGTCGTGGACAACACCACAAACTAGTGACTGCTGGCTTCAGACATACCACTTTGCCCTCATTCACTCCATAATTTTTTTGAATGCCATACTATGGCAGCCTCATTCTCCATCTAGCTTCTACCTGACAGACTCTTTTTTCTATCATGTCAAAATTATAACATATATTGCTTCCCTTTTTGAAGCCCTTCTTTGCCTGTTCTGCTTCTCTCATACTGTCTTTCTGACACAGAGTTCTCAGTCAAACTTTTTAAACCTACATTAACTTCTGCTTGCAAGTCTCCTGTGCCCCAAAGCAGAGGGATTGTTCTGTCAGAGAGCTGGTGGCTGTGTTGATTCAATAGCATCACTCCTGCTTTGCACCCTCCTTTTGCTGCACCCTGCCCTATCTCATCTTAAAGCAGACATTAGGATCACAATACAATTCTTAACGAGCCCCTCCAGGCCCCAGCAATAGTCACTGTTCACTCCAAGCCTCTGGGACACATGAGGCAATTAGATTCCATGTGTACCTCTAAATTAAGCTACATTATTCCATGTTTGCCATGGCTAAGAGCAAATACCTGAACAAGACCAGAAGGTAAGAAGCAGCAACTTGTTATGCAGCAGTCACTTGAGTCTGAGCCCTTGACCTTGGCCAAAAGAAGTCACAAATTCTTTCTTCCCTGCAGCATCTCATCAATGGGGTCCAGCAGCCTTGAGGCAACTGCAATTAAAAGTACTCTCCAAAGGAGCAGATTTCCTCTGACAAAATATTTCTGTGTTCCTCTATATTTCATTCTGATCCATGAATAAATGCAGCAGGCTTATCTCTGTTACTCTGTGTTTGCTTTAATAGCTAGCATGAAGCCTGTATTTATTACCCAAATCCTGTTTCTAAATCTCACTCCTAGATGAAGCAGTGATGACGTGGCTGCTCTGCTCAGATTGCCCCACAGCTTTTCTTTCTTTCATAAGGAAAAACCGATGCCTCCACCCTGCCCCAATGGACCTGCTGCCATTCTGCCATCTGGTGTTGCTGCCAGAAACATCCTGGGGTGTCCCAAGCTGCCATCCTTCCTGGGAAATCAGCACAAAGATCACAGTGACATCCCAAAGCAGATCCACACAGTGCATGTCTCCATTAACTCAAAGACTGGAAGACACTGTGGTTATCTCCTCAGAAGTGGCAAAGCTGCACCTGGAATCTTGCTGAGAGACACTGAGGCGGCAGAGAGCAGTCTCCTAATAGGTATGGGAGGGTCTCACTAAGAGAGCTGCTCAGGTTTGCATATGCTCCAGGTGTTTTGAGTAGAGTAGAGGCTGATAATCACAACAGAATAAGCTCAAGACTGCTTTTCTGGGACTGCTTGGCCCAGGGAGCAATTGTACCCTAGTGATGCTCCTTCACTTCCTTCCAAACCCCAGAACAGCAGTCCTGTCTATAAGCAAGAGAGATGAGATGTCTTGCTCAAGGAAAGATGTGGGAAAGTTGTTGAGATGGGGAAAGGAAGCTTAGAGTGCAAAAAAAAAAAAAAAAAAAAAAAAAAAAAAAAAGGGGAGAGCAGCCAGGGGGTTTTCAACAAGTATAAACTCAAGTGGCTTTTAAAGCAATTAAAAATTGTCATCTCCTGGCTCTAGTGAGATCAGCAGAGATCAGTTCCCAGCTGCTCACCAGATTACTTCATCTTCCTCAGAAAGCAGAGCAGCTTGAGGGGAGGTTAAATTCTGCTTCAGACAACAACCACCTGGTTATGTCAGACCTGGGGACCTGGTGAACCTTGGCAGGAGCACACAGCTGATGGAGCACTGGGCTGTCCCCAGCACCCAGCCACGGGCTGCTGTAGCAGCTCTGATGGGTGAACACCTCACAGGGAGCTGTCCCAGCAGATCCAGCTCACTATGCTGGCTGGCCCAGGGATAGCATCTTACCAGGTCCCCAGCACTGCACTCAGCTGGTCAGTCACCTCCTGTGAATGCCACCCTCCACCCAACCCCATCTCTTAGCCTCTCTGAAGTTGTCTGCTCTCTTCAATCCTCCAGCATAAGAGCCCAAGTAATCAGCCCCTAAATCTGGTTTATGGTTTATTCAAGTGATCTGCATTAGCTTTAAAAAAAAAAAAAAAAAAAAAAAAGAGAGATCTGTCTTGGTTTAGGGTTTCTTAACTCCCCCCAGTCCAACTCATTTTGACCATCCAAAGCTCCTGGACAGCTGGAAACCTCTGGAAGGAGATCAGGGATGCAAAAGGAGCCTAACAACAGCTGGAAGCCTGTCAGGCTCCCACAGAGCTGAAGTCTCAGAGCCACAGTGGTCTCAGATGCAACACTCCAAAGCACATGTGTTGTGTTGAAAGCTGTTAATTAAACACAGTTTATTCTGGCTTTCAGTGATTTATACAGACTGGTTAAAGCAGTCATTTTGCAAGAGCTGTGCCATCCATGTAGCTGCCTTTAATTACAAGCAACACCAAAGAAGCTCTTTTGCACTATCAGTTTTCTCATCAGTGCTACTCTGGGCAACACTCTTTAATGAAATAAAACTTAATTTTGACAGAGAGCTTTTGTGGGTGTTTTTAGACCAAATACCTGGCTGCTTCTAGAAGCCCAGCTTGGTACCAATTAAAAATGGGGCAGTGTGACCTAGAGAATTCAAGAAAATGTCATCGCCTACTGTGAGCTCCTGGGCAGCAGCTCTGTTTGCTAAAATTAGAGGAGCAAGAATCTTTGGTTTTAAACATGCCAGATTATCATCTTTTAAGTAAATGCTCAAATCTTGCAACCTAATTCATACTACATCAGGAAAACCTAACAATTTTTGCGTAGGTTGCTCTGAGAAAAACTGGCATGTGCTGGATTTTTTAGGTAAGATACTTTGTTGCATAAGTGATGAAACAATTTTTAAGAGGTCAAACCCTAGGACCTGTGAGTTGAAAATTTTACTGAAATCAGGTCACACTCTATATGGGCAGAAACTTGCAGACTGCATTCTCACAGTAGCTGCTACCTCTTTTGTGCCAAGAGCACAACAGGCATTGTCCAAGACAAGAAAAAAGGCAATTTCTGCCCTAAGAACACCTAAAACCCAACAGACAGTGTGAACTGTAGGCCTTTGGACATTAGTATAGTCACTACAGTTCATTTAAAAATAAACAAGTACTTGAAAGGGAGAGGAAATCAAAGTTTTGATGACTTAATGGTGAACATGGTGGTGATTCTGGGTTGACAGATGGACTTTTCTTAAAGGTCTTTTTCAACCTTAAGGATTCTGTGATTTTGTGATCTCCTGGATAGTTTGGCATTAGCCCAGATTAAATCTTCAAACCAGGAGTCATTGTACAGCAAATCCCTGCAGGCTAGGAAGGCATCCAGCTTCTCCTCCAGGATCCAGTGATTCTGCAGGAGTGCTACCAGCTTCCTTCATCAGTGTGCCCATAGGCATTACATATCACATCTCATATTCAATATTCTTTAGATTTTAATGGAGAACTAGTTCTTCTCTAGGATGATCTAGAAATCACATGTGAAGAACAGAACCGCCGCAGAATCTAGATTAGGTAATTTATTTTCACCATTACTTTTATCTCTGTTGAAGCCAGAGAGACTTTTTGGTGAAGGATATAAAACCCTGGAGTTCATCTATTCAAGCAACATCCCCCCACTTTTGAGTCTTTCTCCCATACTGCAAAGTCTCCTGCAAAGGGCAGGAGCACAGCTTTCATATCCATGGACAGCTACACAAAATGACTGATTGTTGTGCTGTAAGCAAAATTCAGTTAGGAGAGCCTGCAAGATCAGCCTCTGTGCTTGTTAGCATCCAGCACAGGGCAGCTGGTTTGGCTGCCTATTGACTGAGCAATCGACAGACAATTGCTGCACCCAGCCACAGAAACATCCAAGGAGTGCAGTTCAGGAATGGGGGAGGTATCCAAATAAAATCAGCTCAAGGGGCTTGATCTACAAGACGATTATAAGTTTCCAAGTTTGCCAACTAAACTTCAGCATTATCCTTATAAGAAATCTTTCATACATGACATGTTGCTTGCCTGCTTCTAACAATAAACTACTTAAACATTAACTCTGCTGCTCCCACAGCTGTAAACTCTGCAGATCAGGATCTGGCTTCTATGATTGTATCTAAGAGCTCCTGAATCAAACCGTCTACATTAAAATGTCATAGAGGCCTCAGAAGTACCCCACACAAGTTACCAAAAAACTCATGGACTTATGCATATCCCTGGCCCTCTGCTCCCCAAATTATCAGTTCTCTCCCCAAAAGGTTCTCACTTTGCAAGAGAGGGTCCTAATAATCAAAGGCACTTCCAGAAGAGGATTTACTGGAGGTTTCTAAGAAAGGTGAATGACCTGAAGGTATGTCCTTTGTTGTTTTCCCACTGCTTGCATGCATTTAAACATTAAAGGGGATTTTTAGACAGATTGGAGTTGGGAAATTTCCTTCCAAGTACTTAGAACCTGTCACAACTCCTAAATGACTTATCACCATGTAAGTCTCAGAAGAGCCTGGGAACGGACATAACCCAGAAGAGAACACCATGGTCAGTGAAACAGCAGAGTTCAGGACAAGACTTTGAAATATTTCCCCTCTAAGCTCCAACAAACTTTCCCCTGGCTGGACACACAGCCAGTTCAGTGACAGGGCACATCCAGGCCTGATAAAGGCAAGATTATTCAGCACAGAGGTTTATCACACCCAGTTCTTACACCAACATCCCACCTATTCCACTTTTCTCAAAGTCACCAAGATCTGACAGCTCAAATGCACAAGTGTGCTGTAAATCTTGGTGCCACACTGCCAGACAATTTCAAAACAAATAAAAATTGAAATGGTCCCAAACCATTTTGTGACTATTGTGAAAGGACTAATGGGTTACAGTGAGAGGAGTAAAAACTTCCTGGAGTTTTCTCCAGGATCAGGCTTGCTGCTCCCAGCCCTTAGTTTCATTGCACACAGGAGCCAGCAAATTAAGACTTGAGCCATTATAAAAATTTGCATAATGTCAGAAGCATTTGATACCCTGAGGATGATGCACTCAGTCTGGCAGTCAGCACTAAATGATGGCAGTGATTTCCAGTGGGACCAGAGTCTGGACACACCATAAGATACACAGGCACCACCAAGAAGATAGACTTGATGCTGGCCACTTTGGAGCCCTGCATCTTAGGCAGCAGATGGAAAGTTTCCTTGGCACTTGCAAAAGATAATCAGAGCAGGAGAAATAACAGACTAAACAGGCACTGTCCAACCACTGCAACTAAATACATTATAGCTTTACTTTTAATTGATGCTGCATGGATACTTTATTTAGAAAACAGAAAGGCTGACCTGTTTACAGAGTCTTGCAGCTTCCAAATAGTTAAGCAATTGTCATCGTTTTCATCTTCTGCAAGGAAATTGAGAAATTATTCCCAGCCAAGAGGAGCTGGATAAGCACTGACACGTACACAAATCACAAATCCATGTCCACAGGAGAGTTTATCCTCCTCTAGCTTCTGACCTGCCTAACAAAACCAAATAAAAATCATCTGCTCACACTTGTCTACAGATAATGGAGTTATTTACTGACTAAACTTCTCCATGAACAATATTTCAAGCACTCATTCCTCTCCATCTGCTTTGCTGTTTTATCCAATGTGATGATCATGGGAGATTGTTTTACCAACTATCGACCTGCAGAGTGTTTCCTGATTGTATTCTTTCTGTTCTTTTTTTTTTTGTGGGTAGATGGAAGGTGAAAAAGATGCTGTATATTTTCACCTTAAATCTTTAAAAGGATATAATGAATTATTGTTGAATCTATTGACAGTTTAACAGGGAATGAGCTGTTTCTCATGCTGCTGTGAAAAGCTAGTGTGGTTAATTATAAGAAGGAAATGAACAAAAAATTGAGGAAACAATCTGCACAGAGTCCATGACTTTAACTGAGCAGCCTCTGAACTGATGCATGATCCCAAGAGCTGCCATTTGACCAGAGCACAACCAGTACCCCAAAAACGTCATCGCTAGCAACCACATCCAGAATTAGATTTGAACTCAGAGACAAGAAACTAGACTTTATTGATGCTCTTATCTGAAATTCAATGACACTGTGGGGAGGCCAGAAACCTGGATTCATGGGCTGAGTTTAAACTTCTCCTGTCTGGTGATTTCCAGGCAGTCTCTTACAGAAAGCCAATGACTACTTTCAATGTGGTGAATGGCTTTGCAGCTTCCTTTAGAAAGCTTCACATGAATGATAAACTTGTAAATATAAAATGAAATTTGAATCATTACTGTTCCAATTACTGAAATAACCTGCATTTGTTAGAATTTTATTCTTTCACCTCTGCTCATTAATAGTATCTAAATGTCAAGCAAAAAGGATCTTTGTGTCTCTGCACTCATCCTACTGTCCAAATTTATTCACCTAGCAAAGGTCAAGGATTGGTGAATTACAAATGCAATTGTTTGGAGCAACTTAGTACAACTTAGTGAAACCTACACTCAATTTGTTCAACCCAGCATCCTGAAGGTCCCATGGAAAAATTATAGTGCCAGATGTATTAAGTGCAAATTGCATTAGAAATTCATTTATAATTAAAACTGCCGTTTCTGTGCCTCCTGCCATACCCCACGTTCTGCTGAACAGACACACACTCAGCCCTAGCTGTTTCTGTATCTGTTTTAATCTGTGTAACAGTTAAGTCCCTCCATACTCCTGGGAAATGCATGTGCTCAAGAAACCGAGGCAGGAGTTAAGCAGTGTTTCATAGGATTGCAAGGGACTTTAAAGATCTTCTAGTCCCAATCCCCTGCTGTGGGCAGGGATGCCTTCCCCTAGACCAGGCTGCTCAGAACCCCATCCAGCCTGGCCTTGAACACTTCCAGGAATGGGACCTCCACTGCTTCTTTGGGCAGCCTGTTCCAGGCTTCACCATCTGCACAATAAAGAATTACTTCCTTCCTAATGTCTAATCTAACTCTGAAATGATGGAGTGGGAGCAGAGAAGCTGCCACCTCTCCACTGGCTTTTTCTCTCTTTCTCCCTTCCCAAGACTGAGCTAAGCACAATGGCCTCAAAAGCAAATGTGGCCAGCCTGGAGTGTTGCTCCACAGGCTCTACCTGACTTGTTCTAGTGATGATATAGGAGACACCAGTGAATAGATCTTCTCCACTAAATGCCTGCACACACCGAAGAAGGAGCCACCAAGGACCCCCAGCTCCTTGCACTGCTCAGTGCCCATCTCTCCACGTGCTGCCCACTCCTGCAGGAGACACCCATGCCTGCCTTAGTGCCTGCCCCAGAACAGAGAAGACCCAGCCAGCACCATTTCACCTCTGAACCCCTCCCAGCATCTTGTCTGTACCATTCTCTGCCTCCCCAGGGTTATGAGGCAAACAGCTGTGGCAACCCAAATCATGGCATCAGCACACAACAATCATTCCATTAAACCTAGACAGCATCTGCTGAGGAAGAAGGGCAGGGAAGTATGGCATTTACTTTAAAGGACTGCATCACTGGGAAAACACCTCTGATGCTGAGCTCAGCTCCATAGTGCTACAGGCACTTCTTACCACAGAAAATCAAGCACAGACACAGGAGTCCACAAAGCCAGTACTTCTCTCTCTGATCTGATACACAGCACAAGGTTAACCCACCCACTCAGAGCATTCCTTCCCTTATCTCCCCCATCAGAGCAGTCCCACAGGACAGAGTTGGTTCCAGCATCACTGCCTCACAGTAGCACCTCACATGGGATCTTGCTGGACCAGGACTCAGGTATAAGCTTTCCCTGTGAATTTCCAGTTTAAAGCAAGGTTATGGTACCCTTGGTTAAAAGGGCAATAGAACTTAATTACCCAGCATTACAACACAGCTCTTCTGAGAGGCTGCAGAAAGAAATTGGCACTGTTCTGATGGAATATTCCATGTGGCTAACAACAATTTCATGCAGCCTCGGAGAACAGAGTCAGTTAGCTAAATCTGTTGAAAGGTAAGAGTGACATGCAGTGTGTTATTCTTTCCTTACATGTAGTACAAACATAAATTTTCAGGCTATATAGCTGATGTTTTTAGATGAGAAGAAAGCAAAACAAGAAAAAAAAACCATCAAGCTGAAAATAAATTGGATGCAATTCAAAAGGACAGTGGAAAAATACAGGATGACAAAGAGATGGTAAAGCAGCAACTTAATAAAAAAGGATCAGGGCATCACTACTAATCACAAGCAAGTAGTGCCCCATAAGCACTGTGTGCATCCACACCATGCAGAATGAACAAGCATCCTGCAACACCTGGGAGGGCTGGAGGCAAGTATCACCCAGGAATCAACAGCTCTAAGATCTCAACAGGAAACCAAACGTAGCCTTGGACATGTGTTTCAGAGGAGACACTCGGGAGACCAACAGGAATCATCAGTGACCAGAAATGTATGGCCTTAAAGGAAAGGTTGGACTAACTGGTGGTGAGGCAGATAAGGAGGGAAAAGGCTGAGGAGAGACTTGATACTTCTTTTTAAAGACATGAGAAGTAGCTACCAAGCAGGGAAGATTAATTGTCCAGTCTGTCAGGATAACCAAACAATTTAAATTAGGAGACGTAGAGTAGACAAGATAAAGGATTTTTAACAGTGAGGACAGTGAAGATCCAGAGCAGGTTACCTGGGGGTAAGGTGTGAAGCCTTTGTTTGGTGCATATAAGTAAAGTAATTGAGGCAGAATTCACCCTGTCTTGGGACAAGGGATGACCTCTGACTTCTGCAGGTAAACAAACCCTTTTGAATCACCCTTTCCTTTAGGACAGCTAAAGGCAGAGCAGCTCTCACTGTGGTCCAAAATGTAGTCAGGATCACGTGAGGATGGGATTGCCCTGTGACAGGAGCCGAGAGGCAGAGAGTTGGGAGGCACATTAAGGGACCTGGAAGACATGTGCTTCTGTCTGTTGAGCTGCAGGTTGGCAAGAAGATCCACTGGCTGGCTCCTCACCACCAGCAGGGAGCAAACCAACCTGACCTCACAAGCACGCTCACTTTTAATTGGGAAAATGAATTGCCTGAAAAAGGAACAAGAGCAGAAAGAAGCTGCTGCACTGGAGGGCTGCTCAGCTTGACTAAGTGCCCTCACAGCAGCACATGAGGCTTTGAGCTGTGGGGGCTGCAGAGGGTGGGCAGCAGGCAATCTCCATAGGAGGCCACAGATACTTGTGCTATGCTTGGTCCACAAACTCTTTTTCCTCATTGGATACACATACAAAAAAATTTAAATATCTAACAGCTCCTGTCAATATTAATTCTGCCCCAAGTGGCTTGCTATTCACAGCAGGATAACTAAAGCAACACTCATTACTTTAATTAGTGAAGGAGACAAAAAAATACAACCAGAGCTTACAAAACAGCCGCTTTTACTTTATTTGAAATGCCTACCATGAGCCCATAATTCTGCCCATAAAATTTTTAAGTATCCTTCTGCATATACTGTCTACAGAGCACAATTTCTTTTCTGCTGTGAGCAGCACCACAGCAGAAAAAGCACTTCAAAAATTTCTCAGGACAGGTATACCCAGAAAGACATTTTATAACTGGTACTATGAATCCCTATGCTACACTAAAGCAAGTGATACAGATGCTGTGTCTCCAAAGAGATGAAGAATAAGAAAGCCAACAGGTTTCTTCAGCACCTTACTGTAGTGGTAGTTTATGCCTGGACTACAATTCCAAACCATGGCTTAGCACACAGAAAATAGGATTTCATGGGCTTTTTCTTTTCAGTCATTCAACATCCCCTTGCCAGCAATGAAAATTGGTCACCTGCTGAAGCCCTTTCTGTGATGATTCTGGCTCCAAACAGGAAAGCAGGAGGCAGGCGTGGATGACACTGGGAGACTCAGAGAGAGAGCACTGTCTGAGCAAGGCTCTGCCACAGCACTGAAAGACACAACCATGCTCATCATTTTTTAATTAGGAAATGACGTGTGATTTACAAGCCTTAGTGCAATGTGGTATTTGAACAGTGAGGAGTGACATTTCCAAACGGCATCACAGGAACTTTCTCTTCCCCTGCCCCACCCCCCCAGTCATTTAAGCAATCAGTCAGACAAAGAGCAAAAGTTCTTTGTCTGGGTTTTTATCCAAACTAGTAGAGCCCTATATGTGTTCTTTTCATTCTTTTTCCATCTTTTCCCAGCCTCTTTTTCTTTAATAAGACACAATTTCTCCCCTGCAGTCAGCAGTGACAGTTGTGACTGCACCTGTCTGAATTCCAGCATACTTAACCAGAATCTGAGCTTCCCTTGAAAGAAAGTTCACCAAGTCTGGAAGAGGAGAATTATGCACCCAACAATCCAGCCATGTCAGAGACCTTGTCTGCTGAAGGGCTGTGGCATGGACCCACCATCACCACTGGCAGCAGATCCTGCAGCCTGTTCATCAGCCACATCAAGCACTCACTTGCAGGTCAGATCCATGTCCAATATGTGAGGTCAAGATACAAATGTATGAGTGAGAAAGCTCAGAGCAGTGGTGTGGAAGGAGCTCACTCTCAGCACATAAAGCTTGGTGGGTAAGAAGGAGGATGCTTTGCTCATCTCTTGCTACTTCAGAACCCACAGCACTCCAGTTACACACCTTACAGACAAGTACCTGACCACCTGTATGTCCCCCAAGCACAGCTGCAACAAGGAGATGTACCTGATCTCCCCAGATCTGGTAAAACTTTTTAAGTCATCATCAACCATGGAAAACCAGGAAGAAGGTCATGGCATCTTTAGAAACTCATGGTACCAATACCCAACCAAGCTTTGGCAGATCACAGCCCTGTGGTGCATTCACCCAGCTCAGAGGTGTGTGCAGTACACGTTCAGCAGTGGGGCTGGGTACTCTGAGAGCAGCCCAGAGCACACAGAACTAAAGCTATGGAATGGTAACTGTCAGGGACATAGCTGTGACCTGCTTCTTCACATAGAACTGCGAAAGGAAACCCCACAAGAGGGCAAGGCCTAAGCATAATGCAGCATCTCCAGAGGAAATATCTGCTCACTGGTACATATGGGCAGAAGAGTTTTAAGAAACACAGTGAGAAAGAATAATAGAAGACACCAAAATCACAGGTGAAAACCTCACTAGCATGAACAGCATGGTCTCAAAAATAAGAGGAAATATTAATACTGCCCTTGCCTGCCAGGAGGAAGACAGCAGGAGAAAGGTGGCACAGTACTTTAGACTCAGAGGCGTGAGTTAAAGCATGAATTTGGATTGATAGAAGAGATGATTTACCTTCAGCAGTCACAGTGGATACAGCCAGCCTAGGCATCAAGAGACATTCTAAATGCACCACACCATTACACATAAAATCTCATGGGTCTGAACAGACTAGCAAGAGCTTGGCCACCAGTTTCAGGTGGAAGGCAATCATTCCCTTTGGCACACTCCCTTCATGTAAGAAGAGGTAAGAGTGATGTGTGAACACAAACCATGCTATCCTTGATTGCAACCTGAGCAATGCCCCAGGTCATCACAAAACCTCAATGAATTAACAAACCCTGGAGCAGTACAGCAAAGCGAGCACCCAAAGGGAAAATACCACCAATCTACCTACTAAAAGGAAAAGCAGTCTTTAAGAGGTAGCTGTTAATTTTGGATTTGCATTTCTAGAAACTGTATTTTCAACCTAGTCATCTGTTGTGTTTTTAAAAAAGACACATCTTACTGTTAAGGCTTTATCAGACCACTCGCACATGAAATAACTGCTAAACCTTATACATTCAAAACCAGATTTTTTTTTTCTGTCTGCATCTTTCCATCACAACCAAAATATCCCACCTTGGGACTTGACCTTATCTTGAATATCACTTGGATAATTTGAATTAAATTAAGCCTGCAAGACAATTAAAAAATACTGCCTGTGGACTGCAGGTGCTCAAATATCATTAAATGATGACACAGCAGTAAATTGTGCCATCCTTAAAACTTGCAGTTCCAGGCTCAGACTCAGAATTCAAGTCTGTATAATTTAAATCCTGCCTCTCCCTAAACTGAATAAAACATGACCTGTGTTTGTTTATATTCTCCGTATTTCATTCACTGTAGCTCTCTTCCATGCAAGTCTCAAAGACAAGCTCTAAAATACAGAGGACGATCATGAAATATTTGTGTTCTACTGTGACTTATCTTACACTGCTTTTAATTCACTTCACTGTTAATTTCATTACTAAAGAACTCCAGAACAGTAATTCAGTTTTGCTTGGGTTTATGCACTATTCTACCTAATTCCAGGTGCTTCTATTCATTTCAATAATCACAACAGATTTTGAACAGTCTTATAATTCACCTTTCCACAGAATCATTAAGACTGGAGATCTTAAAGATCATCCAGTCCAACCATCAATGCAGCACCACAATATTGGTGCCTAAACCATATTCCCAAGTGCCACATGCAGATGCCTCTTGAACACTTCCAGAGATGGTCAATCCATCACCCCCCTAAGCAACTTTTTCCAATTCCTGATGACTCTTTCATTGGAAAAAAATTCTAATATCTAAACTGAACCTTCTCTGGTGCAACTTGAGGCCGTTTATTCTTGTCCATTCACTTGAGACATGGCAGAAGAGACCAATCCCCACCTCACTACAACCTCATTTCAGAGCTGGAGGGAGCAATGGGGTCCTCACTAAGCTTGCTCTTCCAGGCTAAACAACTAAGCAGTTCCCTCAGCTGCTCCTTGTAAGTGAAGCTTTCTAGACTCTTCACCAACTTAATTTCCCTTCTCAGAACCAGCTCCAGACCTCAATGTCCTTTTTGAAGTGAGGGGCCCAGAACTGGACACAGCACTCTGTGTGTGACCTCATCAGTGCTGAACAATCTCTTCCTTAGTCCTGCTAGCCATGACTTTCTTGATACAGGCTTTTGTTTTCTCTCCCACTGTGGTATCAGAGGAGTTTTGCAAGGGAGTCATCTACTGGGGTGAGGAAGAAGCAGGATGAGCAGCAAGCCCCAGCAGTAAGAGGGCCAGGAAGAGTTCATGCCATGTAAATGTTTCCTGTCCTATTTGAGCATGGCTTTGCAAAGGTAACACCACTAGTGGTATAATGAAGAACGAAGTGAACACAGCAGAAGGCTTCAAATGAGACAGGCACTGGGCAAGAGAACACATACCTTAAATACTGCCCACATTTCCCAGCCAGAGGGAGGGAAGAAGTCTCTTGCACAGCATTAGTGGGAGCTTTATTAGGAACATGAGCGAGTGGGGTCCAGTTCCTTCAGCTGCCTCAGGGACTCAGGCTGGCATCTGATTTTGGTTGTCTAAATTAACCCCAGGCTCCAGAGCCCCTCAGGGCTGGGCTCATTCTGTCATTTCCCAGGTAAGAATGGATGAGCCCCATCAGGCTCATAACTCACAAGAACAGGCTTCCCTCACCACAAAACACTTCTGCTTCCAGGTAGCCAAGCCACAAAATACACATTGCAGGTCTTAGAAAGCCAAAAAGCAGGGAAGAGCAGGGCACCTTCCCCTGAACACCACAGCACTGGAAGCAGCTGAGCCAAGCCAGACTGCCTTCAAGGATTCTGCAGTTCAGCATCACAAGCCCCTACTCTCCCCACCCATTTGAATCACTCACAAGCTGGCCACCCTCCCTCCTAAGTATGAATGCACATTCAGAGAATCTCCCTGCCCAGCAAACACCTGGCTATGGAACAAAAGAGGGAAAAAGTTTGACAGGCAAAGGACAGTTCCTGTGGAGCCCATCACTTCAACCCCACGACGAGAGCTGGCAGGGGGACCAAGAGGAGGAGTCCTCAGGCAGGGACCAGCTGTCACTGCTGCTGCAACCAGAACTGCAAGCCTAGAGGAAATCTGCCTGGTAAGAGGACAGGATAGTCTGAGATTTTAGTCCCAGGTTCTGGGATAGCTCCAGCTGAGGTTAGCCACTGGCTGCTTTATAGCAGGTATATAAAACACGGGTGATGGGGAGTCAGCTCTAGCCCCTTTTGCTGATTGCAAACAGCTCCTTCAGCAGGCTGAACTAAACACAAGGGGCTTTCCCCTACTCAAGAGTTGCCAAGCAGCCATAGCAGAGCACATCCAGGTGCAGATTGCTCCTTCCATCTAGGAGGGAAGCATATTTGTTTTGCAAGGCAGGAGAGATGTGCTTGACTGGTTTTCACTCCCACTCTAGGGAAGGCTGTGCATCACCATTCTGCTTCTTCACAGATCTAATCATCTGCTTCATCTCTTCACCTTGCAAAAAAGCTGCTGCAAGGAGCAGCCTGGTAATAAATTTGCTGCATCTTACATTTTAGATCTTCAACACAGTCAGCAAACTTCTCTCCCTCCATACATCAGGCTGCCCAGAACAATGTTTTCCAAACAGTCCAGGCTTGGCCTGCAATTCTCTTTGGTAGATGCTATCCCACAGCCCCAGGCAAGCCTGAGCATCTCTGCAAACAGAGATTGCTAAGGAATGGTCCCCAGCTCTAACTCGGGAGTGAGCTGCCACAGAAAATAAGTCCAGTTTTGGAAGAGGGTGCATCTCTGAGCAGCAGATGGGATCAGACAGGCAGTCTTTGTCCTCATCACTGGTCTTTTCAGCATAAGGAAAAAAATACTACAAACTTCAGAGTTTTCCCTACACCAGTGAAATTCATTAGCAGCCAACAAACAGAGGGAATTCCCCATTTGAGGCATTTTCAGAGAATGAGACAGTACAACACTCTTGGTACAGGAAAGCATAGAAGACATTTTCTGGGGCTGCAGGCCATTGTTAGACTGCAGGAATGTTTTTATGAAGGTTCTGTTTAAAGTCTTCTCATAAAGGGTCAATAACAATCAGAATACATAAATGCTTATACACATTAGTAAACACATAAGCTAACATACAAATTGCTTATGCCTGTGCATAGTACCTACTTTCATCTCATTTGTGTTTCATTCTCCTTACATCCATGACACGCTTATGAGGATCCATTCAACAAGTTAATCTGTGATACAGATTAAGCATGACCTAAATTTTAGTCTGCATCTCTCATGTGCTCTCTCAGGACAAAGATTTTATTCAGAGAGCCCTGGTTCCTGTAGGTGGCCTCTGTGCCCATAGGGGCTGCTGCACAGCTCGGGTACCTGCCTGCATGGATGCAGGCACAGCTTGAGCATCCACTCCAGGTGAGCTCAGGACTGCCTGCACCCACCTGGGCAGAGATGCTCCAACACCCCTTTCTTCTCCTTTCACCCATATTTTGCAGACACGACCATCAAACAAAACAAAAATTAAAAACCAAAGAAACAAATGTTAAAAGCATCAGTATGAACATCAAACTGCTTGCATTGTTCATCTTGGCTGCCTTGATGCTACAGCAAGCAGATCATCAGGGCAAAGTGGGAGGGAGCATGTGCAAAGAGAGACAGAGTGAAAACAGATCACACAAAGAGGAAATAAAAACACAAACCAAAACGTGTAACAGACAAGATCAGCAGAAAAAAAGGCAAATTCAGGAGACAGGCACTCATGAGCCTGAGAAGTAAAGCAATGTGAGGAGCAGGTACATGTCTGTGGGTTTCAGCAGACACTGTGATGCTCTCCTTCCCATCCAAACAGCTGCCCAATGGATTCTCTGTGCCTCTCTATCTGCCTTTGCTGAAACCAGGATGCAGCAGCTCCCAACCCAACAGGCAGCCTTTAAAACTCAGTGATAACCTGTGAGCCCGGGGAGGGCAGCTCTGACAGATGGGCAGGGCTGGATTTGGCTGCAGGGGCTGCAGGCTCCTGCCTCTGCTCACAGCCCAGCGCATTAGTGTAAGCTCCCCTCTCGGGTTCACCACTTCAGCAATCACATAATCCCTGGGATTTAAGCAGCAAATAGAGTGCCTGCTCAGCAAAGGTCTGGAAAAGGCTGTGTGAGGTACAAAAGAGGGAACCAGAGGAGGACTGACTTGACTCCAGTGTGATACCAGGTACCAGCTGCTGGGCAGCACTGAGAATCCCATTTACAAAACCCACAAGCTTCAGATGCATCAGGGAGATTATGTGATTCCAGCTGTGTAAAGCTGGAATTCACGGCACCAGATGTAAATGCCAAAAACAAGAGTTAATCCCCAAGATTGCCATTCATGAAAAGAAATGAGGCACCTTCCATCCCTCTGGAAGCTGTTGTCTGACATGGGCAGATCAGGTGCCCCTTCCCCAGCTCTAAGGGGGTACTGGGTTTACCAGCCCAGGCACAAATTTCTTTGTCATAAGCATGGAAACTTAAATGAAATTAATCCCAGGATATCTCACACATGGCACTTGATTTTCCTGCTACCACAGGCCTGCTCCATGCCAGCAATTTATCACCCAAGATGAATAAACTTCACCTAACAGTGATATTTTAAAATATCCATCTTCTGTACCACTTCATTGAAGTCTGAGGGCAGTGGCTTTATGTAATAATTAACACCTGTTTGGGAAATTATTCATTAAGTTTTAAGGGCAACATTATTTGTCATACTTGTCCTAATTAAGATCAACACCAAGGAAATGTGGCTGCCTTGTGGGAAATTACTCTTGCTGCAAACAGTACAGGAAGCCTTCTGAAAGGTGAAGGCATAGAAACAAGTGCCTGATTTTGAGAAAAGGTGTTTCAGATACTAGAGGGACTTGGAGGAATTCTCTTATGGACTTCCAAGAGAGACCAATCCACCCATTCAGGAATCTGTACCCAAAATATCATGCAGAGAGTCTGGACACACACTGAAACCCCAGCTAACATATACCATGGTACTTCAGCACTCACCTGATGTTTCCACTCCTCTAATCCCATTCCAAGGCATCAGCACCACAAGCAGAGCTCACAAAACCAAGCTTTAGCAACCTTCAGCTTTGTGAATGGAGCCACAGCCCTGTAATACAAGACAAGGCTAAAGATATTTTTTGGACACATGGATCTGGGTAACACAAATGACACAGTGATTCAGCTTAATTATGAACTTCCTGTTAGAAATATCAAGGTTCCTCTGATGGCACTGTCAATTGTTCTTCTGACTCATCCAGTTCTTCCTGTAACCTGGCAAAACAAAACCTTCTCTGACCCTTAAGGTATAAATAATTAAAGAAACCATTATTTTGAAAAAGTACCTGGCAATCCATAGTTGCTGGAACACCATAGTAACGCACAGAGAGAATTACAACATTCTGCTTAGGGACAGTGGCTTTTATTACAATCCCCACTCCCTGAAAGACAGCCATAAAACACTCATTCATCCCTCATTTGGAAGAGGCACATTAACTCCCTATATCTTCATGCTTCCAGGAAGGTCAGATAGATCACCACTAGTCAAGGGGGAATCAGAAATCCACACATTCCAGGCCAATCTTACAAGGTTAGTAGTTCAGAAAGTCATGCCCATTTGAAACACAGGCTTGAACCTTCCTGCAAGTTAGTTCACCCTTAAAGCACAGAGCTAGAGACCCAGCAGGAAAAATTCAAGGGCACTACACCTATTTCCATCTCAAAGCCTGACCAGTCCACATGAAAACAGGATCCTCATCCCCAGGTTCAGGGGGAAAATATATTCATGGTAAACAGAGAGACAAGTCAGCCCATAGCAAAACAATTCTGAGCCTCTCTACCTCAGCAGAACCTCCAGCACAAAGCAAGAAGCAGCCTCCTCACCAGAAAGCTCTACAGGCTCCCAAAGTAAGAATGGCTTTTTCAAAAAAAGCCATGTTTTTAACTTACCTCTCAGGAGGTCTTGAACATGATTTGCAAAGCCTCAGGACCAAGTGGGCTCCCACAGCACACAACAGAGCATCACCCCAGGCTCCTGGGAGGCTTTAAGGCAGCAGTCAGTTAATTAGGGTAGGTTTGCAAGAGCCTCCCAGCCTTCTCTCACAGACAATACAGAGTGGCAGCATTCACTTCATCAAGGGCAGGATCAAGTTATTTGTGCTTCACAGTAGCCCACTTCTTCCTCCTCAGGTTTTTGTCTCTCTTTGGCATAAACAACTTGAAAAGCCTGTGCAGCTAATTCCCAAGTCCTACACAACTGTGAGACTTCCTTTCCAATCTCCCTTTGGTGAACTCTAAAATGCCACATGGGGCATTAACAACCCCCATAATAAACCCTCACTAGTATGACTTCAAGATCTATTTTTTCCATTACTCTGTCTTCTATTTTATTTAAGAATTTAATTTTGGGAGGCGAGAAAGGCCTGATTTGCAAAGATGCTGTGATTGAATGGGGTGGGGGGAACAGAGAAGTACAACTCTTCTGAAAATCACATCTCACACTGTGAAACCAAACATCAAAAAATTACCGGCGAGAACTCTATTTTTAGCTATCCTGTGTCATAATATTCACCATTCCCAAGCAAACTTTCTGGCAAATATTTAGAGTGAGTCTCACAATCCCATGCTTTGTCAACAGAGCTCGGTGATTACCTAGAGAAGCTGCAGGCAGAGCACCTGCAGCACTGCAGACAGCATCCCTTCAGCCCGTTACCATGGCACTTCTAGGTGGATTCTGCCTGTTTGCATGGAGAGGAGGCAAGATAAACCTACTATGTTTTTAATATGTGATAAGCAGGGCACAACTAATTCCTTAATAAAATGGCTTGCAGGGCTCACCTAAGGGGAAAGTGAATTTTCACACCAGGCATTTGTGGCAGCTCTGAAGTGTCCTTGCTGTTGGAGAGCTTTTCCTGGATGGGTGTTGGTACAAGTCACAGTCAGAAGCAGATGCTGCTGTGCCCAGGGGTGGTGAGGCTGCAGCAGGAAGAGCTGAGGCTGGGCACCACACTGCAGCCAGCCCCAGCCCCTGCCAACAGCCACATCCCAGCACCTTTGTGCTGGCAGCAGTATGAACACAGGTTCAGTCCTCAAAGCCACCCAGGTAAACACCCCACAGGGAGCCCCTGCACTTGTGCAGTTCAGGAGATGTAACATCTCAGTTTACAGCACAGCCCATTTAAAATTAATTTTAGCTGAACTATCAGCACAACAATACACGGGTTTTTTGCTGCAAGTCACATACAACCCCCCCCTTCTATCTGGTTTAAATATCACCTGGTGCTTTTGTTCAGCAGCAGAGGTTCAGGCATAATAAATCCACCTTTAACCCCTCAATTTACTATGTGATTGCACCCAAATAATTATTCCTGAACTGACTCTACCCTGAGATGAGAACCAACCCCAATTAGAGGATCTGTAGGACAGAGTGAAAAGCCCCTCTCTGCTCTCTTCTCACCCCATTAAATCTACCTTTCTGCTTGAACTACCTTTATCTGCTAAAGGCTTAAGAGGAGCCATGACCTTGATTTCTGAGGGAAGAAGTTAAGATTAAAGACACAAGGATCTCTCCCTGCTGAGGGCACTTGGGGTGGCACTCCTTCTCTACAGGAGTTATACTGCTTGTTTGCTATGGCCTCAGCACCCCAAAAAGAGCACAGCACAGTCCAGAAAGGTGAATGACAGAGAGCACAAACAAAAGTCTGGCATTCACTAAAATACACATCCACAAGAAAGCCACTCCCATCCTCAGCTGTTGTGTTGCATGGTGAATTAGCACATATGATATGCTTCCATTTAGTCCCATGTCTGTGAGGTCACAAGAAAAGCACCCATGCTGCAGAACAGGCAGCTCCCCCAAAAAACACAGCAGCCTGTACCCCATTGAAGGAACTAGTCTGCTAAGAAATCCTGAGAGGAGCAGGATTTGCACATGTAATCTCTTGCCCTGCTCTCTGAATAAGGCAGTGTGGACCATACTTGTACTCACACAGGGAGGGAGAGCTCCTGCAGCCCAGCTCTCCCCAGGTGTGACAGACACCTGGCACCCCATGAACAGCCCGTGCCTGGCACTGTCCCCTGAGCTGCTGCAGCAGCTGCTGCTTTCTTTACCAAGGAGCCCCCCTGGTGACAGCCACATGTACTGCTTAGACAAGGAACGTGCTGCAGCACAAATTACTCCAAACTAAGACAAGTGAAAGAGAACATTTGAGGTGGCAGAGCAGTGGTGTTGGCAGTCATGGAACACCCAGCTTCCTGGAGATCCCCATGTGCCACTCCAAGGGGCACAGCTGCACCCTGCCAACCAGCCCCTGCCTGCTCACCTCAGCACAACCTCTGGGACCACTAGTGTGATGACTGGTTTTGGAAAGCCCTTTCCTAAAAGGCTTCTTAAACAAAACTACTCCATCATGGTGAACAACGTTCCCTAAGACATACAAAATTCCCTCCCTGGGGAACCTGCAAAGCTACACTTGGGTGTATAGACATATTGAAATGTTTCTCAATCTGCTTTTACATGTGTTATTTGGGGATATAAGTGGTGAAATCACATCTGCTTCTTGAATATCTACGCAGCAATATTTAACATTTTATTTCAAATATTTTTGCTTTAATTAATTTAAATGCAACCCAGTCATCCAACTATTTCACATATAATCCCAGGAATTTAGTAGCAGCAAATGCAGCATCACAGCTAAATAATGGAACGGTGGCAAAATTAAAAACTTACTGTAAAATTAGCCTATTTAGCATAGTAAATAGCTTTTCAATTTGATAAGGGATAACCATTTTATGAAAATGTGTATTAAAATAATCCTTTTATGTTGCCCAACATTTGCCAGTCTTAATCCACACACTGCAATAAACCCAGACCAGAATAACTTTTCCAAAGTCTGTATATCCGTACATATTTACAGTATTATGAAGAGTAACTGCAATAGTTATATCAATAGAATGAGATGCAATTTTCACAAGCAGTAATTGAAAGAGCAAAGTTATTGCTAAGCCTCTGATAAACCTAGTGTGTTCTGCCTAAAGTTATTACCAAATCCAATATACACTTAATATTTCAATTTCTTTTATGAGTGAATTACATTTAGTCCTTCTTATAGCTGACATTGCATTTAAGTGACATTGCAGAAATTTACAGCCAGAACAGACACTGAACACTTGGCCCAGCCTATGTTTCCCTGTCTTGAGATGTTCCTTTCTAATACATTCCTTACCTCAACTCTGTTCTTACCTTCACCCAACACCTGCTCACTGTTCCCCTGCCAAGCCACTGCTGCTTGCTGAATGTCAGCTTTTAAAGCAAGGAAGTGCAGGGGCTTTGTTATTTCTTTTTTGAGGTTTACCTTGAAAGTAAGTTCAAGAAGAGATAAATCGTTCAATTAAATACCAAGAAGAGGCAGAGACATGGAAATTCAACTGTAACTATAATCTTTGCTACTTCTAGAACCAGGATTAAACTAAAGCAGGTGGCAACTCACAACTGCTGTTTGTGTCCTGAATCAGAAGAATACATTTCAATGTCTCCCAGAGCAGAGATCCAGGGCTAGGAAGATGGAGATCCATTCTGAAGCACTTAAACATACTTGCTGCAAGCTCCTGGATCACATCAAACCAAAATCATTACAGCAAGTGCTACAGCCACCACAGAAAACACAGGAGAAGCCAAATGCTTCATCTTGATTTTGAATCATACCAGGACTTTCCTGGTTGAGAGAGAGAGAGACAAATGCTGACAAAATGTTTTCATTTTAATAAGGCAACATCTTCCAGAGAGAAGCAGGGAAGCTTTAGCCAACACCAGTCAGAAGGCAGGCTCACTGCAGTCCCAGGAAGCAGTGCAGCCCACAAGGCTGCAGAAGGATGGTGGAAAACAGGCAACACAAGGCTGGTTGGTGTTTGCTTTTGCCTGCCCTGGATCTACATGAGCACACAAATGCCTCTGAGTTACCCAGAACACTGGGTAACACCTTTGGGAGCACCTAGGAGCTGGATTCTGACAGCTGACTGAAAGGACAAACAAGGTAGGCAGCTCCCTATATGAGAAGGATAGGAAAAACACCTGATAATGGGGCTAAAGGTATTAGAAGCAACCAGCAAAATATGAAATAAAATGCTGTCTAAGTGCTGTGTAAATGCTCATCTGCCAAAGATGCAGATATACTTAGATTGCAAGGACTAATTTGCCTAAATATTAGTCCATCTGCAAATAAATACCTGCAGGCATTTCCCTCTGGGTCCAAATACCTGTCTTCATAGAATTGGCTACGTTGCCCCACACTTTGTTTGGATGGCATTAAGTCTTAGCTACCTGACAATCCATTTACTGGATCCTTGTTAAAATGAAAATCTAGCAAAAAATTAAACTTAACTCTCTGCTAGGGCAAATCCAGGGGCTGCAAGAATGACCCAAGCCATCCCTGATTATATCAGCAGCACTTTGTAACAGAAGTAGCAGCACCCCCTGACCCCAAAAAGAGCCGAAACACAGCTCAGCACTCAAGATTTGGACACCTAAGAACTGCAAATTCTCACCTACTTTCAGCTAAGCCCTACAGTTACTTAGAAAACACAAATTACTTACCAGTGACAGGTAGCAGAAACTGGCCTGGGATGCTTCTTTTCCCAGTCTGCATCTCAGAAGCACTTGAGTTTATCCAGCACTGGAGTCTTCACCCTTAGGCCAAGAGAAAAACCTCAACACATCAGGCAAATGGTCCAAAGTGCTGCATGGACAAAGTGGTATCACCTGTGGCACAAACTACATACAATAAATAGGAGAAAAGCAGGAGTAATTTGGTTATTTGAGAGAACTGCAAGAATATCCTACTAAGGTATTTTTCTCTAGATAGTTGAAGTTAAAAAAAAAAAAAAATACTAACAGCTGATATTCCTTCTTCACCCAATCCAGGGTCCCACAGCAATTTCTAAGAGCAGATGGCCAAACACTACCATTTATCTGCTGATTAATGATAACAGTAAGATCTCATCACTGGGGGCTGAGATATTCTCTAAAGGGATAAAGTTTTCCTCTCATTTCTCTGCAGGCAAAGGAAGCAGCAATATTAACATTATTTCAGCAATCCACTGGGCATAACTTGAAATGTAAAACCAGTGTCTGACACATATTAGATGTTTTTCCCATTAGCATAATCTTTCACCATTCTTCATGTAAGGATTGTTTTACCACAGAAACCAAGACTGTCTATGTGGATCGTAGGATCTCAGAAACAGTCCCAGGGGATGAACTCCCAACAAAGAACTAGCTGTCCATCAGCAAACAGGACATGAGTCTTAACTCTGTAGCTCTCAAACCTTTCCTGATGAAAGCATTTACTCCTCATAGTACATTATGCACAAAAAGAGGGGCCAAAGTTCCAAGAGGGAATCAACAGCTTAAACAAAGCAGGCTGTGAAAAAATAGGCTTGGAATAAGACAGCTCCATTCACTCCCTGCTTCTGCCAGGCAAAGTTTCTGACTCACTGGTGTGGAGGAAGTGGTTACCCCGTCAGGGATCACACCAGACTATTAATGTGCCTTCAGAGTCACAGGCTGACTGTGCCCTGTTGCAGGCACGAGCAGCTGCAATTATTCTGACCTCTTCTGGGCACAGATTCCTCTAATCACCCCAGGAAACTTGAGAAATCAGGGGATTTTTTACTTGTTACACTCTGATGTTGCAGCTACTTCCTGAGGACAAGGCTGACATTAGGTTGCTTCTTACTCCTCCACATTGTCAAGATTTCAACGTTTGACATGTAATGTGAAGTGAAAATGTGTTAATTAAGGAGTTATGAAAGCTTTCTTACTTGAACCTGTGTGTTTGGCTTTAATAAATTGCAATAAAAAAATGTAACAAGAAAAACTATGCTTGAGGCTACTCTTCTCCCATTTTATCTGCTGCTATTAAAAGCCATTAATTTTAACAGCAATAAACACAGGGGATAGCTTGGGATCAGTTATGGATAACTTTACCACTGACATTAGAGCAGTGCCATTGCATCATCAAATACATCCAGTTTTACTTAGCCCTCAGTATTTTTTCTCTCTACTAGCCTAATCACTTTACACTTTTCTGTGGCAATTGCAGACAGCCTACTAGACAGCAATTCTGACTTACACACAAATAAAAACATCTGCACTTTTATCACTTCAAATCTCTCCTGGTTCTCCAAACTCCATTTCAAAATATATTCCAAAAGACCATTAAATTTTCATTGAAATTTATTTGGGGGAGCATTACTTTATTTTTTGAAAGAAAAAAAAGACTTATCTCCTCAATTCTTAAGAGGATTAAGTGCCCAAATAACTGGTATCGTAGTCAAATTGGAAAGTAATCCCTTTTCTGAACACTTGTTTCATCAAGATTTGGACATAATCTGTCCAAATTAAGCAACAGCAAGACATTTCAATCCTTGTGAGGACAGAGAATTAAAATAGATGGGATCAGATGCACAGCTTTTCTCCAGACTGTACAGGAAAAAATGACTTGCATTACAGCAGGTACTTATACCAAAACTAAGCATTTAGACATCAGCAGCATGAATAAGATTAACAGCAGCCACAGCAAGCCTTGCTCTCCTGTTGAATGACTTCTAATTCTTATCTAATCTATCTCTAATGTGTGCACAACTACAGGATCTATTACCCCATAAATTCAATGCTTGGCTAAAAGGGACATTCTTCCTACCTCCCATTATAACTGATGGCCATCATATCCATTCCTAGCAGTCCTCCTATATTATGCTGAAAATAGCTCCAGTTCCCATTTTCCAGGATTGCAGACAGCAGATTAAATCCCCTTGCCCTAATTGTTTGCACACTGATCCTTGGCACATAGCAAGAATCAAATGGGAAGAGATGGCTCTAATACAGGTAGACCCTGCTCATAGATCAGAATTTTTACCCTTTTTCTACATCAAAGTATATAAATCAATAGATTTGAATATAAATTGAATCCTGCTAAATCATACTCAGGTCCAAACTAATCTCAGTATTTTATTGCTGCTTCTTTTGTGCTCTAAACAATACAGCCTTAACACTCTGACTTCAGATGCTTTTATCACTTAATTTGATCAAAGCTTTGACTGCTGAGAGAAGCCAAGAAAAAGCACAAAGCCTAATTTACTGAGAAGGAAATGCTGGTATTTAGGCAGAAACAAGCATTACATTCCAGTACTTCAAAATAATGTGTCTGGCTGTCTAATTTAGCAGATCCCTGTTCCAGTTCCTAACACATTCTCAGGCCACTGCAATCACTGACCTGTTAGCAGCATCAGTGCTGCAAGGCCTTCATTAGAGTTGTCAGTTAACAGCTCTCCATCTTGAATTCAGCTTTGGAGGTTAGGATTTTTTAATTATTTATTGGGGATTTCTCCTTAGGATAGCCTCGTGCATCCTGCTAGCTTCAGACTCGGGGGAAGAGCAGTCACACAGCATCACCTTCAGTGCAATCAAGAGCAAAGGAGCAACGACCAGCAAGCCAGTTAATTTTATACCAAGGCAGCATCTCTCAAAGAAGCACCACAATTACTGTGCTTTAAGAGAGGGAGCACTTGAGCAGCAAGAAAAAAACTCCAGTGTTCTTTCCTGTGAAGGAAAAGATTTTGAGTTCTACAAAGCTTATTCACTTTAACTATTGCTTGAGGAAAAACATTCCTTGCTGGATATTAGACTAAATAATGGATAAACTCCCTTTTGTACAGTAAGGCTGCAGCCATTTTCAGTCTATCCCACTGTTGTTTCATCTCACTGCAGATCACTTCCAGGAACTCTGAGACCAGAGGGATTCCTTCACAGACCATACACCTTGCATCTGTTATATAAAGCATACTCATTTTTACTGCTGTTTAGTGTGGAATAACCATGTTCTAGTGCATATATTGTTTTCACTGCTTTTATGTATTAAAACCAAGACTGAACCGGTGTGATGCAAAGCTCAGAATACTGCACCACTGAATTAACCCTGAAATATCATCTCTTTACTGCAGTCAGCCTGAAATTCAGAGCTAAGCACAATTTCACTTGACATCAACCACATGACTAAGAAGCCATTTCCTGAAAACCTTGCATTTCCTCAGAAAAACAGTAATTCAAAACTAAATCAGCACACAACTTTGCTCACTGGAGCACTGAAGCCAATACAACACTGAGTGCAACCAGCTCTTTTATTACATGAAATACTGTTCCCAGGTATTAAAAACTCAATTTAGTTCTTTACCTTTCATACCAAGTTTCTTTCCATTCTTTGGTATGTTTTAATATGAATAGTTTAATTCACAGCACCATTCTTAAACTACATACCCAGAAAGAAGCACAAGTTAAAAAAGGTTAGGCTGCAAAAGATTTTGACATGCATTTTACTATTGTTGAATATTACAATACAGTTGTTTATTTAAAACATTAAAGTGCCAGGTCTATGTACAAACTATTAAAATAGTAAAAATGGTAAACTTTAAATCTGCTAAAAAAGCAGTGAGGTTATCATGTAGTTGCCTCCAGAGTTTTCTACAGACTATTCAACAAATTTACAACTGGAATTTTTAAACTGTTCCTCTGTTTACGGTGAGAACAGCAGAAGCCAGGGGTCAGTGCCCACAACCTCCCACCTTGCAGAAGGAAGTATCTGTATCTTTCATGGAGTGGAATAGCACGTGCTGTAAGATACACCTGAGCATCCTATGTATTAACACCATTGGCAAAATCTAATATTAAAAAGGGGTTTACTGCTGGAGCTACACCAGCCTTTTAAAGTATACCAACATCACCACACTTCACAAGAGTGGGATTTCAGTACAGGTATCGAGTCACACTCTGACTCAGCACACTGAGTGTTCCTCTGTAAACAGGGCAGGATGCACATTAATGCACAGGGTCCCAGGTCACTCAAAACTCTGCATCCAGGGTGAAAGAGTTGTCCGTGGGCTTCGACATGACTCCCATCCTCTGATATTCACCTACTCGCTTCTCAAAGAAATTTGTCTTGCCTTCCAGAGAGATGTTTTCCATGAAGTCAAAAGGATTCTCTGCTTTGTAGATCTGAAATACACAGGCAATTCTATAGTCACTGCAGGTGCTCACATTTTGAGTATGGGAGAGCATTAGAGATCAGTTGGAAGGAGTCTAATGGCAGCATCAGCAGGCTTACTATGAAGTGAACAGAAATCTCTGCCCCAAGCCTTCTCTACTCTATTTGTTCCTGTCTTCTGTTAGCTGCAGTAAACAGAAGCACATCTAATACAGCTTTTTCCATAGCATCCTTCTGCTCTTTCTTCTGTGGGTCTCCAAACAGGATGTAGCAGCAGAACTGCTAAATCATTTTAAAAGTTAAAACAATATTGCTGCAGCCAATTTAGGATTTGGATTTCTGAAGGAAATGAAACTTAACATTATCTTTTCCCCATGAAGTATTTGGTGTATTATAGCCTTACCTTGTTAAATCCCAGCTCCAACATAAGCCGATCTGCCACAAACTCAATATACTGTTTCATTAAAGTGCAGTTCATGCCAATCAGCTTCACAGGCAGTGCCTCTGTCAAGAATTCCTGCAGATAACAAACATGTTATGTACAGAAACTGATATTCACTATCATCTAGGTTAGTTTTATGCCCAACAGCTCCCCAGCTTTGATTGCAATGAAGTTCCTAAACAAGAGGCATACAGTTACCTGTTCTATGAGAACAGCATTCATGATGATTTCCTTTACTCTCTCTTCTGATGGTTTGTGTATCAAGTGCTTGAACATGAGGCAGGCAAAATCACAGTGCAAACCCTGGAAAGAAGTTTCAGAAAATTATTTCAGGAACACTGATTTAAAAGAGCACAGAATAAGTGGCATCACCTTTGCCACGTTACTCTTTCCTACAGACAACTTTCTGCCTCACCAGAAGGCATCACAAGCAAGTCTGCCAGTGCAAGGCACAGCAGCTGTGAGCATTGGTGAGAACCCTCCAACTACTTCAGAGGAAGTAAAATGCTAAATTCATTCATACTCTTCTGCAAGATCCACAGTGACACGTGTTTACACACTTTAGCGAGCTTTATAGTCTGCCCGTTTCTAAATATACTCCTTAAAATATAGGTTCCAACTGAGCATCATTACTTAGAGCTACTGTGGCACATTACCATCTTAACTGCTAGAATTTGACTCATACCTCATCTCTACTGATGAGTTCATTAGAAAAAGTGAGTCCAGGCATTAATCCTCTTTTCTTCAGCCAAAAAATTGATGCAAAAGAGCCAGAAAAGAAGATTCCTTCCACAGCTGCAAAGGCCACAACACGCTCTCCTGTTAAGAGAAGACTGATATTAATATCACAGAGAAAACTTAACAGAATTGATACACAAGTTGCAAACTACATCCTACAAAGCAAATGAAGTTGTTTCTGCCAAAGTGTATGGCCTGTGCTTGAAGATAATTAAATACTCCTGATCATTAAACAAAACACACGGTAGGAAGTAGGAACTAATCAGAGTAGCCATGAAGTAGCCAAAGCCAAGGCTCCTTTCCCCTCAGTCAACCCTCAATATTATCCTTTTTCAGATGGCTCACTAAAAAGAGCAGTCATTTTGGCAGCTGATTTAAGTCAGTGTCTGCACATCTCTGGCCATGAAAAATGTTTCAATACTAGTGAAATAATGGTTTGTACCACCTCACCTTTGAAACACGACATGAGGAATCACCAAGGCAGAGGAGCTACAGTCTTCAACCAGACATGAGCACTGGCTATAGATGGCCATGACATGTCCTGACACGTGGCAGCAATTTACAGTTTGATCATACAGTCAGGTATATGATGATTGCCACATGACCTTATTATTCCTGATGTCAGCAACTTGACAGAGATTTTCTGTCAGTAGCTCATTTGAAGATGAAAATTATTTTCTTCACATTTGGAATTACACCAGTATCTTATACTGGAGGGCATGTACCCTCCCTGTGGCAGCAATAATCCCTGTTAATTGTGAAGTCTGGAGAAATGGTGGTTCCTCTATCTTTAGGAGAGGAATTTCACTTTGTTTCCAATAGTTCTACTCACCATATGTTGCTTTCTTGTCCCCAATCCAGCACATGGCCCAATCTGCCTTCTTTTTAACACACGGTAACGTTTCAATAGCATTGAAAAGGAATTCCCTAAGAAAGATAAAACTCTTTAGGATAAGACACCAGCACAACCAGCAGAATAAGGATTCACTGCCATAAACAGTCTTGATCACTTAAACTTGCTCTGCACCTTCATCCTGGCAATTTTCCTTCCCCCTCTTACCTGGCACCCATCTAAGCTCTATTTGCTCCAACCAATTACTTCTTCCTTCACATACCCATCACAACACCAGTTCACATGAATTCCCATTACAATATCAAGGGGAGAGCTGTTTCACCAAGTGTACTCGAACAAGGCTGTCAAAACTAGAGATTAACCAGGATCTACTCTACAGTACCAAAGCATCAAACCCCCATATAAGCAACTCTTGCTAGAATTTAGCATCTCAGAGCAGAAATGACACAGCAAGCTTTTTAAGTAGCAGTAAAACCAACTAAACATACCCCCCTTATTTCACTTCATTTTTTACATTGTATAATTCCTTTATGTCAGTACTGAGTGATTTCAGTTTCACTCTTAATCTAAGCAAGGTCTTACACCTCAGAGGAAAAAAGATATTGTGAAGTAAAACTGCTCGTAAACAGCAGTGGCTTTTTATATAAGTCTAAGTTACATCCCAAAATTAGCCTGATAGTGAACAACTGACATGCATTAGCTAAATTCTGAATATTTCCTGAGTTTTGAACTTTTCATCAAGCAATACAAACCTCTCCTTAGAATCCTTAATGTAGGTGTCAATAAGAAGACTGTACATCTCTGAATGTATATTTTCCATGGCAATTTGGAAGCCATAGAAACAACGAGCTTCTGTGATTTGTACTTCTTGACTGAACCGCTCCACCTAGAGGAAATAAACAAGCATTTGCAAGTGTTTGTGATTTGCAGGTTAGAGGCAGAAATGCTGAATTGGTCGGCCCACAAAATCTTCTTCAGATCAATACACGAAGCCACAACCTCTCAGAATTTCAATTCAGAGAGTATTCTTTGGCCCCATGAAAAAAAGTCTTAGTTTTACTTATTCTCCATTAGGAGTAAGAGCACAGAGGGTAGAAGCAGAACATGGGCTGTGAAACGGCCAAGTGTTACTGTAAGGCAGCACTCAGTGCCCAATGGGGAGTGGGCAAACTTGGAGATTACAAAACCGACCCCAATTTGTTAATTAATACAGGGCTACCCTCCCTATGCATGCTAATGTTGTAACACTCCATGATCCAGCAAACCAGCTGGATCAGCCACAGCAAACACGCCAACGTGTGAGTTATCTGTTTACCCACCCAAAGTGGGATTTCTGTCGGGACTTTTACACACTCACCAAATTCTCGTTGACAATGCCATCACTGGCAGCAAAGAAGGCGAGGACATGAGAAATGAAGTACTTCTCCTCAGGCTTCAGGGACTCCCAGTGCTGGAGGTCTTTGGAAAGGTCCACCTAAAACAATGCAGGATAAATAAGACACGGGTGCTCGGGTGGGCCGGGCCCTGCCCCAGGGCTGCGGGCAGGAGGGGCCGTGGCCGCCCACCCCTCACCTCCTCCGCCGTCCAGAAGGAGGCCTCGGCCTTCTTGTACATCTGCCAGATGTCGTGGTACTGGATGGGGAAGATGACGAACCGGCGGGGGTTCTCCCGCAGCAGCGGCTCCTCCTCCTCCACGCCCCGCGGCATCTGGAATGGCGGGAGAACGGCTCGGGCCGCGCTCGGGGAGCGGGGGGAGACTGAGGGGCGGCAGCGGGGGGGAGACACCCTGAGGGCGAGGGGCTGGGAGGGCTGAGAGACCCCCCTGAGGGCGAGGGGGCCCGGCAGGGCCGAGAGACCCCCCCTGAGGGAGAGGGGGCCCGGCAGGGCCGAGAGACCCCCCCTGAGGGAGAGGGGGCCCGGCAGGACGGAGAAACGCCCCTGCAAGGGAGAAGGGCTGGGGCGGGCTGTGGTGCTGCAGTGACCGGCGGGGACCAGCGGGTTCGGTCGGGGCAGAAAGGAGAGAGCATCGATAGGGAGAGAAGAACGGAGCGCGGGTTGTAGGGGCCTCCGGGAAACAGGACAAGGCCAGGCGCGGTTCCCGGCGTACTACACTCACCCGATTGCCGTCGTCCTCCTGGAAGATCTTGCGGGCCGTCTTGCTGGCCAGGACGCGGGCGCTGCTGAGCGCGGGGGGCTGCGGGGAGAGAGGGGCAGGGTGAGCGCGATGCGGCGCTGCCGGGCAAAGGGTGGAAGGGCGGGCGGGCGCTCACCGTGTTCTCCTTGTCGCTCAGCGCCAGGCCTTTCATGGGCGACAGACTCTTCATAGGAGACTGGCTCTTCTTGGGCGACATCCGGGGCTGGTCGGCGCGGGCGGCGAGCGGGGCGCGGGCGGACAGCATGGCTGGAACTGCAGCGGCGGGAGGAGCGGCGACAGGGGCAGCAGCGGCGGGACGAGCGGCAGTGAATGGAACTTCCCGCGCCGGCCTTTATATCCGCTTCGAAGTTGGCGCCAGAACGGGCGGCTGGCCACTCACAGCCCTGGCCTCTTCCACAGCCTCCCGCCCCCGCGCTCCCATTGGCTGGCGCGGCGGGCGGGGCCCCGCCTCCCATTGTGGCGGCGCGGCGGGAGGAAGTGCCCCGCCCCCGGCTTTGGCGCCAGCGGCGCGCGGAGAAGGCGGGAGAGCGGCCGGTTCCGCCCGATCCTGCGGGGAGCGCCGAGCGCGGGGCTGCACCTCCGCCCGCTTGGGAAAGGGGCGGCTGCCATGGAAAAGTCCAAAACGCGTTTCTGGATACGAGAGCGTAACCTGGGTGTGGGATACAGATCTGGAAATGCCTCTTTGCCTTGCTTCTCCTTTTCTTTTCTGGTGCCTCCTACCTACCCATTTATTTTCCCTGTCAACACTGATCCCTGAATTTGGATAGAGGTTCCACATGCCTGCATTTGGAGGCAGAAATTGGCTTCCTGGAGAAACTGACTCTGTTTGCCACCCGGTTTCACGTGTTTTAAATAAATAGCAGAAGGAAAGGAGAACACAGGTCTGAAGAGGATGTGAATATTCATAATTTGTAAAAGTCAGCTTTTATTTTTTGTTAATTAAATTGCAACATCTTTTTCCCCATCCAATTCCACAAGGGGTCTGCTGAAATGTTTTTCCTGAAGTAGTTTAACCAGGAGCTCCACGAGATTTGGAAGCTCTTCAGTCACAGGAGATACAGAATGGCCTGGTCCCTGTCACCTGAGCGTGTTCACAGGGATGATGAGTTACATGGCCCAGCACTGCTGCTGTGCTTGGCTGGAGAAGAGGCAGGCAGAGCAGGAGAGCAGCAGAACTATATAATGGTGCTATGTTAAATTTACTGCTATGGATTTGGAAGCAAAACAAAAGTACTCCCCTCCAGCACCTCCTCTGACACTGTAAATTCAAGTTGATTATTCATTTTAGCAGATCAGTGTCAAAGTCACAATTTTGCCTCTGAGCTCTCCTCAGCTGGGATGTTATCAGAAATAGCCAGCCGAAACATTATCCTTGTGTTTTTTCTTGGCCCTATTTAGGACATCAGACTGGTGCAGACACCCACCCAGATCTTCTCTGTGATTTTCTGAGCTAAATATGCATCCCAATATACAAACCTAAACACACATGTCCATCCCAGGAAAGTGAGCGCCACAAAACCCCCTCCTAGCAGGCAACCTGGACAAGCACAAACACACTCCTGCTCCATCCCAGGAAGCTGGTCCTAGAGGCAGGAATACCAGGCATCTCTCTAAAGGCTCACAGGTGTCCATGTGACACCCATTTGTCTCCTGCCAGCTCTACAGCTGCTGGCAGAGTTGGCAGAGAGCTAGAGCAGCACCCTCCCCATACCCACCCAA
>JAOTQP010001546.1:97052186-97073607 GCA_026413545.1 Cichladusa arquata | reverse complement strand
CATCTCGTGTAGTAACAAGTGCCATCAGTGCTTGCAATTGATCCAAGAGCTCTTACCTGATTCTAGCACATCAGTTATTTATTTATTCACTCACAGAGAAAAGAACCCCAAAGCCACCACACGCCCCGTGGGTTAAATGCTGTCACAGTGAAACAGCTGTGCTATCTCTGCAGCCCAGCTCCCGTTCTCAGAAGCCATGGCAGGGCATCAAAGCCTTGTCCTGAGGACGATGGCTCTGCAAGTAGAAAAAAGCACCAGGGAGAGCACAGAGAGGGTCTGTGAGGAAGCATGTTGCAGCATGTGCTGCTGGAGCTGTCACAAAATGCTATTTACAAATGAGTGCCCATGCTGAATTTTTCTATTACAGCAGTTTAACCCAACTGTATTTGCTCCTCCCTTCATGTACATCCTTCTCCATGATGCAACTGTATTTTGGGACTGGCATTTTCATGGCAGCTTCTTTGGCAGAGCTGGGTTGAAGGCTGCTGCCCTGCTCTGAAGTGCTCAGCATCAGGGATGACAGGGATAATGACCAGGGATGTCAGCTAGCTCCTGCCCTCTCTTTGGGTGTGTGAAAGAAGCTCTGCCCTTATGACTTCTGGCCACTAGTTCTGATTACTGTGTGCTAAAAAAAACAAAACAAAAAAACAGCCCCAGACTTGTATTAATTTCTCGCTTTCTTTCTTTGCAGGAATTCAGATGCTCGGAAAGGTGGAAGTAAGAGCAGCCTGGGGTGTCTGGGTGAGGCAGGTGTGGGGTGTTGTGTAAGCACCCTGTTTGCATTAGGTGCCCCCCAGGCCCCCACACAGGGGTCCCAGCTCCCCCCAGGCCCTGACATTGCCATCAGCTGCAGGTGGAGCTCAGCACAGCCTCTGTCCCAGCCCTGCTGCTGTGGTTCCCTCAGTGCCAGCTTGGCAAAGCCCTGTCCCACCAGGCACAGCCTACAGCCCCAGGCCTGGTGCCCATCACACTCTGCTTCCCCAGCACGGCTGTTGCTGTGGCTCTCAGCTCACCAACCTGCTGGTAAGGCTCAGGGCAGGGCTCTTCTTGCTCACAGGATTGGTTTTCTTCCATTTTAATGCAGATTGCATACAGAACAGATAGACAGTGGCTCCAGGATGCTGACAGGTCCCAGTACTGCAGCAACTGGTCCGATGAAAGTCAGTGAGGAGAACTGACACATCACTAGTTGATGGTTTTCTCCTGATTTGTTAGCCTGGTCTCATCCAGCCACATTCATCCATGCCAAATCCTGAAATCCTCACCTGGTGAGGTGAGCTCAGTCTGGTAGGGCTTGTATTTGTATAGAGCACCGTGCTCGAGGGCCCCTGCCTTGGTCTGAGTTCCACATGCAGCACAAAGAAATCTTAATACTCCAAATATAAGCTGGGATGGGGTAGGTGAGCAGGAGACGCCACCAGCCAACATCTCTGAGATGGTAAGCAGTGGTCTCAATGGTGCCCACCTTCTCCAGCAGGTCTGGAGGTAAGTCTCAGCATTTCTTCACCCAGCTGTGTTGAGGAGAATGCTCCACATCCCTCCAGAATCAATCTGAACCATAAGGACTCAGACCAAAACTTCAAAAATTTGAATGAAAAATTTCCCCCAGTAGCTGTCTACCTGTTTAGATGTGGTCACCCTCCATTTACTCCAGGATTTATAACTGCAAAAACTGAACTGAAGGGCCAAGGCACTTCAACAGGCTGTTTCACTGAGAAATCTAGGGCAGATCAAAACAAGTCTTCATTAGCATGATTCGGCTGGATATCACATTTGCCAATGCAGCCCATTCATCTGCAGCACCATCATTGGCCATCTGCTTACCTGACAGTCAGCCTCTGTGGAGATAATGAGCTGTTGGAAAGCAAAGCCCTCACAGGGTTAACATCCCCAGTGCCTTGATTTTTTTTTTTTAAACTCTCTTGCCTATTCAAGGTCCTTACTCAACATTTACAGCTCTCAGGACAAAGTCTGCAGGTAGTATATGACCACATATGGCATTTTAATGGTGTAATTGGACATGTTTCTTTGCTGTTCATGAAACTTGGCACAGTGCTGCAGATATAGTCCCACAAGTGCCAGGTAGATGATGCAGCTCTGGAAGACTTTCAGGAGCTGGAAAAATGAAGCTTTCCAAGCAGCTGCACTTGCTGGCCATCAGCAGTCGGTAATGGGCAAGAGCAGCACTGACTCTGCAGCCTTCCCCAGGACCTGTGAGCACTCTGTGCAGTGGAGTAGCAAGGCCCACTTTGCACTCATACCTGTGCTCAGGAAGGTTGTCACTTTTCCTGGCTGGTAGCACCACCTCCTTGTTTCCTGCAACAGCAGAAGGCAATGGCTCCAGCCTGCTGGCCCGCCACTGATTTGCCTCAAGCAATCTGTGTTTTGGTCTTCGTTTTGGTCTCAGCTCCTGCACTCTGGTCATGGAATGGCTGCTGTCTTGGCACACATGGACTACTACAAGTCTCCCTCCAGCAGCCTGTCAGTCACCACAGAGCAGTGAACTTTCCTGAGGGTTACATTCCTCAGCACCTACTCATCCAAATCTGCCTGTTGGAAGGTGCAGCCCCAGGTCCTTAATATCTGGGCAGGCCTGTGTTGGTTGTGGTGAGCAGGGCTGTTGCACAGCAGCACTTCTGGGACATCTCATTGCTACTGTACACACACAGGAGTCTAAGGCAGCCAGGAGCCCCCCTGTGCTTCCAAAAGGTTCCAAAGAATACCAGCCTCAAACCATGAAAGTCAACTGAGGAGAAAAAGGTGGGATTTAAAATCACATTTCTTGACTGGGTCAGCAGTGGGCAGTTGGGTTACCACACAAGCCTTACCCACCTGCAGAGAACCCATATGTATTCCACATCCCTGCTCCATATTCTTCCAATGACCTTTTCTTCTCCACCAGAGACCTTTTTATCCCCCTGGAAAATGCAGATTATCTTCAGCAAAGTGGATACCTGCTACTGCCAGACTTCTTGGTGTACATTGGCATTCCTATCCTGAGAAACCACCTAGTCAAGATTGTCATGAAAAGATTGAGAAAGGATGCTGCCTCCCACCTTTGGGACAGTACAACATTTTAGCCCTTTTCTGCTCCAGATGGCCATGACATTTGCACTCATCCAGCAGGGCAGAGAAAACAGGGAGACTTATCATTGAACATTTTTCTGGTGGCATCTGCCAGACACTTCTCTGCAGAGCATGAAATCATTCAGTATTTGTCAGGATTCAATTACAGTTTTGCCAAAGAAGGGACTAGGAAAAGCCAGCTCCTTCCATGCTCTGTCCTGTTCTTCTGCCATGGCAATTTCATTGTGGGGTCTAGCAGTGTCCCTGTGGTGACAGGAGAAGGTGCAAGGGACTGTTTACCTGGTCAGTCCCTGTGCACAAACAGGCAGCAGCAGAGATCACAAATACATCCAAGTAAGCAAGAGATGAGTTAGGAATATACCTATATATGAAGGCAGTAATTGACTCTGGGAATTGTAACCAGGGGAAAAAAAGATGAAACAGAAATTAGAAAACTGGACAGAGGCAGGTGCCCACAGAACTTAGGGGACCATGAAAACACAGAAAAGTGGGTTTATATTGCACTTGCATTCAAAGGAATAACCAGAGGTAGATAAATTGATGCAGGCCTGATATTAAATGAGACAGAGTCCTGCATGGGAATGTAATGGGGTGTAAGTGGTGACAAAAGAAAAGATTGTCATTCATTATCCTTCTGACAGTACAGTCAAGTTGATAAAAAAATATTCCCTTGCTTTATAAGGGTGCATTTGATTCACTGCTTTGTGACACTGAGAGGATTAAAACTGGCTAACTGATAGATTTTAGAAAGTCACTGTTGAGGCACATCATTATCAGCTCAATGTCCTGAGGTGCCTGCAAAGTTTTATGTGCTAGATGTGGTGGGTAGTGTATGTGTGTAAAAGTAACCTGTCCTTGGTATTAATGAGGCTAAATGCAGGATCATGCACTAGGGAAGAAAGTTAAAGGTCACATTTATGAGCTGCTGGACTGGCCCTGCAGAGAGGGGCTCCTGGGTGATGATTCACAGCAGCTCCATCAGCAGCTCCCCAGGCTAACCCATGGTGAAGGGAGCAAACCAGATCCTCTGCTCCATCAGCAGGGGGATTGCAGCTGGAGGCATGGCTGCTTTCCCCCTGCGCTGTGTGGGGCAGGGTCCGTGGGGCAGCACCAGCAGGGCTCAGCTCGAGTTCAGCCACCCAAAGGAGGTGTCTAATCATGGGTGGGGTGTGCAGGCACCGAGGGTACCTGAGGCATTCTAAAGCATCCTGCCTGACCTCACTGTGCCACTCCTTCCAGACACACATCTAGCCCCTCCAGAGCCTCTCAAATGTCTGGATGTCTAAGTGCATTGTCGTTGTCTCAAACCAAACCCACTCCCTGTGCCCAGTCCCAACAGCAAAGGGTGAAAAGGGTGTTGACAGTGTGGGAGCTGTTCAGAAGACAGCTCCAGGGCACACCAGAGGATCACAAACCTGCCCTGGAGCAGGATGCTGGAGCAGGCTGTTCTGCTCACTGCTGTGAGAGCAAGCTGGGCAGCAGCCAGGTAACCACCCCAGCCAGGGGGAAAAAGGCATAAGATCTTACAGCTTTGAACAGTCACCACAACATGGAGTTCAGAGAGAAGGTATTTCCCACCTCAGGCATTGAACAGCTTTTCTGAGCTCATGGCAGATTCCTCAATTCCCAGTCATGATTTCAAGATTTCACATGACAGTTTTATTCAGGCCCATTATGTTTTGCTCAGCAGTTACCATCAAGTTTTGCTGAGCATAAAAGGATTAGGATATATTATTTTATTAGTCCTTTTGTCTGGCATCCATCAAGATGCTCTTTCATTGCACAGCAAGCTCAAGGGCACGCCAGGAGCTTCTCTCCAGCTATGCCTGCTCGTGCACTGAGCTGAAGAAAGGGGAAAAAAAATCTTCAAGATAAAGTTTTAACACTGAATACATCAATAAATAAATAAATCACTGATATTTTGTTGCAGCAAAACACTCTGGTCTCATGTAACTCCAGCAGAAAAAAACCCTGTATAAAACAGGAGACAGCAGGTCTCTTACCCCACTGTACCTGCTGCACCACATATTGCCACATCTCTCTCTTGGGCCTTCAGTGACCTCTAACATTTTCAGTGAAGCTGAGACACAAATAATTCCCTTAAAGGATATAGCATTTTCCATGTTCCCTTCCTTTCAACACCCTTAAACAGATCCACTCCCTCCTCCTTTCCCACACCAGCCCCTGAGGAAAAAGAGGAATTATGCAGCTGAAGTCCTACTGCTGTTTCCTTCCTAGCAGGAACTGGAAAAGCTTCCATTTTGCAACCATCCTAGATCAATCACAGATGGAGACAGCAAAGCATTATATGACCATTCTTTGCCTATACTGCATTACAGAACTGCATATCCATATACAATTTTCTACAATAGTTGCCTTCCCTGTGACTGTCCCCATCTCTTCTTTGTTTTTGCATGTTACCTTAAAGCTCCCAGCTGCCCCTTTTTCTCCAGTGCTGCCACATGAATTGCTCAGGACAAGGAAATTTGCACCCTCTTTCCACTGGGATCCTGCTCCCTCCCCACCTTGACCCTGAAACTCATTTCCCCAGCCACTTCCATTCTTATTTTCCACAATTGCCCCAGATCCAGCGCCCAGTTGTCCCAGTTCAGCACAGACCCCAGCTCAAAAGCAGCTTTGGAAAGTAACCTGTACCCCAAGCATGGCACAGCCCTTCCCTGGCTGCAGTCCTGACACCCCACTACACATTCCTTATGATGAGACCTGATGGCTCCAGCTCCATGCAGTGAAAACACAGGCTCATGATAACCTGGGCATGAAGTGTTTCCTGAGGTCTCTGTCCAGAAAAGGGATGAAACTGCTGCACAGCTGCTGTCCTGTCATCTCCTCTCTGCAGAGCTCGTGGATGCTTGGCTGCAAAGTTAATGAGCACAGGCACAGAGCTGGGAACAGCAAGGCTGCACAGGAGAGAGGAGGGAGGGTGCAGAGGATGTGTGCTGTTTGGACTTTGTAAGCCAGTCCAACAAAGCCATGATCCCTTTTGGCATTCTCTGGGCACTGCCTGAAGGGGAATGAGACTTCACACAGAATAGCAGACCAGACACACACAAGGTGGGGAGCAGGAGCAGAAGAGACCAGAGCTCCTTTCCTTCTTCCTTCTGATCTTCCTGAAATTCATGCACTTTTGTGCCTTTTTTTTTTTTTTTTTTCTAGAATTAACATTAAAATGGTCCATGCTCCTGCCAGCAGATGCCCTACCCTGAGCAGAACACACTCTCCCTATCTTGTGCAGGCAGTTTTTAAAATACTTTGCAAAGGAAATACCAGAGGTGGAGATAAGCACTGTGTTAAATTCACCCCTCACTACATTCAGGTTTCCATTCTCCTATCACCTCCTCCTCTTTCCCCAGCTGATGGGCCATTAATCTTAAAACCCAGAGAAAGCTGTGCCACTGGAAGAAAGCAGCTTGCAAGGCAAGCTGAGCAGACTTCAGCCACACCACCTGGAAACAGGCCCTACAGGGCTGCTTCCATCACACAGTTTCTACACAACAAACACCTCTCAATACCCTGTAAATAATCTATGCAATAACCTTAAAATTCAGAGAAGGTTGTGCCATGGGAAGAAAGCAGAAGGAATTAAGGTCATCACTGTTTTCCTAGGTGCCTGTCATCACCAGGAATTAGTTAACCACCAAAAAATTATTATTCACACAGACATTTAAATGCTGAGAAGAATGATCATCAGATGGGAGCCAAGAGCAGGCCCTTGTCTCTCACAGTAGTGCTAATGGTTAGGGAAAATACACTTAACTTCTGGCCAAATACTTCCTGCTCTCACCATTGCCAGGAGGAAAATGTGCCGTTTCCCAATGCCTTTTCCTAATGTGCTCACACTGGTTTCATATAGAAGCACTAATAAAAGGGGAAGATGTCAGGGATTGTGAGGAACATAGACCCACAACTGATTCATTTGTCAAATCAACTGAGTGCAGACACAAATCATGCAAAGTTTTGTTAAATGAGAAAAAAGCTGTACTGAGCTTGCCTGGCAAGCACGGGAGGAGAAACCATGGCTCAGAATTGTATTACCTCTCAATGGGGCTAAGCTGGCTCTGCTCCCATTGATTGTGAAGAAAGGTGAGCAGCTATCACCTGCTCTGATGAGGCTGAAGAGAATAGAGCAAAACCAGACATATTTAGCAACAGGGCATTTATACAAGTACCTGATGATGCAAAGAGTAACCACCACCCTGCTGTCAAACCAAAAAAAGCACTTGGCTGCCTGCCTTGAGCATGGTCCAGGCCTCAAGGGGCACAGCACAGACACCACCACCTCCTTCCACAACTCTTACCCAGCCTCCAGAGTCAGCTGGGGCTTTTGATTCTAATTTCACGGTGTGAGCCTAGACTTTAGTGGGTGAAGTGCAGTCCCCCTGCACACAGCTTGGCAAGTGGAGGTGAGAGGTGGGAACAAAGCATTGCTAACTTAGAGAGGTGGGGAGGTGAGATGTGATAAAACACTGCAAAGCACCACCCCTTTAGCTATTAACTCCTCTGAGCCAGCTAAATTCAGGGAAGGGGCTAAGAGCAGCCCAGCCTGTTGCTGCTGAGGCAGGAGCAGGCACATTCCTGCTGCACCAGGCACACAGGGATGCTCTGCTTGCTCACAGCCTGTGCCAACACAACACCACCCATGCCGGGAGCAGCAGGCAGGCTGCAAACCTCTGAGCTCCTTCTGAAGTGCCAGGCTATGGCATGTCCCCTGGGCTGGGAATTCTGTACCCAGCACAAGCAGCAGCCCTCAGGGGCTCTGGCACAGCTCTCCACCTGGCAAGGCTGAGGAGTGTCCTTGCAAACTGAATCTCACCCTTGATCTCCTGCCACTCCCCAGGCTGCAACCACAGCATCGCCAGGGGGTGCAAGCAGCACAGAGGGGAACAGCCTTCAAAACTGCATCAAGCACCCCACAAAAGCAGCCAGCAGTGGTGTTAACTCCCAGGGGACCAGGACCTGGCAGGGAGGACAGTCATGCAAGAGGAAATGCTGCTGAACTGGTCAGCCCTCTCCATCCCCCTTTGAGCTCTGGGATGTAATCCAGGCTGTGTGTCAGGGACAGGGCAAGGGACATCCTGGTACCATCAGTGACCAAGTGATTAGTGATGGTCCCATCCTTGGTACCATCAGTGACCAAGTGATCAGTGATGGTCCCATCCTTGGTACCATCAGTGACCAAGTGATCAGTGATGGTCCCATCCTGGGTGCCATCAGTGACATGCCCAGGTGGTAAACAGTGGGTTTCCCAGACATGCACCACTGCCACTGCCAGGTTTCCATCCTCCCTCAGTGCCTGATACTGACTGAAGCAATAGGACATTTCCATGTACATCTGTGTTTTGAGCTGTGTAGTGTCAGAGATGAAAGCACTGCTGGCTGCACCCTGGGGTCTACTCATAACTCCAAAAGGTGACACATTAAATGCTCGTGTTTGAAGGTGCTCATAAAAATCACCATCTACTGAGGCAACAGAAAACAGTGACTTCTGTCACCAAATTGTACAAACGTTTCCCTGCTCTGTGTTATCTCCTTTTCACAGGTTCCCTTCAGTGCCATTTTATGAGCATATTTTCAGAGAGCTTCTCACTGTTAGCTCGAGCCAATTCAATTTCTTATAACATTGTACAACCAGTTAGGGTTGTTTTATGTTTAGTTTGGGTTTAGCAAAAGAAAAAACATGGTGAAGTTGGGGGGTTTTGTTGGACCTAAAGCCATATTAGCCTCTAGGCAGTGAGCTAGGAAAAAAAAAAAAAAACAAACATGTTTCTACTCCAGAAAAACTCCCTGGTCTCTATTAAGCATTAAATGGCTGATTTATTCACCAGGAGGATAGTAGAGGGTTTTTCGCTCACAATCCTTTCAAGATGATTATTATTCTACTTAAAATGCTTTCCAATGTCTGCTTTTGAGTCTAATCCATGTTAAACAAGAGCTGGGACAAAGCTTTCTCTGCTGAGCTAACAGAAGCTTTGTTTCAAACTCAAATAACCTCTTTATGGGAAGCTCTTCTGGAAACAGTATAAAACAAACGGTGGTGGTAAAAAAAAAGAAAAGAGAAGAAACTATGCCTTCCTTCTTCTCAAATCAGACCTCTCCTAGTACTGTTACCCTTTGTGTTGTGAAGAGTCCTTCTTTGTGATCCCCCTTAGCTCAGACCATGAGCAAATCCCAATCCTACATGCATTTATTAACAGGCCCAGGTATTTAAGGGTTAAAAGGTTCACTTATGATAAGATGAAAATTAAGTACACTGAGATTACAAAAGAGCAACAACTTGCTTAGAAATGCCTGTACTCAGAAGTCAAAACTAACAGCCATCATACAACTATTTTAAAAGACATTTCCTTTTTCCCATTTTAAATGAAACTAGATGAAAAGCAATTGAAATACTCAATAAATTCTTGTCAATGCCAGCTTGTGTTTGTAATATAATGTATATTACTAAGATGTTGGTTCAGTATGATTAATAATATTTAAAAGTCTCTAGCCACATGAGAAATTCATACAGAAATCTGAATATTACCAAAAAAGCTTAAGAAAGCTAAATAAAGAATCAAAGTACTGAGAATTTCTCACGTCTCACCACATGATATAAATTTAGTTCTCCTTTATAAAAAGGTATTGAATCCAGCTTTAAAAGAGTTCACCTTATGTCTTAAATGGCAATTTAAGAATACATCTGTAAAGCAGCACACTCTAAAAGTCATTGCATGACTCTTCTGGCTAACAAAATCAAGGCAACCCTGGTACAACATTAAGCAGTGAGTGTTAATGGATTACAGGGTTTAAGCAATGCAGCTGCAGAGGCATCCAAAGCACTGCAGGAATGTGGTGGTGCTCCCCTGCACCGACCTGTGGGACCTGTGGTTTCAGCCCAGGACTTCTCCATCTCAGTAGGTGGCAGATCATTCAGATTATGGACTGTCTGGATTGTTCTCGGCAGGGAAAGCTAGGAACACTGCAAAAAGCAGGCAGGGACAGTGACTGAGGCTGTTTCTCTTAGCCCCAGTGTCCAGCTGCCACGCTGGGGGAGGGCACTCCATGCCAGTGACACCACAGATAACCAAGGGATAAGCAGGTTCCTCTCAGATGGGTGCAGGAGGCATCACCAGCTGGTCACAGAGGGACAGACACAAGTGCTCAGGAGGGCCTGGTGCTTGGCACGTTCTGCCTGTACTTTGTGAGTGTGGTCTAGCATGTGGGTGCATCCCCAAACACCACTGTTGGGGTGTGGACATTTCTCAGACCAGTGAGTAGCCAGGAGCTGCACAACTTAAACCCTGTCTTCAGTGGGCACAGCAGCACCCATTCTGCTGGGTGCTGAGTCCAGGTACAAGGAGCACCTGAAAAAAAGATAAATTCAGTCACAGAGCCAGTTAACAGCAGAATGAAGAATAAAATCTGATCTTCTAGCTCGACGGCAGAGACCCATTGCCAATGGCTCCCATTTTATGCTTTCCACAGACCCTTCATAGTATTTCAACAGATTTCAAAAATCAACTAAACCTATTGCCACAACAGGCTGAGGCTCACACCTCTAAGATAAGCATCCTTTGGGGCCCCTCACTTTTAAAGAGAACCCAACAGCTCCTGAATCACTGCCAGCTGTTGAGCAAAGGCTCTTTATGATGCTGTGGACTGACTCAGCTAAAGGCAGCACGGATTAGACTGCCTTATGGAAATGAGCCATGTCAGCACAAAGGGAGTCCAGTACAAGGTTTTATAGCACACAATTTACTATTTCCATCCTAATTACACAAAGGTGTCAAACAAGATCCTGAAGATGCAATAGCAGCAGTTAGCATGCTAATGGCTACACTCATTTTCAGCATCCTATAAACCACTCAGACTAGGAAAAAATTGCAGCCTGCCTTGGTGTTAGCACTTTGCAATTAAATCCTCACATTTCCATGTCTTGCTTGGAGCACTGTCTTGCTAGAAATAGTGCAGCCATGCCTGGCTTCCCACGTTCTCACATCTTCATTATTCCAGCAGGCTGGGGCCACCTGGATTGTGAGGGCCAGCAATTCATAAGCCCTTACCTTGATCTGGGGAAAGTCATTTCATGACAGCACAAAACCCACACTGGCACTGCTCTGGAAGGCTTTGGAAGCTTTGCAGTGAAATCCTTTAAGCATGTGCATTTAGAGGAGACACAATGACTCTGCCTGTAACTGCACCTTGGTGAGGGATCCTGCAGCACCACACAATTCCATGGACATTCCCTAACAATCACCACTCTGGGCCTCCATAAGGCACACTGTGATGGCTCTTCAGTCAGCTGTGCAGCACATCGCCACAAAGGAAAGTGAAGGCAGCCCCTTCCACAGCCTTTGTAACTGCAGTTGGAAAAGAAAAGGGAAAAAAAAAAGCCAAAATCAAAACAAAATAAAAACCCACATAAAACTTTTAATTAAATAAGTTACTTCAAAACCAAGACCTACCCACATTATCAGGAGATTTAGCATTAAGCTCTTCTGGGGATGAGGGAAGTGTTTATAGCAGCCAACAAAGCATCTCTGTGCTCTCTGCTTTGCCCTTAAAGAGAGGAGGTAACCACATCCACCCCAAGAGGGGCCGGAAAGTTTCATTAATTGATGGTTACACAACATTTTCACAGGGAAGCCAGGTGTTTACTGTTTCATTTTGTCATAATTAGGGTCACATACTAAAGCAGTGTCTCCAGGACTTTAACACCCAATTTGTGTAAGGGGCATTTCACAAAACTCAGCAAAAAAATTCCTTGCTATTAAGCAACCTATTATTCCCACATAAGTACACTCGTGTCTTACAGATGCCCTGACATGTCTCAGAAGAAGCAGGTAGTAGGCAAAAGTTTTACTTGCTCATGACTCAATGACATTAAACCAATTTGCTTTAACTAACTGATGCAGGGAGCACTATTTACCCCACTGCTAAAAAAAAAAAAAAAATTAAAAAATGTTTTGCCTTCATTGAAAACCTGGTTCAGGTGGCTATCTGAACACAAGAATGGAGGAAAGGCAGATGGATTGGGGTCCTCTGGGCTAAACCAAATATATTTTTCAGGACTGGTCAACAGCGATGGCAAAGCTGTGTTGTTCATTGTGTGACCTGAGCTGTGACTTGGCTGCAATGTGTCACTGACCCCAGGGTGAGACACTGGTCTCTCAGGGGCCCAAGGCACCTGAGCAGATGTGACAATGAGCTTCCATATGGTCTGTTAACGAAGGTCACTAAAGGCCCTCAGCAGATACATGTTTTGATATCTCTTGGACAAAACCATGTTTCCATTTGATCACTGTCAGATGGTATTTGAATGCTAATACCTAGAAATACCTGAGGCATTTGACCTACCTCTTCTGGGAATTTCACCCTGTGTTTTGAAAACACAGACTTGAATACATGCCCTGCTGAAGTGTTGCTGACATTTCATGACATCCTGGGGCTGGCTGAACAGGGGCAAGAGCCCTAGAGGAAGAAAAGGAAAGATTTTTCCAGAGATGATGTCCTGGTGGTACTGTATATTGCACACAGATATTTAAAATCAAGAGCAAAAAGGGTTATTTAAGGTCATGGCTGAGGTCACAGTAATAAACAGCTCAGGGCTACAGAAACAGAATAAGGGCAGAAGAAACTCACATGTGAGATTAAAGGTAATGAGTACATCGTGTGACAGATTCCGTAACTTTGTTTGAAATTATTCATCTATGCAGAGCATCTCTGCTCCCTGGGGTCTGCCCCCATAAAATACCCCCATCTCCCCCGTGCTGCTTGGGTTTTCAATCTTCAGCCACACATAGGGACAAATCCACTAAGTCTATAATGTAGACACACGGATATCGGCCTCCAACTTTCCAACAGCCCAGGAGGAGATTCAGAGGGTCCATCTGTGCATGTAAATAAGGCTGGGCAGGGATTGTCTATGACCAGGGGCCACCTGACACAGCCTGGCCACCTCTCTGCTCCATTCCCTTCACCCCACTCTCCAGTCTGAGAGCTAAGGGTGTAAAGCTTCCCCCCCCCAGCACCTGGTGAGGCAAGGAACAGAGGGACATTTTGAGAGAATAATAACTGATGGATCTGGTCACACAGATGAGTACAGGGAGTAATCCTGAGCAAAGAACCTGAGCATTTCAGTGGCCTCTGTGGGAAAGGTGAAAAAGGCAGCACCACCATGGAGCTCAGTTGTTTCTACTCATCAGGAGCTGGGCTGTGTGCTGTATCCCCCCGTGCAGACAGGCTGCATGCACATTAGCAAAAATACACCCTCCTCTCCAGATGGAATGTGATTGCCCAAGCAATGCCAGAGTTGGACTTGGTGGTCCCCACTGATCCCTTCCAGCTCAGGATGTTTTATGATTCTGATTCCAGTCATGGGCTGGTGTCAGTGCCCTACTCAATCACAGTATTCATGACTCTTCTCACAGAAGTTCAGCAACAGGACAAGAGCCACACACTGCAACAAGGGAAATGAGTTTTTGCTGTGAATGTGGTCAGGCACTGGAGCAAGCTTCTCAGAGAGGGTGTGGAGTCTCCATCTTTGGAGATACTTAAAAGTGGACAAGACCCTGAGCAGCCCAATCTGGCTGGCCCTGCATTAAGCAGAGGGTTGGACTAGAGACCTTCCAGGGGTGACATCTCTAGGACATCTCAAATGTTTTACCTTGTGGAGATTCAGTTTGCTGGAGTCTCTGCTCCTCCATGAGCTGGAAAAGAAAAAATCTTCCTTGCCAGCAGTACCAAATTGCCCATCTCCATTCCTAGTGAATCTACTCTGTGTTTGCAGATGCCAGAAGAGATGCAGTCACTGAGTTTATAAAACCCAAACCCTTGGATCTGTGACCCATATTTCTGGGAAGTTCGAGGGAACAATCCTATGTCTCCTCCTTCCCTTTTTAATTCCCAGCAGCACAAAGATGAAAGCAATGCCAATCCCTGAGCTCCCATACCTAAGGCCTGCCTTCTGGAAAAGCACAGCTTGACATTTTTAACTACATGCTGAAAGGTACATTGTACTTTAGCTACAGTCTGTACAGGTAAACGTTTTTATAAAGGAAATGCTTTTAAAAACTTCCTTGCCATTAATCCCTTCAGATTGTACAAAATTTGTACAAGTTCTTTGAACTAGAAGAATGCTAAGGCTTCCTCTGAGGTAAAAGCACACAACTTTACACATTAAAGGCAGAGTAGATTAAAGGAAGGTCTCTCCACAAGTGATCTCATCCTGTTAACTCCACCCTTCGCAGATAAAACCCTGGGAGGTCCTGCCCTGCCTCTCCCTCAGGACACCCAGCTCTGGTCCCAGCTCCACTCCATCCAGGAGATGGATATGCCCTATCACAGGCCAGCTTCAGAAATCTTTGTAACAAGCCCACCTTGTCTCTGGGTTAGGAGACACGGGTTTGCCAGCACCAGGATAGGTCATGCATACCATGGAGGCACCAGGCAGAATCCCAGCACAGCCAGCAGGAGGTTATGTCATGGCCTGTGCCACAAAACCCATAAAACCCAAGTGCATGTCTTTATCCCAGGTGAGGCATGGATGTAGCTCAAATCTGAAGTGGGCTAAGGGCAGAGGGGCTGCCAGCATAACTCAGATATGTGTCTGAACCCCAGGTGAGTTTTATTACTTGCTGGTAAGCACTAACCTCAGCTACTTTCTTCCTCTGTGCAAGTTAAACCAGTTTGACTGCATCTGTATTTGGTGGTCCCTCTCTCTCAGGCTCCCCTGCACAACCAGGGCTTGGCCCTCACTCTACAGAGCAGAGTTGTTTATTTAATAGCAGGAGTCCCAGTCTGGTGGTGATAAAGGCTGCAGAGCTGGAGGTCAACCAGCCTAACAGTGTCTCAAGCCACAGGAGTTTAGATCAGCCCGTGACCCCCACTGCCCCTCCTGCAGGGCTCCAGGCTCTCAGGCTGGAGCAGAAAGCGAAGGTGCAGGGTGTCAGAGAGGTGTCCCTGGTCAGACATCTGCAAAGCTCAGCTTGGCAAGCAGGCCAGCAGCAATGCCTGATGTCACAGCTGCCTTTTCCTCTCTGGACAAAGCATCACAAGGCTGCAGCACTTCTGTGCTGGGCAAGCAGCTGGGGAAGTGCTCCTGTAGCCCTTTGCCTTCTTCCAGGCTGGGACAGGGCAAAAGCCACAGGAGAACTGGGCACTGTCCAGGCAGCAAAGCAGTTCCTGCTGTACAAAGCCAGGCCTGCCACCTGCCTGCTTCCCTGCACCCTGCCTGGTGTCACCCCAGGCTTGTGCAGGTCTGCTGGGGTCCAAGCCCAGCAGCAGCTGTACCTCTGCTGAAGTCTGGGATTTAGTGCTGTAGCTGAAATGCTGTAACCCACCAAACACTGGAAATGTCAGCCTGTCCAAGGTCAGCCAGTCTTCAGAAACTTCAACCCTGTCCTCACAGGATGAGAAAAAGGATGAGGATGAGAAAAAAATCTTCACAAACCTGGAGCGAGAACAAAGTTTCTGCAGGGAGGGGAGGTTCATCTCTTGCTGATTAGCTTCACACACCCACAGGATCTCTGCAGGTCTTCTTTACACTCCTGTGTTTACCCAACAGAGTTAGAGGCAGCCATCTCTAAGGGCCACCCACAAAGCCCCACCGTGAACACCAGGACAAAGAGAGGAGAGGCACATGGCTGGGGAGCCTCAGCAGGACACCCAGCAGGACTCTCTGCAGGACAGCTGCCCACTGGGGATGGAGCAGGGGTGTGGGGCCACAGGGCATCCCTGTTCAGAGATATGCTGGGGCTGGGAGTCACAGTGGGAAAGGTTGGGGGGAAGTCAGAATTGAAAGGGGGAAGTCAGAATTGAAATAAGCAAGCTGGGACAAACTCAGAGGGGCTGAGTGGAGTCAAGGGCAGCATTTATGCTACTGATGATGTGAGAACACCATGCAGACAGCTTGAGTTATCCCCACTTTGGTAACTGCATCCATCCTGTGGCCACTGAGTGGAATTTGCAGCTTGAGTTGTAAGTCACTGGTGGGAGCACAGCACTGCCAGGTGGACACCAGCTCATCTGCATTGTGCTGTGTCTCACCTGCTGTGGAGCTTCCTCCCCTCCAATGAAGGTGACAGTGATTTTGGCCTTTTTCCTCATCTGGCCATGGTTTGAGACTCACAGAGGGACTCAAAGAAAGGGCTGTCTTACAAGCACAAAGCTGCTCCCAGAGGATGTATGGGCACACTCCAGCTGTGGCACAGCTGCCTCTCCAGCCTGCAGAGATGCTCAGGCAGGAGCTGGCAGCTGCTGCTGCTGGTGGAAGTGCTCCCATGGCCTGAGCCCTCCGTGCTCCCAAAGGAAAGATGGCAGGAAGACAGTGTGGTGAGAGACAAAAGACAACTCTCTGCTGGGCTGTGTCTTTATTCTTGTGTTTTTTAACAAAGCAGAGCCCATCCCTTGAAATGTGGGAAGCAGGGAGTAAAGAAGTGTTTACTGGCAATGCTTAGGTTGCAATAAAAACCAAGATGTGTTGAAAGGACACTCCTAAAAAATATGCTTTTATATTTAAACATCTGCTCTCAGCAGGTTTTTTGTGAATTAGATGAGTCAAACTCCAGCCCTGGGCCAAAGCCCAGCTCCATTAATTTCACAGGGGCAATCTCCCTCCCTCCTCCAGCTGTGGTTTCCCCACTGCATCCTGGCCTGAAGCTGCTGAAGGATGTTCTTCAGTCAGGGAATTGGTCTCCCCCACTAAAAAGCAGCCTCCCTTCCAGCTCATCTCAGCCAGGAAAGGTATGTTCAATGTGAGGCAGTACCTTGAGGAGCAGCAGAGATGAAAGAGGTTTAGGAACATTAACTCCTAACCTTCCAACTCAGCCTCTTGGACCTTTCTTCTCTGCATCTCAACAGCCTCTCTCTTGCAGTTATTTTTCTCTGGCTAACTTGTAGAGGCAAAGCAAATTTCCTCCTCCCACTCCTCATCTGGGTCCGCAGGCAGACAACACTGGCTCTGTGCTCTTTGTCAAGTCCAGCTTTTTCCATCCACTGAATTACACAGCACATCAGCTCAGGACATCAAAGCAAATCTCTGAAGAACTGTCAACATTACAAATAAATTTTTCAGAAGGTTTTGGGTCAGAACTGTAGAAAAACCCAAGTAAAGATGTTGTCTGGGTAAACATTTGGAAAGCCAAGTGATGGATGATGGCTCTGCTTTGAGCAAGGTACGCATGGCCTTTGCTACACACAAGTTAATGTTAGAAAGGCAGATTAATATATAAACTTGTTCAGTGAAGGGTAACACCAATCCAGCAATTTGCAGTTGGGAAATGAAGGTCTTCCTGCTTGTTGCATAGAGACTAAATCTTACTGTTTTCTTCCCAGAGCATAGCAAAAGCTGTCTAAACTAGTTTGAAATCTAAACAACCTTCTGATGGACATTGACTGGGCTGCTTCCAACAAATCTACAGTGAAAATCTGTACCAAGATCTCCAGGCGCTCTCCAAACGTGCCATGGAGTCCTTATGGTGCAAGGCAGCAGTGTCCAGGTCCTGGCAGTGGTCAGCCAGCATCTGTGCCATAGTGGAGGACAACCAGGAAGAGGCAGCATCTCCCCATGCTACATTCCAGGGAAGTGGATACCCTGGGAAGGATGCCCAGGAATCATGGGAGAAATCACCCTTTAAGTCAGCAAGCAAGAGGGAGAGATCCATTCTGACATTATGTATTTTAACTTTGAATTTTAATCCTTTTTGCAGTTAATACAGGTGACCACAAAAAAAAAAACCCTCATCGTTTTCCAGAACTGTTATGACAAGGGACTGCATCTATCTCTGTTGAAGACATGCTGAAAACACAGCAAGGATTAGGAAAGAAAACTAAACCTAAACACATGTGCTGTGATATTTATTGTTACAAGATCAGCTCTTTCAGTGAACTAACCACAAATAGCTTAGAGAATTTCTGGTGGGAACAAAAACCTGGAAGAACCCAGCTCCCCAGGTTCTGTTTTGATTAGTGTACTGGAGGGAGCCTGTTATTTTACCCAGCAAGGAAACTCCTCGTGTTTGGCTCTCTGGTGCTCCCATCATAACTCCTGGTAGTGCTGCAGCTGCCCATCACACCTCGCCAGGGTGAACAGCAACACAGCCCAGCACAAAAAATGCTGGTGCTGGGACCTTCTCAGGGTGCTTTCCCTGCCAGGAAAACGTGTCTGTGAGGCACAGGGTATGTTCTTCCATCTTCCCCATCCCTGCCTTGCACCAACGCTGCCGAGTGCAAGGGCGAGGTTGGGCTGGGCTGGTCCTTGCACTGGCTACAGCCATGGAGGTCTGTCCTGTGGCCAGAGGGTGGTCGCTCCAGGAGCTGAAGACAAGAGAACAAAGACCTGAGGAAGCAGAAAGCTCAGGCTCTGCATCACAGAAGGCCAAGAATTCCTTGGCTTTAACAAAGAACAAGTCTGAACTAGGGGGGTCTCCCTTTGTGGTTAAAGTCAGGTGTAGGATAGGGTCTGTGAGATAATCCCACAGCAACCATGGACTGGGGAGAAGGCAAGGAACAAAAAATGTCACTGGAGATGGCTGCAATTTTTCACATGCCCTTTCTCTTCACAGATGAAAGACTGTCACAGATGAAAGACAGTCCTGCCTGCAGTCTGGGGATAGGATGAGACAGGGCTGAGGTAGAGTCAGGTATAAGTTAACAGTATGTTTTAGTCTCATACTTGGGGAGCGAGCAATCTGAAAATATGGTATGAAAGTCACATTTTGTCCAGGCCTCAACTCCACTTTGGTCTTTGGTCACAAAAGTACAGTCAAATTCTATGGCAGGGTAAATAAGTGCTAGCGGCTTCAATGGATAATGGTGACCTTAAAATAATCCCACATTTCTCAAATAAATATGATGGTTTAGAAAGACTCAGATGTAAATATGTACAAGTATAAATGTGTGTGTGTATACACATGTATGCATTTATCTCTCTGTAATTAAATCTTTTATTAGAAGGCATGACTGAAGAGTGCTAACAGCAGGCATCCATAGCATACATCCTTTTCTTTCCCAAAGCAGAGGCTGAGTGTGCAGGCAGAGCAGGAGTCAGAAGAGACCACCTACCATGTAACTCCACATTATTGTCCAGAAGAGCTCCTGGGCTCCCACAAGATTTGGGAGAAGTCAGGAGCCAGCACTGCTGGCTCCCTCAACACTGTGTTTTTGATGTGAAGGATTCTGGTTCCTTGCTGGTCTGGCTGGGTGCCATGCAAAATTGATCCACATGCCATATCTGGCACTTGTACTACACACTTCCACACTTGCTCTTGAAGATCAGCCACGATACTATCCACTGGCCCTGCTGGGAAACAGTCTTAAAAGGCATCAGGCCATCATAAAAGGAATTTGCCAATTTTTATTATTTTTTTTCTGAGGAATCGTGCTTATCAGACCTTTAGCTTTTGGGAAATTTTCTCTTTAATTCTCAGCAGTCCCTCAGCAGTCCTTGAGGGGCAGGGAAATATCGTTGGAAGGCCTCTGAGTCCTTCAGTGTCACTGCTAAACCACAGCAGCATTTGAAATCACTGCTGCTCAAACATTTTCCTGGCTCCAGCAGGGATCTGCTTCAAAACACGAGGCATTTGGCTCATTTAAACAGCTGGTTTATGGAGCCAGCATTGCTTCCAAGTAAATCTGGGGAACTGTCCTGGAATGAACTGTTTCCATGGGGGCAGCCAGGAAACTTTCCAGGAGGCTCCACTCCTTCAGAGACAGCCTGCAGGAATGGAGAAGGAGGAGGAATTTGTTCACTTCTTGAGAAGAATTTTTGTCTCTGATGCTTGAAGAGCCTGTTCTCTTGGGACATTTTGTTTGGGGCTATTTAATCCCATATTCAGCTCCACCATTTCCTCCTCAGTAACCAGGCCTCACCATTTCTCCTTTCTCCAAGACCTGCCTGAGATCCAAAACAGCTTTGTTTTTTGTTGTCCAAAAGAGCCAGACTGGCCTGGCTCTGGACCAGGGCTCTGTGTGTGACACCACACCCCCATGCTCCCAGATGATCTGTTCTTCCAACAGAACATCCTTCTCAGTCACAGTTTGTGTGGGAAGGGACCTATGAAGGCCATCTAGTTCAACCCCCTGCCATTCCACTACACCTAGTCTCTCAGAGCCCCATCCATCTGACCCTGTTTTTACAGGGATGGGGCATCTAGCACCATTCTGGGCAACTTGTGCCAGTGTTTCACCACCCTCTTGTAAAAAATCTCTTGCTTCCATCTAGTCTAAATCTGCCCTCCTTTAGTTTAAAACCTTACTCCTTGTCCTATCAATACATGCTCTGGTAAAAAGTCTGTCCCCATTTTTTTGCTAAGCCCTCATTGCTAGGAGCTCATCTTTCTGGGAATAACCTGACCACTCGTTGCTTTTTTTCCCCCAGCCCCTGCACTACAAATTCTTGGGCATTAGCTCAGTGGCTTAGGAAGATCCAGCAGAATGAACGACTGGTAGGTGCAATGGCTGCAGTCAGTGCCGAGGAGCAGCAAGAGGAATTACAGCTCTGTGCCTCCTGCCTTTGTCAGCCGCTGGCTCGGATGGAAGGGAGGCAGAACGGGCTGGACACCCAGCAGCCACTGTACTCCCCTGCCCTCCGTCCCTGGAGGGAACGACAGCCTTGCCTTTAATATCTATAGCCTTCCACTGTCTAACAGTGTGCAAGTACTGCACTGCAGGAAGCAAAGAGCAGCCGAGGATCAGCTCCACTGACGGGCTGTCGGGCAGCAGAGTGACTCTGTCTGTGGATCGGCCAAGGGGGTACCCGGCTGGCCCGTCCTCTGCCCGGGGGCCTCCCTGTAACCCGGGAAATGGCCGGAGCCGCACTCAGCGCCGCAAACCTGCCCCACAGGGCATCCCTGTAACCCCGGGAAATGGCCGGAGCCGCACCCAGTGCCGCAAACCTGCCCCACAGGGCATCCCTGTAACCCCGGGAAATGGCCGGAGCCGCACTCAGCGCCGCAAACCTGCCCCACAGGGCATCCCCCGCGCTGGGCTGCTCTAGAGCCCTGCAGGACCCGTCTGCCAGAGCTGGGCTTCCCTCATTGTAGCAGCCCAGCAGCGCTGCTCCTGCTGCCCGCTCCCCGAGCTGTCAGTGTCCTGCCCCAGCTCCGGGAGATGCGCGCAAGGCTCTGGGGCTCGGAGGGCCGAGCTAACGGGCTGGGCTGGAAAGTTTTGGAAGGGACAGGGGAGCGCGGCAGAGTGCCCAAAGCCGCGATCGCAGGCGGCGATCCCTCCCCTGCGCGCCGGCTCCCTCCCCCGGCCCGGGCCCTCCGGTGGGATTCGCCCGCACGGCCGCGACGGGCTCCGGCCATGGGCAGCGGCAGCAGCCGGCGGCGGGGGCCCG
>JAOTQP010001546.1:97022785-97042119 GCA_026413545.1 Cichladusa arquata | reverse complement strand
CTGCCCGCCGGGAGCCCGCAGCGCCCCTGCTGGCCGTGCCCGGAACTGCACCCAGGGAGCTGCCCGCGGCTGGGAAAGGTCGCTGGGCTCCCGCTCTGGCTGGGGTTAATGCTGCGGTGCGTGTTTGTTTGCTTTACTATACACAAAAGTATAGTGTATATAGTAATATACACTATATATAGTATATATGTGTGTATATATATGTGTGTGTGTGTGTATACATATATATATATATACACACTATATATATACACTATATATGGTAAAGAATTGTCATTCCTATTCTCATATATTTGTCTGACTGCCCCTTAATTTCAAATTATAAGGATTTGGAGGGAAGGGGTTTGCATTTTCCATTCCAAGGGAGGCTCCTACCTTCCTTAGCAGACACCTGTCTTCCAAAACAAGACACTTCCCTTTTCTCTTGTACAGAAAAATATGTTCCTCTTTTCCACACTGAAGGAACAGCTTTTCATGTCTGTTTTCTGGAAGGCCCTGGTTTGGTGCTACCTGTTTAACTTGTTAGTGTTGTTGTGAGATTCAGAGTAGCTTGTGTAAAGGAGGCCCACCAGCTTTAGGACTGCACCTCAGAAAAGATAATGACAGCCAAGATGCAAAGCCATGTCCCTGTGAGAATACAGTGAAAAGGTAGAAGAAGATGAGAGATGTATTATTCTCAGTAGTATCTGGCTACAGAGGGTTCATTTTATTACTGACCCAGCTGGGGACAAATGGTCCTATCACTGTCCCCATTTTAAATACCATAAGGTTTGACTTTGGTTGCTCCCCAGGTATTCCATTGAAAGCCTCAGGATTCCAGCATAGGGAAGATGGATGTTTCACCACAGATGGATAATTTTTCTGGGAAACATGTTTGTCAGGTGAAAATTGGGTTGATGTTGCAGTGACTTCCTCCCTTAGCAGGTGTTTTCATACTGTTACCTGCAGCTGGTGGCACAGTGGGCATTCATGGAAAACTGGGAGGTTTAACAGGTTAGCATTCAGGGATTTTGGTTCTGTAGCTGGCAGCCACACAGTTGCCCTGAATGCTGAAACAGAACTGGCAGAACAGGGCCAGCAGAGGAGAGTCTCTTGTACCTGTATTGTCCCCACAGAGGTTGTCTGGGGGTATAAACCAAACCAGGGGGGTTAAACCAGGACATGTTGCCCACTGCAGACAGAGATAGGTTTCATAGAAAGAAATAATGGTATGGGTTGACAGGGAGCTTTGAAGATCAGCTAGTTTCAACCCCCCATCATGAGCAAGGACATCTTCAACTAGACCAGATTGCTCAAAGCTCCATCCAGCCTGGCCTTGCACACTGCCAGGGATGAGGCAGCCAGAGCTTTTCTGCACAACCTGTACCTCACAACTCTCACAGTAAGAATTTCTTCCTGAGATCTAGTCTAATCCTGCCCTCTTTCAGTTTAAAACCATTGCCCCTTGTCGTGCCACCACAGGTCTTGTAAGCAGCCCCTCTCCATCTTTCTCCTTCTTTAGGTACTGGAAGGTTGCAATAAGGTTTCCCCAGAGCCTTCTCTTCTCCAGGCTGACCAACCCAAACCAACCTCAGCCTGTTCTCACAGGAAAGGTGCTCTACGTCTCTGATCATTTTCATGTCCCCCTCTGGACTCATTCCAGCATTCCCTGTCCTTCCCGTGCTGAGGATGCCAGACCTGTATGGGGTCTCACATGAGCAGAGCAGAAGGGGAGAATCACCTTCCTTGACTTCAAAGTGTTGTAACTGCATCTTGTCTTCTGTCCTAGGCTTTGTCAACCAGAATCCCACCAGGCCCAGAGAACAGCAACCTTGACCATCAGTGAGTATCTCCTGCTTTCATGGTGTCTTCAGGGGGAAAAGCAGGTGGAATAAAGGAACCTTTGTGCTATTTCTGCATTCCTCACACTGTGCAAAAGAGCTGGGAATGGTGTGAAATGGTTTATAGCCCTAAATATTCTGCCCATTTACTTATCTGAAAATTTTTTAAAAATCAGGTGCTGCTTGAGAAGATCCAGGCTCCAGCTCAAGTGTAGTATAGAGGTCATGAGCAATCAGAATTTAGGATGTCCACTTGTCAGAGAGGCACCTTGGAGTCGTTAGTGCAAAGCTGTGGAGAATTGCTCCAACAAAGAGCTGCTCTCACAGAGACTTTAACCTGTCCTGTGCTTTCCAGCATCCTCAGTGGGCTTTGGGCTATGATGGCAGCTGAGCAGTCTCCTCCTGGGTGCACAGCCAGCCCTGCCAGGCCCCCATGCAGCTCCCCAGCCCCAAGTGCCTCACACCCTGCCAAGGCTTTTCTTCTCCCACCCTCTTTGACATGCAAAGGGAAGATTTGAGACAGCAGAAAATGTTTTCTGATCTGGGATGACAGAGCAGGAGATTGTTTTCATTTAGATAACATTTGCTTTATACCCACTGCAGAGTCCCATAGCACAGCTCACGTGTGAAGTGCCTGTACTGCCTGAGATAAGCAGAGTTGCAATTTCTGCTGGCAAGAACTATGCAAACATTTTTTTGGAAATGGCCCAGCACCCAGCAAATTTTTGAAGACATCAAATCAAATAAAATCAAATCAAGCCACGGAAACAGAGATTAATGTGTGTGCGTAGGTGTGTCATCCTTCACATTTCTGTGGCTGGAATAATTCTAGGTAAATACTCTACAAACAGCAAAAGTCAGCCTTGTCTTGGTAGAGTTGCTGACTGAAGAAATTCTCATAAAGCCAATTAAAGGAGAAGCAAATGTCAAGGAAGGAGGAGAAGAAGAACTAGATAGGGAGACTTAATAGTGTCTGTCAGGAGAGCAGTCTTGCGAGATGGAGGTGGGTGTGCACCTCCTGTCCTACAAAACGTGACACTGCAAGGCACCTAAACCTAAACCTGGGAAATACTTTGTATGTGCTCCTGGTTGGGCTGTGTTACCTCTCATCCTCCCTCCCCCAAAATCTTTTGGGAACTGCTCTCTGTGGTCTGGTATTTCACGGGTGGATGGCAGAGCCCAGGCACACAGTAATGATTTGATAATTGCTGCCAAGGCTCGTGTCACTGGCAGAGTTACCAGGGCGTTGTTCTGACCCATTTTTCAGCTGCTAGGTCTTGCAGAAGGCATTTTAATGATTAACCCTGGACTTCCCCATCCTCAGCAAAATGATCAAAAACACTGGCCTGGATTCACCCCCAGCCTAGTTTTCAGCACTTGACTCAGGTTTGTGCCTGGGAGTTTGTCACCCTGGTCACCCATCAGGGCCACTGTCACAGAGCCTGCAGGCAGCTCTCCCTGACACCAGGCATGTGGCACTGACAGCCACCCCCACTGCTGGCATCTTGCTCAAAGGTGGTTTTGCTCACTTTTGGTCTAATTTTGCGTTTCCTTCTCGACATTGCATAGTTCATTGTCTTTACACTTAACAAAAAACCCACCCATAATTCCTGCTTCCCTTAAGAAACTTGAAACACCGAGAGCCTGTAGCTGAAATTGAGCATATTTCCTGCTTTCCTCTTTCCTAAATTGCTTTGCTGTAGCCTCTTAAATCACTTTTATTGCTGCTTTCTAAACTCCTTCCAAGCTGTTAATAACATTTTAGAGTGAGGTGCCCAGAAGCCTGCCCAGTAATCCTGATGGAGCTGCACTAGCCTTCTTTTTCCTTGCTGTCCTATCATGCTGCAAATTCCCCTCTTGTATGCTTTTCAGCTATCTCCTTCTCTGTCAGCTTTGCTCCTTCACAGGTTTCTCTCCTTCCCCAGAACATCTGGGGGTTGAAAATCTTTCCACCCTTATTTTCCTGACTGGAAGTTCTCGTAGCCCTCAGGTGGACTCAGTGTGTTTGGAGTCAGGTTCTGCAGCCCTGGCACGAGGTGACAAGAGGACCAAGGTGCCTCCTCTGCTGCTGGAGCAGCTGGAGGAGCACGGGAGGAGCCTGTGGTCCACCAGCTTTTGTCCTGTGCACATCCTGAGCTTGGGATTTCCCTGCCACGGCTTCTCAGTGAATGCTAGGATCAGCAGAAATAGCTGCACCAATGTGCCTTTGAGATGGAGCTTTAGGTTGGGATGGCCTCAGGAGGTCTCTGGCCCAGTCTCCTAGCTCTAGCTCCAGGCTGGATCAGCTGTGAAGTCAGAGCAGAATGCTCCAGGCTTTGACCCATCAGGTGTTGAAAGCCCCCAAGGATAGAGCCTGTGCAACCACACAGCCTGTTCCTCTGCTTGCTGCACTCAGGGTGCAGAAGTTTCTCCTTTTGTTCAGATTAAAGCTCTCATTTTTTATTTTATTTCAGTTTTCCTGTATTAAATGATACAGAACTTTGCCACAAATATAGAAATATTATGAACAGCAGCTTGCTTTTCCTTTGCTCTTGAAAGAAACACAACCCTCTCTTTTCCTCTCCTTTCTGGGGTGTGCTTAGGAAGTGGAGTCTGCTTTTGTTTTTTCAAAAGCACAACTGTGTCTCAACGAGTTTTACCTGGAGATTTTCTCCATGCAAACCAAAGCATCGAGAATAATTAAGAGTGGGAAATTATGTAACTGCTGAGAGAAACAATGGCTCTTCTGTGAGCCTGCAAGCAAGCTGCCAGGAGCTCTGCCTCTTACCCATCACCTAACATAAAATTAGAGGATTGTCACAGTGGGAGTTTAAATCAATAAATTGTGTATTTTAAGTCAGATTTCTGCACTTCCTTTTCTCATTATTGCTTTGTTAATGCTGCTGCATGGTTCCAGCTCTGGGACTTGTAGCTTTCTTCTCAGGTTTTATTTAATGCAGTGGAAATCAGATACCCTGCAGCCCTCATCAGGAAAATTAATAAAAGGAATAAGGAGAAGAGTCTGGTTGCTAAGTCTTACTTGCTGTGAGTAGAACTTGCCATCAAGGGCATAGTGCAGTGTAAGTAACTGTAGAATACTTACACTGCCCAGTGTCACCAGTGTCACCAGTGTCACCAGCTGGCCATCAGGTGACTCCAGGAAAAGCACCAGGCTATTTGTGACACGAGGGGGCATGGCATAAACACGGCTGGGTCAGAGCAGCTGGGCTGTCAGGAGCCCCTGTGGCCAGGGCAGGTCAGAGCAGAGAGGGCTGCACTGCACTGTGGCCACTGCACAGCTGCTGCCCGTGGGAGGAACACTGAGGATACACCCTGGCCCAAGGAGAGCAGTGTTAAAGCACCTCCTCTATAGGAGAAAGTCCTTAGAAAAGCATTTCAGGGTTCTTTTCTTCAATTCCAGTCCTACACTTATATACCTGCTTTGGGGCAGTTTCTGTGATTTCGTCTAGTAAACAGGTCCTCAGTATTTTTTCATTAAAGAATGCTAATGGATGAATTTTATTCATCCCAGCTGCAAGAGCAATGGTTGGGATAGATCTCATCCTTAGAGGAATTCCTCCTTAGAGAGATCAATAGATCATACATGGTGAGTCTGGGACAGATCTGGAGCCATGCTAGTGGATATGAGAATCTCTCCTCTTTGGCAAAGAACTAACTGACACACAAAACCAAAACAGTTATTTCTTGTTTACTTATTCTTCACCAGTGGATGGTCACAAAGTCTTGGTTGACATGTCATGGCAGAGCACTTTACAGTGTGGATTTACCAGCTCAATTCTCCACTTAGCTCTGCACCTCACCATGACCTCCATTCCAAGGAGCCATGCGTTCCAAGCCTGACAGCCCGGCTTGCTCACCTCCCAGATCTCTACAAGGCCAAGGAGGAGCACTCACTTGTCAGCTGCTGGCTCCTGTCTTGAGTCCTGGAGGGCAAGATCAAGTAGATTTAATTGGTAGCATGAGGTACAGCATACAAAGCCTGCAGAAGGCTTGCCACTGTTCTCCCTTATGCAGCTAGGGACAGATTTATCTTGCACCCAACATAAACCACCTCTGATAACACCAATAAACCCCATACCTGTTCCCTTTGAGTCATACATCAGTTCCTACTCGTGGGAGGCTGTGCTGATGTGGAAACAAATAAAAGCCATAAGAGCAGTTTGAGGAAGCTGCACTCATATTTTGGTTGAAACTCAGATCCCTTAGAAATACAAACAAAATAATCTCTTTTTGCATAAAACCTTAAAAGTAGCATAAAGATTACACTGTCCTTCAGCTGGGCCTGGAGCCTGACTCAAAAGGTTCTGGGAGCTTGATCTGGAGCATTGTAAGGGTTGTACTGTAATGAGCTCACACACTAAACTGGTGCCAAGTGATAGCAAATGTCAGCAGGCAGTGTGCCAGTGGGGTATGGGAACTGGACATGACAGAGTGTCTGTGTGTTGGCGAGCCACATGCAGCTTGATCTTTCCATTCACAAAAAAAAATGAAGCAAGGGCCTCCTTATCTCCTTCAGAGCCTGATTCTCTCTCATGACACCAATAATTCATTCCCTTCCATGACAGGTGCCCAGAAAGCAACAAGAAGCCACTGGGGCAGTCCACAATCTTGTATGATTACTCGGAGGAGGAGCTCATGGCCAGCATCGAGCGGGAGTACTGCCGCTGAGCCAGCCCCTGCCTCGGGAATGTCAGTGCTCCTGGAAGCCCAGCTGAGCAGGACTGCTGCTGACAACACGTCTCACACAGTGGGACAGCACGGGAGAGGTGGCTGGTGCAGGGTCCTGGAGCGTGGGGCACAGAGGAGAAAGTTCACCTGGTCAGCTCCGAGTGAGAACATGAGGATCTTCACCAGCTGCTGATTTCTGACTGGTGCCGCTGGAAGAGGCACCAATTCATCTTAAGAATCAATATTTAGAAGCTCATTTCTAAATGCTATTTGTAAATGAACATGTATTAGAATTAAGTGCCATACTAGAGGTGTTGAAATATGGTGCTTTGAAGGAAGATCTTGCTTTGAAATTAGTAAAAAGAAAAGCACCAATATCATCTGATCCAGAACTTCAGAGGATATTGAACGAAATTCGTGTTTCTGCCACTTAAAATGTGCCAAATGTACTCCTTGAGCTGTGCAAGCCTCAGGTCCAGGTCTGAATTTGGCACTGTCTCTTTCAATCTGGTCCCCAGTATGGGAGATAAGAGGAAAGGGGGACTGAGCCCACCATCTAGTGCATAGGCAGTGTAATCCCAGAGTTCAAATCCCACCACACTGGCAAATTAGGAACACAGGATTTGTATGATCCCTTTGGGGCAGGGTCCCAGCATAGGTGTCCTACCTGGGGCTCCTGGGCTTGGATCCATCTCAGTAATGGGAGTGAAGGCAGGAGGCACATCCCCTTTTCAGTCGTCCTTCTCAAGAGGGACTTGCATGCTCTCATAGAGCAGCTGTTTGGGATTGGTTTTCAGAATTGCCACTCCTGGCCTTTCCCTAATATTTCTTGTCCTACAAGAAAAATCACTGCATTTTACCATTAGCTGACTCTAAAGTAAACCAGAAAGTTCTCTCTCCAAAGGAAATAGTATTTTCAGTGCTCCCAGACAAGGCAGCCTGGTATTTTGGGTTTCTGCTTTTATTATACCTGCATCTTAACATATTATGAGTATCTGCTTATTATCAGAAGTAGAAAAATACTTTATTTCAGCTGAAACATAAAAGGTATCAGATGAAATTTTCACGATGTGTAAAGGCAAAAAAAACCCTGCAGGACATCTCTTAAGATGCTGTATTTTAAATACTTTCTGATTCCTTGGACCTGTGAAACAGAAATAAATGCATCTATACTCTGAAGCCCTCAGTGAAGGCATCAAATGCCCAGGGTGGGCAGTGGGAAAGGAGCCCAGGGTGGGCAGTGGGAAAGGAGCCCAGGGTGGGCAGTGGGAAAGGGGCCCAGGGTGGGCAGTGGGAAAGGAGCCAGCCTCTGATAGAGCTGTGCATTCTTGGAGGCAGCAGCTCCCAGCACACCCGCTGGGGCGTGTCTGTAGGACCAGGGATAATGGTTTTAAACTGAAACCGGCTAGATTTGGGTTGAACATAAGGAAGAAGTTGTTCACTGTGGGGGTGTTGAGGCACAGGAACAGGCTGTGAATGCCCCATCCCTGGAAGTGTTCAAAGCCAGGTTGGATGGTGTTCTGAGTCTGGTCTAGTGGAGGGTGTCCCTGCTCCTGGCAGGGAGGTTGGACTAGGTGATCCTTAAGATCCCTTCCAACCCAGGCTGTTCTATGATTCTGTAATACCTTCATGGCCTAGAAATAGCTGGAGTAGAGAGCAGATGTCCCTGCATTGCTGGGAGAAGTTGGGTGGGCCCTCTGGAGCAATGGCTCTCTAATCCTCCTGGAAAAAAATCCATTTTGAACAATGGCACTTCTTTCACAGGAACAGTCATTTTTAGACCTATTAATGTCACTGATCTGTGGCAGGAACACAGTTTCTCTGCAGTTTATCAAGAGTCCACTCACTAGATCTCCCAGAGCTTGTGTTAGTTTTCAGCAGCTCTCAAAGACCTACTGGATGAACAGAATCTATGTGTGGAGAGCAGAAAAAACAGTGATCCCAGCAGCACAGGGATCACAGTACTCTATATTCTTTTCTAATCACTATAGTGGTTTAGATTTTAATCACTAGAATGGTTTAGATTTTCTTTGAACTTGGATTTCATTCTTTCAACTAAGACCTTCCTTCTGTCAAGGTCCCCAGAGTCTCTGGCACACGTGGGGAGATATTTTGATGAGGTCAGTCACAGCTCCCCCTTTGTGAGGGCAGGGCAGCGGATTGCTGCCTTTTTGGATGGCCTCCAATGACACAGCACACCAGAGGAAAGCCACCCTGCTGTAGGAGGACCATGCTGTGACAGGAGCAGGCAGGGAGCAGGGCTCTGCCTCCCCCCAGGTCACTCTGCATGTGCCCTGCCTGCCCTTACAGAGCTGCTCTCTGAGGCTGCATCTGGTGACTGGCCCAGGTAACAGCTCTACAACCCATTCCAGACTCTCCTAAGGAAAGCCTAAGTATTCACAATTACAGAAAATGACTAATTAAAAGAACACCTAAACTGAACATGCTGTTAGGCTGCAAAGAAATCTCTCTACTGAACACAGCAGCACTGAGCTGCTTTATAAAATGAGCTTCTAAAATAACCAAGAGACAAGCACACTTCTGTACCTGGAACAAAGGTGCAGCGGGTTTCACAGATAACCTTTTCAGCATCACCAACAGAAAAGGAGGAGCTGCAGAAACACAGGAAGGTCCAGAAAGGAGTGATGCAGCTGGGACAGTCCCTGCACCAGGGAAAAGGTGCAAGGAAGAAGTTTGGAGATGCAAGGAGGGACCTCAGACTGTGGTGTGGTCTTGCAGGCTTTCTCTGTGCCATAAAATGATGTGTGCTCAGCACTGAGCTCAGAGCCAGCCAGCACAGACAGCTCACAGCCATCTGTCTCATCCCATGCAGAGCAGGAGGGTGGTACCCAACCAGGGTTCCAGTCTGCCCAAGAACTGATGGGGACTGCTCCTCCCTCTGTGTCAAACCTGCACCCAGCAGCACGCCAAAAAGGGACAGTGGCAGTGGGGCTGGTGCCTAGGAAGCCACAACTACAGTTTAATTACCTGGTGTCAGTGTAACTCTGCTTTTGGTCCATCCTTTGCCCACCAAAAGTAGGACATTAGACCATTTGTAGGTAAACAGTAATATGGAAGCAGTAGCTGTGCCCACAACAGATTTCAAGAGAAACTTCTTGAATTAATGGGTTTTTCAAAAAAAGGACACTTGCACTATAGAGATCACTTTGCCACATCTCAGGGAGTGCATGCTGGCATCCAACCAGCTGAATTATTGGAAAGTTCATTTTCTTTTCATATTTCTCTGTAACCACCATCAAATCACAACTGCTTGAAGGACAAAAAATTATTCAGCTTGCCAGTACTTTCTGCCCCTAAAACAGTTTGCTGGAATTAAGCAGGGCTCTGGAGGGTCTCTTATTCATAATTTTGGAAACCACCCTCCTGTTCAATACCCACAGCATAAGACAGGATAGCTGACAATGGCTTTTGAGCTGACACTATTAATCCCCATTAATAAACCAGGAAAAGGCTATTATTTTTAACCAATCACTACATTTTTCATCTAACAAAGACAAATGCTACATGCTGCATTTTGCACTAGCCCAAAAGGAGCAGAGAGCTGTGCTGAACCAGAGCCCTTCCCCCAGCCAGGGGGGCAGCAAGGGGGACACAGGGGCCCACAGGCCTGGAGCTGTGCCACAGGAACCTCGTGGAGCTCATGTGGCACACACCACATCCACAGCAGGGTTCCCTCTCACCTCACTCTGGACACAGGACATGACAATTACTTGCACAGGGTGAAGTGGATTAATCTGGGCAGTGATAACCAACAGAAAAGTAGTCACTCTGAACTCAATAGATGCTGCAATAGAGACAATTAAACTTCAGATATTCTTCCCATCTGGGACAAAGTCTCCCAGGAAAGGGTATGCTCCAGTTTCCTCAAGTTTTCTGTATGTTTTAAGATGTGCACATTGGCTTCTACACACATCAGCACATAGAAGTCATCAATTTCCTTCTACACCTGAGGACTGAAGCAGAAAACAATGAAGGCTGCATTTGACAGAGGATCCCAGGACAGCCTGGACTGTGACATGGGGCTGAGGCTTTGCAGCTTCCTCCTGGACTGTCTCAGCATTTCCTCAGCCTGCAGGTTGCTGGGGTTTGAGTCATGATTTACTCTTGCTGCAGACATGGAAGCAATTTGCCTTCTTGCAGCCAGAGCCTGCCTGCCTCAAGCTGCCTTGCCAGACATAAATGGAAGGTAAACAGCCAGATGGGCTCACAGATTAAACTTCAGAACCAGTCAGAAGATTTATCCCTGCAGATGAACTCAAGCCAGAGACAAGCCTGGAACAGGACTCAGCTCATGAGATGGCAGATGAAGGATGTTGAGTAGTTTTCACAGCTGGAAAGTTAGCCAGAGCTGTGGCCTGAGCTGGAGGAGCACACCAAGTGTGCAACCACCCTGCAGCTTGGGCCACCTCTGCAGCATCAGAATGGATTCACTCCTCCAGTGTCCAGACTTCAACAGGACCAAACTCCAGCTGCTGCTCAGCCAAGGTTTGGCTGTACAACCACACAGGGCAGTGTGTGTAACAAGCAATGCCACTCTGACTGCAAGATGAAGCCAAGAGACATGTTTGAGCACAAACCCATTGTCCTTTAGAAAATTACTCCTTCTCATGGATTTAGAATGGCTTCAAGACCGAGCTCTCAACAATGCTTGTGTCAGCAAAGGGGTAGCTGGGGAGGCTTCCCTGTATGCAGGCTGTTTTGTCTCACTGGATGAAGCTGTTCCAGACTCCAGCCCCATTAGGATGTGGACTGAGTGCACCTCCTGGCTGCATGGAACAGCTCAGACCACATCTTGGGTCTAAGGAAAAGCAGAAAGGTGAGCACAGACTGTGAAATCCATTGCCATGTTTCACATAAACAAAGCTGGGAGGAAAATAAAAATCAGGAAAAAGATCCCCAGAACAAGTATTCTTAGGGATATAATTGGATGCTTAGAAAAATCTTCCTTGAAAAATAGTAGTGAGGACAGGTAGGACATCTTCCCCTGGGAGACAAAAGCATTGTGGCAACTTGCAGACCCAGGGGCTGAAGTTTGTGCTGTTCTGCTACAGCACTAAACCTGCACCTAAGCCTTCCCTTCCAGTTTTTCTCCTGAGGGGGGAAGCAGAACCATCCATGAGATCTCACCTTCCTCACACTTGCAAGAACAATGTGGTCTTCTGTGGACAAAGCCTTGAGTCACTGCTCCCAGGTCACTCCCCGAGGGCTCTGCCTGCAGAGACTGAGCTGTGAAAGAGACTTGCAGTGAAAGGCTGTGACAAAAAGCTGGAATCATTACACCTTCTCCCTTTCTGCTGGAAATAAACATTTCTGCAGTTCAGGAACTGGCCAGAGGGAAACAGCATAAAAATGTAGGTAGCTGCTGCTGCTGTCACCATCACTGGACACCTCCTTCCCAGCTGAGATTGGGAGGGAACACCCAGCCTGCCACAGCCCTTCCCCACCAGAGCAGGAATAACAGGCTAGCACAGCCACCTTTTGGGTTAAATTCTCATCTCTGCCTTATTTCCAGAACTCACTGCATGCACAGCTTGTGACACAGAGCAGCACCCAGCACATCCCTTCTGCTGACAGCTGCTGGAGGCCAGGCTGGAAGTGGTGTGGAGCTGGGAACTCTTGTTCCCAGAGAGCACAGAGAAGCCCCAAGGCCTGGTGGGGGTGTGCACCTTCTACCAAAAATATGAGACGAGTGGTGCAAAACCATAAACAAGTGAGCACCGGTCAATTTACAACAGCATCCAAAAAACTCTGCCTTTACAGAAAAGTGAATTAGCAAGCCCCAAAGTCTTCCACTGGCCTAGACACACAATCTAATCCTGATTTACACAGTTCTGGACGCCTATGAAACCTGAAAATCCATCCGTTTTTTTATGACTTAAAACCAGTCACATTACATACATTTTATTTAATAAAAGTTAAAAACACGTACAAAAATGCAGTTCCATTTCCTTAAAATATAGGCTCAAAATAAAAAGACTGAACAGTAGAGTTCAGGCAGTAAAGTGCAAAGACAGCAGCTATGCCAGTCATGCTTAATCCATAAATAACCCTTACACAGCAGGAAGGAACAGACAGAGCAGACGCAGCCACAGCTTTTCACGCACATCCACAAGAGAACGATCCACACATCCCAGAACGGGCTGCCACGAATTGCAGGCCAGGTACACCCAAACAAGGAGGGAGCAGTGGCTTTTCCACATCGTGGCACACATACATGACACACTTTTAAAAAGTCTGTATTCTCCAGTCCACTGTTCCCCCCCCGTAATGCAACAAACATGACAATTTATATAATTACGACAAGTTTCCAAACTGTTTTCTCAGGTGAGCACCATAAATGGTCAGTCTGTAAAAAACTTAAGTGCTAAACTGGCTACTAAACTGAGACAGGACATGCTTCCCCTGGTTAAAAGCATGCAAAACAGCATCCAAAAGCCAGACTTCTTGTTCTAAGGGATTTCTGAGGGAAAAAATCAAACAAAAAAGTAAGAGCAGCAACATCTCTTTGTTCACCACAGAAACTCAGAAAACTGGGTAGCAACAGAGAACAGCAACACCACAAGGATCCACTTCACCAGGAAAAGAGGTTCCAGCTGAGCCCTTTGGAGAGTCCAAAGCAAGGTCCACACACACTCACTGGGTCAGTGGGATTACAGCACGTGCCACTGAACAGGGCGTGGGCCTTTAGAAGGTCAGGCACAAAAACTTCAGTACACTTAGCACAATACTCCACTTTAGTGCAGCTTGGAAACTTACTACCGTTAATTATATAGGTGTTAGTGTAAAAAATAATGACATCATCTGCTTTAACTGGAACAGATCTCTGCTGAACAGAAATCTGCTGATTTCAGGGGAGTGCCAGTTGAGGCTGGCAAGTCAGCACTTACACAGATGAGATCCATGCTTTGCCTACACTAGGAAGCAAGACCAGGATTTCAGAACAAAGCAGTAAAAGAGAGTGCATTCCTAGCTATCCACAATTGATGCATACAGGAAAAAGAATCCTCCTCAGTGCTCAACTAAGCTTCAGTGCAGGAGTGGCTGAAGGGAGGAGAATCCAGAAGGAATAAGCACTCCAGAGATATTTCATTCAGTGGGGGAGCTCTCTCCCAGCAGAACACCTGGTGCTTTGCTCTACTCTGCTACAGTACATAGGCACTCCTTCCACACCAGGGGGACGGAGCAGTGCGATTGTGCTACGGGCATTTTGTTACTCACACGGTGCTATTACAGCACAGCACTCCTGTAGCCACTGGTTCTGTTCCTTAACTGCCATTATATTTTGTGTAAAAGAAAATCCATTCAACAGGGAGAGGGTATTGTTTAATAGAAAAGGGTGATTTTATACAAAGTACTGTGGAGAAGTATAAGGCCACATGAAGAGTATCATCAGGTTGACATGGTGGCTATTTCTTAACTCAAGACACAATTAGTACTTCCTCTGGTGCATTGATACAGGTAAAAGAAAGCCTTGAACAATTTCCTATAAGGTGCACAAGCATCCACAATACAAAAAAAACCCTTTAATTTTTTATTTCTCCTCTACTCAAAAAATATAAAGAGAGACCCACTAATTTTTCATGGGCTATCTTGCCATTTTTGCATTTTTCAGTTTATTTTGATATGTTGGTTCAGAAGGACCAAAAATAAAGCATAATTTTTAGTGTCAAAATTTTTAAATGGTGTTTGTGCTTCTAGCTCCATCAGAGCAGTCTGGCTTCTCCAAACTTTGCTCCAGTGGAGTGTGGACTTGGGAATGCTTCTACCAACAGCCACATCGGCTTCTACTTGCAAAGGGTATGAATTAATAAAATGTTGAGAATTTCAGCACTTGTATTCTGAAATAAGGTTATTCTGGTTTGGTTTGTTTTAAAAATGACTGACTCACTTTCAACTCCAATCTACCTGCATAAGGAGGGTGTAAGAGCCCACTGCAGGATCAGGATTTGCTAGTGTGAAAACAACAACCAGTATGAGTTATCAAATGGTAAGTGTTTACAAAACACTCTGAAATCAGTAGTTTAGGTTTACTGAAATGGAGTTTCCAAAATTCTGGGTCTCATCCAGCACAGCCCTACTAATGCAATAATTTGCCTGCATAACAAGACCAAAATGAACAAATACAAAATATATTTGGTATAGAAAATAGTACTATAAAAATTAAAAACCACCCTGTTTTACTGTCCATCAAAATATTAACAGCAAGCATTACAAGTAACTTTTTTTAACCTATTGCCAAAATAATTTTCAAAGAGTTCTACTTTTCCTGAAGTGCTGGTGATTGCAATTGCCCAAGTACTGAAAAAAAAACCAAACAAACAGGGAAGGGACGAGAAATATGATAGATTTCTCACATAGCACTATCAACAGAGGACCTGAACTGCAGAAAACTAAAGTACACACAAACACAGGGAAAACAAAAGCCACAGCCCGTTCTGCTGTTGCCATTGGAGCTCTTCCTGATCTCCAGGAAGTTTGCAGGAGGCGCTGTTCACTCTAGCCCTGGCACACAGGTGATGGCACGGGGATCAGCATGCCCAGAGCGCTGCTGCTCCTGGGCTTCTCTGCCGTGGCAATCCTGCTGAGTTTGCCAACCTCTGCCTGCCAGCTGGGGGTTTTCTTGGTGCTCATGTGGCGGCGGGTGTGCTTGGTCAGGTGGTCGCTGCGCATGAAGCGCCGCTCGCACACCGGGCACGAGAACTTCTTCTCGCCCGTGTGCGTCCGGCGGTGCCGCGACAGCTCGTCCGAGCGCGCAAACCTCTTCTCACAGCCCTCCCAGCTGCAGCTGAAAGGTTTTTCCCCTGCAGGACACAAAGGACATATGTTACTTTTGAGAAGCTGTGTTGCAGTCCGATCGAAGAACTGACTCAAAATCTGCCTTGCAAAAACCAGTGAGTTCCACAGAACTGCTCACCTGTGCAGTCAACACAAGATTAAACTAAAGTTCTGTTCCAGAGAGAAATAATAGGTGTCATTTCTACTTATTTCCTTGTATCTCTCTTTAAGTGTTCTTTAATCAAGTCTGGTTTTTCAGTCATCCAAAATCCCAGTTTAAAGACATAGAGCCTTCATAAAGCTGCCTCATCCACTGACTGAACTAGAAGCAAGCTCCTGCCCCCATCCCCGTGTGTCCACATCTCTCTGGCTGCAGCATGTCATCCACAAATACTGTGGGAAAACAGGAAGCCTGGAATGGAGCCTCGGGGTCCTGCTGCTGCAGTGATCCAGTCCCACGTGCAACACACTCCCGAGGCAAAGCCTGCCCTGCCAGCCCCCCACAGACCAGGAATGGCAGCAGTCAGCAACACATCAGCTGCTGCTCATCCTGGGCCACTGCTGAGCATCCCACCTGTCCTGAAAAACAATTACTGCCTGCAACTCCCACAGGGCTCTAGATAAAAATCTACCACGTGGCCCAAAACTATGGGGACACTTTGGAACTGAAGAGAAGGGGTCTGCAGGAAGGATACCCCACAGGAGTGTTCTTACTTCAGATACTGACAGTAAAGTCTGTGTGTGCTGGATGTGCCATCAGCTAGTCAGCATGCAGGGAAAAGGCAGAAGAAATCTAAACTACTCTTCCTCCTGATCCTGTAATGGGATCTGGCTAGTGAGGGGTCACAGTGTTTCACCCACCACTGATGTCCTAATCCCAATACAGGGACACACACGGGCTCCCTATGGATCAGCAGCTACGTGCACAAAGCGAGGCACTTGCTGAAAGTCTGTTCATCCTGGAGCACTGGTTTTATTTCAGCAGCTTCTCAAGCCAGAAACAGAAGCATCATTCTACCTCTGAACTATGGTTTACAAGAATTACCAGCTTCATGTAGAGATTAAGCTCTTTCCCCAAAGGAGCTGTAAAAGACAAGCTGCCAAACTAAAGCAAATCCTGCCACGCAAGCTGACATATCCAATAAACCAGTTACTGTGGGGTAACAGTAGGTAGGGGAAAAAAGATAAGGAAAACCAAAAATAGACAGAACTATTCTATACCAATCTCCCACTGTGCCTATCCTTCAACATCAAAAATAAACCCTGAGCACTCAAAGTTAGTTTTAATTTAACAAGATACTGGAACCAGAAAATGGATAAGTAAAACACATATAGACTGTTTCCATACTGGCCCAATTTATGGAGTAAATCAGTTCATATTAATTACAATTAATTTTCATTTACCTCTAAAATTCCCTTTCTGTAACTGAATAAACTGTTATATTTACTGTAGGAGCTCTACTTCCTAACAGAGCAGCCCAAAATCTCAATGCATTCCCATTTAGCCTAAACAAAACTCTGGGGGAACAAAAAACCCCAATAAACAAGAATAAAAAAGCAGTTTCTGAGTTTCTCTTTTCTTTTACTCATGTAACAATTAACACCAACTACCTGTACTATGTTTTGCTTACATCAGACCTCCCCATGCTCCAAAACAAGGGACTTGCACAATTCATTTCAATCTAGTCCAGATGGCAAGATTCCACTTAGATCTAAACACACGTACACAGACAGCAAAGCTTCACTGCAACTAAAGCCTGTGAAATTCAACTAACGCTGCAGGGTCAGCTGAGGGCTCAGAACAAAGTATGTCTTGTTTTGCTTGTCCATGGAGAATTCCTTCCATCCCCGAGATGAGCAAAAGCTTCCCCATCATCTACTTCTTCCCCTTCCCACCCCCCTCCCCACAAAAAACGGGCATTTCAGCACCCAACACAAGCCAGCAACAGAGCCCTCCAGTACACACCAGTGTGGGTGCGAAGGTGGGCTTTGAGGTGGGAACTTTTGAAGTAGGTTTTCTTGCAGCCGGGGAAGTCGCAGACGTAATTCCTCCGCCTGGAGAAGTCCACCTGGGGGGCGCAGGCCTGGCCAGAGGCGATGAACACAGGAGCAGGGGCCAGGGGCAGCAGCTTGGTGCTGCCCACAGTGACCACGGCCCGCGGGCACGGCGGTGTCTGCGCGACAGCGGGCTGTGGGAGAACCAGCATGACAGTCCCCTGGGGCACAGAAGGGCCCATGAGCACAGGCTGGGAGAGAGGGGCTGTCTGCGGCAAAATGGGCTTCATGGGAGTCGAGAGCGCTGGAGCCGAAGGACTGACATAGGCATTAATCATGCTGCTTTGTCCATTTAAAGGGATCATTTGACAGAGAACCTGGGGGCTCGAGACAGGGGCAGGCGTCACTGGGGTAGCTCTTTTTTGCAAGTCATTGTCACAATTCTTTGGTAAGTGGGTTTGCGGCGAATCAGGCCGGACTGGTAGCTGCCCTTTATTGGTCACGATATCACTGGAGTCATGTGCGTAAGGCTGATGTACTGGAGAGGTTTTGCTGATTACATCACCCGCAGCACACGTGTCCTGTGGCAGTCCGGAATGTTCTGGGTCATCCGGCCCACACCAGTCTCTGGAAGTGCTGTAGCCTGAAGTTCCATCTGTTTTCTCCTGCAGGGCAGGAATGTGGTGGCAAGCAGAACCATCACCTGTGTGACGAATGACGCTTGTTGCCATGGCCCTGCAGGGCTGGGGTGCGGAGGATTCGGAGATCGCTGGCTGCTGCCCCACGCTGAGAACAGACGGCTTGGGGACGGGAGAGGCAGCAGCCACTGATGTGACTGAGCAGGCAGCTGTGCTGGCCATCACAGTCCTGGGCTTGGAGTAAGTCACTTGTGAGGGCAGCAGCGTGGCTGCCGACATCTCCACGAAGTCAGGGCTCTGCGGAGGCGTCATGCACTGCAAGAAAAACCACACCCGTGTGCATCAGTGTAATTCCACAGCACAGTTCTCCCCTGTCTTTACTCTGAAAAATAAAATTACATGCCCTCTCCCTGCATCTCAGAATGTGCCTCTTAAGAAAAACGAATACAGCATACTGCTGTGGTTTAATCCCAGATGGCAACCAAGTCCCATGAAGCTCACTCATCCTCCACCCTCATATGGATGGGAAGGAGAATCAGAAAAAAGTAACTATGGTTTGAGGTAATAACAATTCAAATACAGGAAAATACAATAATAAAAATATTAATTTTAATAAAAAGGCAGATAAAAAGAGAGAGAGAAATAAAGCCCAAGAGAAACAAATGATGCACAGTACAACTGCTCACCACCCACCTGGCCTGACCCCCAGCAGTGATTGGCCCCTTCTGGCCAGCTCCCCCCAGTTTATACACTGAACACCATGCTCTATGATATGGAATATCCCTTTGGCCAGTTTGGTCAGCAGGGTCCTGGCCATGCTCTCTCACAGCTTCTCCTCCTCACTGGCAGAGCAGGAGACACTGAGAAGTCCTTGACTTAATTGCTGCTGAGCAGTGCTTACTCTAAAACATCCGTGTGTTATCAACATTATTCTCATCTTAAATCCCAAACACAGTACTGTACCAGCTACTAGGATGAAAATTAACTCTGTCCCAGCTGAAAACAGGACAACATCCACCCCATATTCTATACCATTTACATCATGCCCACACTTTTCAATACATCCCAATTAACCATCATTATTTTTCCTGCCTTTTGATACAGGTATCATTCCCTCAGTCTATGGGTCATCCCTCTAAAACATCTGTTGAGTTCATTCATGCATTGCTTTGGGCTCCAATTCACAGCAGTTCTTCAGGGAAGCAGGGGTGGTGTGTGGGGTTGGACTGCTGCCTGCTGAAGTCAGTTCTCATTCCATCACTGCTGTGTTTGTCCAGTTTCATCAAAGCTTGTTCTTCATTAATCTGGGTGATTCCTCTGTAATAGCCTTGATGTTGCATGTAGCCAGCTCAGCAGTGGTGACATGAGTGTCAGATGGCAATTAACATCACACAATCCAAATCACTGGCTATTCTCA
>JAOTQP010001546.1:96961435-97014112 GCA_026413545.1 Cichladusa arquata | reverse complement strand
CAATTTTGTCAATTTTTGCTTCCTCCCTCTATCTGTCTTATCTTTATAATCATTGTGTATCTTTTTTGATTTCCACATGGTGCGTGCGGCGCGGCACGAGCGCTCCCGCCAACCGCCGCCGCCCGCGCGCGGGGAGCGCCGCGTTCCCGCCACCACCTCTCCCGTTCGGGGAACGCGCCCCGTGTTCCTGCCGCTGGCTCTCCCGTTTGGGGAAGCGCCCCGTTCCCACCACCACCTCTCCCGTTCGGGGAACGCGCCCCGTGTTCCCGCCACCGGCTCTCCCGTTTGGGGAAGCGCCCCCTGTTCCCGCCGCTTCCCGGCACCCGCCCCAGTTTTCCCATCGAGGTCCCGCCTGCCACATGCGATAGGGAAGGGGTCGGGTGCCTGCCCGGCCGCGACACTGCTTTGCCGGATGGAGAATTTGGAATTACAGACAGCCCTAAACCCCTTCCCAAAATCCACGAAGGGCTGGTGTTATGGATCATTGGATCCATTGGAAGGCCAGTCTAGCATGTGCCCCTTAAAAGCCTTCGACATACATTCTGTTAAAAAATGTGTGTTCTTTGGTTTTTCCCGTCCCCAGCCCTTGATTTCGTTTTCCAGTGGCAGCTGCAGTGTATTGGCGTTGTGCTTCCCAGCAGGATTTGTGGCTGTACTGAGCAGCACCACAGCTAGGGCAGCTCTGCATCTCAAAGCCTGCGATGGGGCAGGAGGGACTTGTGTCCCCAGGGACAGGACAGGCTCCTGCAGGCCTCTGATGGCCGCTGGCCTTGCCAGCACTATCCCAAACCCACCCTGCCCCCTCCCTTATGCCTCCTTGACACAGAATGTGGACAGCAAAAAGCATTTTATCCTGCTGAATTATCTCTATTTGTTCCTTCTCTGGTTTCTCAAGACGTTACATTCTCAAGTGTCCACACAGAGAATCATCTTGAATCTCTGGGCTCCTTCTGCTGTCAGCTTCATTTTGCCACTGGGGTTTATTTTTTCCATTACAGCTCTTCTGAATCCCGTCCTTCCCTGCTGTCCATGTAGTTTCTGAAGCTTCACTGCACTGTGCTCATCCCTGCTCTCCACTACTGCACATTTCATGTCTTTCAGCTTTCTCAGCTCTATCACTTCCCAGCCCATCAAACAATAAATTAAAAGGATCTCCCTGGCCAGCTCTTTGTGCAATGCATAGGTTACCAGCAACTTTCTCTCTGTATTTGCACGGGACCTGCTGTGCTGGAGCACTGGCCTCTGCTGTATGATGGTAAGGAAAATGCTGATAATTCAAACTGCAAATCAAGTTCTAACATTGAAGAGTTCACAAAAGGGAATCAGTTGTGTGACAGAATGAAAAAAAAAAAAGCACAATTGAGGTGGCACAGTGGGGATGTGAGGTTTGTGCCTCTCAATTCCATGAATACTTTTCAAGAAAAACCGTTAGGTTTTTTAAGGAAAATACTGTTCTATCGTGCATGTTTACCAGTTCTGCTCTAGTTGGGAAGTGACTTGTGTTTGTCTCCTTGCTGGTTGTAACTCATGCAGCTCCTGCTCAAAGCACTTACTTGCACAGCCTTTGTCATTGACAGCAGAGACTTTTAATTGAGTAATAGCATCTGGAGGCAGCACAGCAGCCTTGCCAGGGAAGAAGCAGTCACAGGGAAGTGGAATAATTTCTCCTGACTCCCAACAGGGCGTTTCCCATGTCACACACCCCAGACTCTGCCTACATGTTCCAAGTTCCCCAGGAGTCCTCACTACAGCTCGTGGATGCAAGACCAGTTAAAAGATGTTACAAGTCTGTCCTCTGACTTGTGCTATAGAGAAAATGTGTGTTTGATTTTGTTCCCCTTGCTGAGCTAAAAATGGCAACTAAAGTTTTAAAAATAAGTCCTTGGAACTCTTACCAAAGCCACCTGGTTTGCCTTTTTCTGCTGCTGCCAGCTGAGGCAGTGCTGGATGAGGAAGGAGCACCTTCATCCTCACATTGAATATCAGGGGTCTGAACCCCACAAAGACTGAGCCCCCAGCCCTGGCAGCCTTAGAGCTTCTCCCTCTCTCCCACCTCCTACTTCTGCCTGCTTTCTCTCCCTTCCCAAGGCTGCACCAAGGTGAATAATAAAGCAGTTAACATTTTCCTGCTTCTTTATACTTGTGCCTACACCCACTGATTTCCCCATGGGTTTCACCCAGCAGCACAGCTCCCTGAGCAGCACACAAGTGAATCCTCAGGGTGATCCACGCTGGCTGCAGCTTCCCTCCTTGGAGGCAGTGCCCTGGAACACAGCCCAGGTACCCTCAGTTCCATTCCAAGGAGCTCAGAGCAGCACCATGCCGGGGGCTGCAGGATGCTGGTGTCCCCGCCCTGCCTGGCTGTACCCATGTGGTGTCCCTCCCAGCAGAGCCATGCTACACCCCCCAATGCTGCTGCTGCTCCGGTGCTCTCTGGATCGGGCTCTGCAAGGACCATGTGGTTTTATAAAGGCCTGTTTAACTCAGACCACTGGCAAACACTTCAGAGAAAAGCTGTCTTTGTTGGAGACAGACAATGCCTTTGTTCCAGGCAGGAAGGAGCAGATGTAAGTGGCTGCAGTGGAGGGTTGAGAAGGCTCTGCTCTGGTTCTTATCCTTTCTACTGTGATGACTGGAAAGAATCAAACATCCTGTGTGAGTAGCAGGGAAAATAATGAATACTGGAGACTGAAAACAACAAAAGGTCATGCAGGCAGCTCTCCCCATTCCCTTCTTGTAGCTAATTATGCCATAAACCATTCAAAAGAGACTGAAGGGAGAATATTATGGGCTCAGACAGTTTTCCTAATATTTGCCAGTAGTTAAAAATAGACCAAAGCAGTTGTCTGGGGTGCAGCTCTACAGTTACTGCATTTTGGCAGCAGCATCTGTTGTGGCTGCATACAGCACAGCAGCAGGCTACTCTAGCAAACACACAGAGCCTAGCAAATGGGAGAGCACTAAATAAATATAGATAATTACAATCAGAGCCCCTGTGCTGGGGCTGAGAAGATACATGGGAAGAAGTGAAAGGCTGGTATAGGATGGATCTCTGTCCCCTTTCCTTTCCCTTCTGTGTTGTGAAGGGCAGAGCAGTCAGAGCTGCCACAAGCCCAGATTGTCCCAAACCACACTTGCTGGGCAGACAGCAGCAGGCAGAGGAGGAATGCCCCACCAGGGAGGAAACTCAGGAGCTCTGCCAGGTGGTGTCTGCCAACAGCTGATGATGGAAAGGACTGCAGCAGCTCCTGGCCAAGGGCAGGAGCAGGAGCAGAGGGATTCACCCCCGGGAATAGCAGAGATACTGAAGGTATTTATAGTCAGAGTTACATACAGGGTATCTCTGAGAAATAGTGGGGGGAAAGGGATTTAAGGGATAACCATGAGAAACAGAGGTAGGAAGAGAGAGAATAAAAGAAAGCAGGCGGAACAACAAGGAATATTTCTTGGTATAATATATTCTGAATACAAAAGTGATGGTAGATCCATGGGTTCTTACGAAGCCTGTGGCCCGGCTGACATGGAGTGTGTGTGAGGGGGGTTTTGGGGAGCTGTCTGTGCTGTGGGGCGGGGCCGGCCCCTGGCACCGCGGGGTGGAGGGACAGGACAGGGCAGTGACAGGGGCAGGGCAGGGCCAGGGCAGTGACAGGGGCAGGGACCCGCTGCAGCGTGCCGGCGGAGCCAAGGGCAGTGCCGGTCGGGGCAGGACAGGGCAGCGCAGACGTGCCGTGTCCCCTCGCTGTCGCGGCTGCCGGGACGTCTCGGGGCGCGCAGGTGCCGCTGCCCGGGCTGCGCTACGTGTGCGCCTGCAGGGACAGGGCACAGCCGCCTCTGCCCGGAGCACAAACACCGCCTCACGTGCTGCCCCCAAACCCTGCGAGGCAAAAGTCAAATTCTTCCTCGCCTGCAGCTTTGGTATTCGCTTTCCGAAGCAGATTGAGCTTCTGGTGCATGATAGCGTAAGGAGACACAGCCTGGTTACAACAAAAAGAAAGCTTTAAGAAAAGAGCCACAAAAACTGTTTCCCACTCTGTTTTGGACCCAGTGTCCTGATAGACTAAACACATACACTGCCTTTTTTTTTTTTTTTCTTCACTCCCAAAATCTCTTTCTGCACAAAAAAAAAATATTAACTGCATCAAAGACTTCCTGAGCCCTGGCAGTACTACAGGGAGAAATCACCACTCGAACAGATTTGTTATGAGTATGTGAAACATAGTGTTTACTGAACTAAAAGAATCCAATCCACAAGTATTGATTACAGGTGTGGGCTGTCCACAGGTCCACTGTAATAGAAATATAAAAGTAAGTGACAGTGATAAGTGTGACATACTAGTGCACCATCTGCTTGCTCAAGTGCACCATCTGGTTTTTCTACTGCTGCTATTTGTGCCCTGATCCTATTTTAGTGGCACCAGGAGGTGGATTGAAAAAGCAGCAAAAATTAAAACTACATGCTATTTATTTATTGTTCTGCTTAAGAGGATGTCTTCATTCTTTTCACTGTTCCCTTGACCTCAGCATTACTGTTAACTAAGCCTACACATATTTTCTGACACACAGGACATTAAAGCATTAGCAATGCTGATGGATGTTCCCCTCTTTTGGTCATCTCAGGACTTGCTGGGGCAGCTATCAAGCCTGTGTGCAAACATGTTTCATCCTGAGTTGTCTTCCACATGTTAACAGCCCTGCAGTGTTTTCATGCAGCACTCAGGTGCTGGAAGACATCCTGTGTGACCAGAGACTGACTTCTGGACCACTGGACATCGTTCCTAGTGGGGGTGGTTGGTACCGCAGGGGCAGCAGTGGCCTGGCACTGGCAATGGCTCCCCCAGCACCAGCATCTCCCCTGGGACATTATCCATGGGCACCCAGGTGTTGTGCAGCACCAGGTACAGAATGGTGCCAAGCCCCAGGGAGGGCTCTGGGTGGTGGTGGGGGTTGTGGCTGATCACAGGTGTCCTGCTGTCTTGTCAAGTGTGTCACCTTTTTTGACATCAGATGGGGCTTGTTTAAGGTCCAGCTTTTTCCTGTTCTTCACACTGGCTCTGGATTGCCCAGCTGATATCAGAGGGGCTCTCTGCATGGCTCAGATGTACAACCTCTGTCCCCCCTCTCATTTGATAATGTGAGACACTAATGAGCACCTTCACAAGCTTCTTCCAAAACCCCTTTCTGGGAATAGGCTCTTCTTATGTGCCTGGGAACGGCCAAGACATCCCAGACCTGGTTGTGTGATGAAAGGTTGCTGCTGCTTGAGGTCATGGCTCTAAGCAGGCACTAAAATAAGAGTCCATGTTACTTCTGGTCTAGTACCTTATCTGTATCCCTACCACCTTCCTCCCACCCACTTCAGGGTGCTCCTGACCCTGCACTTCCTGGGGAATTAATCACATATCTGTGCTCCACTCCATCCAGTCTGCAGGTTTTCCATCTCCTCCTCCCTGGAGTTGCAGCTCCTATACTTTCCTTCCCCAGCCCTGCAGAACAAGCCTCTCCCTCTCCCTTCTTGGCCTCCTCCTGGTAAAATATTAAGAATAAGGAACGTCCCTGTTAAAATGTCACCATCGGGGTTGCAGTTATTGACCATCACTGAAAGTCAGACAAATGAGGGGACTGAGCAGGGGCAGGAGACCAGCCAGGGCAACCCTGAACAGAAGTAAACACAAAGCTTGTGTGGAAGAGAATGAGACAGATGAGAAAGCCACTTTCAAAGTACTTGCCACCAAACATGCCTCTACTGCTGCTCTCCTGCACATGGATGTCCCACGGACACCAAGGCTCAGCCCTGCTTGCCCCTGGATGTGTTCTGGCCAGGGGTGAAGAACCTAGCTATGGGGTCAGCAGTGCAGTGGGAGTGTGGTGTGTCTCCCCTTGCTGCTCACAGATGCACAGGGTCTGCAAGAGATGAGCAAGAGACAGAAGCTGAGGTACCCCTGCTCGGCGTGCTCAGCTTTGCTGCTTCCCACAACAGCATACGTGTATTAAATCATGTCAGAGCGAGTGCACTGCGAATTCTGCTGTGTAAGGTGCTCCCCGTGGCAGCCAGCTGTCACACCACACACATGCAGAGATGTGACTGCTAACCCATCAGCAGGTTTATTTATAAACTCCTCACCAGCCATTCTGGCTACACCAGCACCTTCTTCCAGTTTCCCTGGGCTGTGCTGTGCCCACTCCCATCTCTGCTCCTGGTTGCAGGCTCTGCATCCTGCTCGCCTGACACCTTCCTTTGCCTCCCCAGACACTTCCAGTGGGCAGAGCAGCTGTGCTCTTACAGACACGTCTAGAGCTGAGTTAGCCCATGCTCCCTCACGGGTGACAGGGTTTCTGTTTCCCTCTCCAATGCCACATCAGTCTCACTGGCTGTCACAATGCCAAACACTGCAGCTGGCAGGACAGACATCAAATCCAGGGACGAGGACACATCCCTGGTAAATGATAGCCAAAGCAAAGGAGGGCATGAGCTGAGGAGGTTGCTTGTAAGGGTAATTCCTTCCTTCCACCCAGTGCTTGCACTCAAACTGTGCCATCAATGATTTTATACCCTGAGCATCCTCCTAATAAAATGCTGAATTAACTATATATTGAAGGACAGTCAAGTATGGGATTTTACAGCTGAAAAATACATTTTCCATTAATAATTAAATAAATTTAAAAGCTACCTTCCAGACTTTTTTTGGGGGGAAAGTCAGTGGCAATTGAGTTGCTTAATAGCTTAAATCCCTGTTCTAGCATCTAAAGGGACATGTCTCACCCCAGCAATGGCCACATCCCATCCCTGCCCCAGCTGAGGAGCTGGAAAAGGGCAATTCCTGTTGTTGTGATACTTCCTTGGCAGCACTGCTAGTCATACATGACTCAGCTAGCTCCATTCACTCAGTCAGCTGCACAACAGACCCTGACTGTTGTTTGGGTCAAGTATCCAGCCAGCTTGATGCTTTTTCTCATAACTAGTGCTTGCCTGGACTTACTCGCTGCAACTCCCCTTGCACAGTGGAGATCCTAATGCCTCCCTTCAAAAGCACTTTCCCACTTAGTTTTGCACTATTTACATAAAAAGGACAAGGAGTCCCTATCTTTTTCCCAGCATGGGTAAATCCTTACATCAGCCTTGGGTGTGCACTTCCCCTTCACTACTGCAGTGCTTCAGGACGTTAAGAGGTGCACCAAGATGACTAATGTGAAATAAACTCAGGTTCCAATTCTGTGCTGCAGCTCTTCTGGTGAATAGCTTTCCTATTTTCCCTTCCTGAGTACAGGCAGCGCAGTTTACACTCAGTTTTTTTCCCCTTGGGCATCCTTCCACAGTGCCAGTAGAGCAGAGGATGGAGCACCATGCCTTGCAGTGCTTTTCCAAGGGGTGGATGTTGCCCAGGGATGCCCCCAGCTGCATGCCCCACTCTGCTGCTGGACTTCTCTTCCCCATGGCTGCAGCTCACCTGAAGCAGTCCCAAATCACCACTTCATCTCTGACCTCTTGGTATTGTCTCCTCCAGGAGACCCAGCACACACCTTCACCTGACAAAAGGCACAAACTCACACACAGGAGGAGTTTCAGAACATCAGAAAATGCTTCACTGTGAGGGTGACTCAGTACTGGGATGCCCAGAGAGGCTGTGGAGTCTCTGTCCCTAGGGATACTCAGAAGGCCTCTGGACAGGGTGCTGGGCAGCTGACTGAGGGTGGCCCTGCTTGAGCAGAGGAGGATCAGGTGCCCCTAGACATCCCTTTCAACCCCAACCATGCAGTGACCTGTGAAGAGCAATCTGAACAGAGGCTGAACATTCCCAGTTCTGCTGGATGGGAAGGGCCCTGGACTGGGGAGAAACATTGCTTTTACCCAAAACCCTTCCCCACACTCCCAGTAACTTCCAGCCTTACAGTCAAACTGAGCCCTGGCCACAGCTCCTCCTGCTCCACAAGCACCACCCTCCTTTTCTCCTGAGCGATTGACTGAAGCAAGCTGAGCTGTGAATACCCTGTCTGAATGCCTCAACCTGATGGTTTGGGCTTCCACGCAGATTTGCCTGGCTGGCAGCTTATTTTTCACCCCAGCTCAGCAAAACTCCTCCTTTTCCCTTCATCAGGGCATGAAATCTCCCGGCTGCTGCAGCCAGCCAGGTCCCTCTGGCCACATTTCCACCTGCCATCCCTGCACTTTATGGCATTCACACGCTCTGTCACGCTGGATTACATCCACCCCAGTGCTGTTGTCAGGGAGCTCAAATATGGTTCATAAAAGCCTCAGGATGTACCTTTAGAGCAAAATAACAGCAGGTTAATGGGTAGACCTAATGCAGCGTGAAAAAACCTTGAGGATCAGAGAGAGAGAGTTTTCAAAGCAGGGTGATGGGAGGAAATTCCTCCAAGAAATTAAATTTTGCACAATTTGATGGTGTTGAAGAGCATTAACCCCCAGCACTTAGGAATTGAAAGATGGACCTAAAGAAAAAGTGTGAAGGAGAATGATTTAGGGTCAAAACCATCATCTTCATTTTTTCTTTCTCTTGAGGTATCTTTCAAATTTTCTTTTTAGTCCTGGAGGAGGGCTCAAAATTTGCCTTTGAAAAAACAGTGGAAGTCAAAATGGGGTCTTTGGGGTGCTGCTGGCCATTAAGGGGGCAGCATTGTGGTCCCTTGCCCTGCAGCATGTACAGAGGAGCAGGGAAAGCTGTGCTTCTACAGAGATGGGGTGGATTTGGGCCCTCCTCTCATCAAAACCCTCACCCCTGGTGAGGCCAGGCAGCCCAAGGCACTGCAGCATCCCCACAGGCTCAGCTCAGCTGGTCCCCAAGGCTGGGCTGGGGGTCACTTACAGGCAAAGCTCTGGCCAGGACTGCCAGGAGGTGCCAGCTCATTTGGGAATGGCCACGTAGCACATTCAGGTAGAATGGACTTTTTTTTTAGCTTCCCATCACCAATTTTATAACTGCCTCCTTTTGTCTCAGGCACTACCCTGACCTGAGGCTTTGTAGACAGCAAGTCTTGACCAGCCTCTTAGCCTACAGCCTGGGCTCTTTTATAAGCATGCAAAGCAGAGGCAAGTGGGAGAGCAAGGGCTGGTTTAGGGCCCTTTAGGAAATGCTTAGGGCCCATCCACAAGATGGGGGACCCAGCCCTGCTGCTCCCCAAAAGCCCCTGGTCAGCACTGGCTGAAAGGCTCAAAGCATTTCAAGTGAGAAGAAGCTGTGGGGACACAACCTACAAAGCTGACCACTGTGTGATTACTTTTTCTTTATTTACTAATTAATAGCTCACATAATTATTTAGGAAAAAAAAAAATCAAGCAATCCTTATCCTGACAAGATTAGAAGCATCATCAAACCAAGCACTGGCAGCAGCCCCAATGGCACTGGCACTGCTGCCTGGCAGAGCCAGTGCAATCCCTGCACGCCTGTGCCCTTATCACAGACAGACAGACACCTGCCACCCCTGAGCAGGGCTGAGCAGTGCTCCCAGAGCAGTCCCAGAGAGCTCCCAGCTGCTCCAGCTGTGTCTCTCCAGGCCAGGGGCTGGGCTCTGTCTGGGAATGTTCCAGTGGCTGGAGCAGGCAGGTTGGTTCAATCCAAACTCCTGGGCAGTGGCAGCAGGACAGTGCCCTGCTCAACCCAAACCAGCGAGCTCAGAAGTTGGAAGAGCAGATTCAACAGGTTGGCAGGGCCAGCACTGCCTGGCTGGGGCTCCATCCAGCTCTCCTCTCCTGCTGGACACTGAGCAACCAAGGGACTTGATTTCCCTGGTGCTGAGGAACCACAGGACTCCATTCACTTTTCCCCATGTCACTTCACCCTCTACAAATTTCTACAAATTTCAAATTTCGCTCCAATTTACACTGTCTTTTTCAGCCTGGTGGCAGCAGCCACCTGCACAGCATAATCCTCACTGCTATAACCCCTGAGCCCAGGGCTGTCTCTCCTCCAGGTATCAAATTCCCAAGACATCCAAACACCTTTCCTTTGTGTTCCCACTCATCAGAGCTGCTGCCAGATTGTCTAAGACTTAATTTAATTGTAATAATGGCTCCAGTGATCTAAACCACAAACCAAATAGAGGAGCATCAAAGCTCCATGCTGATGAAAACCCTTGTTTGATAAAGTTCCATCAAGAAGCTGGAGACTGATGCAGAATTCAACTTTCCCATACAAAAAGAGGTCAGATCTTAAAAGCCTAACTAAATGTTTTCAGTGTTAGAGCCCCAGGTCATGCCCCAGGAAGAAGCACGGAGTTCCATGTAAGGCTCCCTGCCTTAGGAGCTCAGAGCTGCATCTTTGGGGCTCATCTTCACTTCCTTTAAACTCACTTGAATAGAAAAGGGCTGAGGGGTGTCAGGAGGAGGAGGAAGGAGTGCACAGACACACACACACCCCTCCAAGTGAAGGCTGAGGAAAATGGTGGTATCACACAGCCAGGGAAGAGGGAGTAGCAGCTGTTTGTCAGCCAGCCCTGCAGCAGATTCCACACCATGCTGAGGTTTGCTGTGAGATGGCCACACACCAACTGTATGGGTTGTGCCCAGTCTTCCAGCAAGAACAAACTCAGGTGCAGATGGCACAGGTCATCCCCAGCACTGGTGCATCCCCTAGTCACGACACCCTGCAGCATCTTCCTGCATCTGGGACAAACGATGCAAGCAGAGCCTGCACAAGAACTGCAAATAAATAAGGAAATAAGTAAAAGTTTTCCTGGCCTTTTCCTAGCCCAGAAACCTTCTGCCACCCACACTGCTCCCACCCAGCCCCAGCATGTTGACACAAGCCCAGTGGTTGGGAAGATGCTGGCACAGGAGCTGCTCCAGGACAGCAACTGCTGCAGGGGCTGGGAGCCAGCTGCAGCAAAAGCTTGTTGAGACATTTTCTGACAGTGAAACAGAGGAGGTGAACACCACTCCACACACCATGGCACTAGGATTATCCTGGAGATGTTAGGGTGAATTTGGTTTTCAGCTTGGCAAAGTCAATGCCTGCAGCTTCACTAGCGGTCCCCCTACACACCTGATCTTGCCCATGGATGTTCTGCTCTCCTGCCAAAGGAAAGGGTCCTATGGAAGCAAATGCTGCAGCTTCCCCACACTGAGCTGAACGAGTCAGCTGGAATAAAGCAGAGAATGAGAATGGGGCTGGCCACTTCTCATATGGGAATAACAACAGCAAGTTTGGCACTGGGATGTTTTCTTTTGCAAGGAGAAACTAGGAAACAATCAGCAGGGTTTTATAGATTCCATGTCAGAGGAAAATCAAAGGGATAAGAGCAGATGCATTTGTTATATAGAAGACTCATCATTAGAAATGAACATATAAAATTTAATAGCTTGGTTTAAAATACATTTTCAATTAAAAAACAGCAGGCAAAACAAAAAAAAAAAAATCAGTTTCATAAAACATACATGACATTGCTGCTACTGTTATAAGACCCGTGTCCCAGAATTTCTTATAGTGGAAAAAAATCATCAGATTTAGTTCACATACTTCATTAAGCAGTAAAAAGAAATAACATTCATGTCAATCTTACCTCTATGGAGAATCTAAATCTACTTCCCTGACCCTAGACCAAGTTTCCATAATAAAACTTCCATTTTCAATAAAAATGTGTAAATATATATATATGTATTCTATATATCAGGTTTTTAAAAAAATCTTCCCTTGCCACAGTAAAATGATTCCCAGGGCTGTGGGAGGGAGGCCCAGGCAGGAGGCTGGTGCTGGCTGGGCACGAGTGCTATGTGCTCTGCCACTGTGCACTCCTGTGCAGGGGGCAGCTGTTGGCCAAGTCCCTTCAGCATCGTGCTGCACATCAGCCTCTCTCCTTCGGCCTCGAGCCCACCTGCTCTGGCCACAGGGCCACAGTCTGTGCAGTTTGCCCAACTCCAGCCACAGAGCAAAGAGGGCAGCATGCAGGGCCCAGAGCATCGCCAACCCTCTGTTGGGGCCCATCAATGGAGGAGGAGAAGGAAGGAGGGGGGAATAGAGGGGAGAATGGAGTGAACCAGCTCAGGACTGATCCAAATACAAATTCCAAAATACTGTATTTTATATAAATCACTAAAAAAGAAGGTGGGGAGGGACTTCAAGTGGTCTGGACTCACCACCAATGGAGAAATCAATTACACCTAGAACAGTCCAGAGATACCTTTGCTCAGCCTGGCTCCTGAAGACCTTTGATGCCAAACCACTGCCTCCACAGGCAACCTGCTCTTCTAGAGAAAACTGCCTCAACACCCAGCCCAAATTTCTGTGATTTACACCCACTGCTCCCTGTGCTTGCCATGGATAGGGAGGACATGTCCATGGGTCAGGAGGCTGCTCCCATCAACCATCCCATCTGAACATGACCCCTCACCAGCCAGATCATGCTGCCCTTCCTCCTCAGAAGCCACGAGCTCTGGCTGAAGGGCCACACGGTCTGGCCTGTGCTCCAGGGGAGGCCCCAGCGATGCCAAGCACAGCCAAAGGGGGGAGGTCTCCTATTTCTTGCAGGTCATGCTCCTGTTGATCAACTCAACGTGGCATTTGCCTCCCTCTTCCCAACAGCACCGTGCCAGAGCTAAACAATAGTAGGTTACAATTTGTTAACCATTAAGTAGAATCATTAATTTTTAAGTAAGATCACATGCTACTTTTCTGGACTATTTCTCCAGTCTTTCCAGGTTGACCTCCATGTTCTAGGTGAGGAATGTGCAGCTTTGTACTGTCTGAAAATGTTATAAACCTCTTTCATAACCCAGATCCCTAACTAAAGCTCTGACACTGGACCTGTCACTCATGTTCACCTGCTCACTATGTAACGGAGGTTTTTGCCTTAGTGCTGCCCTTTAAGTGCTCCTCTCTCACTTGCTATTAACCAAAGAGTGCCTTTCCTTCATAAGCACATGCACATGATGAGTAAATAGCACAGGGCAGTACCTTTTGGAGGTGTCTGGCACTCCCAGCTGGGGCTCAGGATGCCTGCTGTGCTCACTGGGTGTCTCCAGCTCAACAGTGGGCCCATGGTATGCACAGACACCAAGAATGCATAACCTACTTGGAGGCCCTACTCCCTGCTAACACTTGGCCTGCTGAGCCATTTTGCCACCTTCCCCTCTCAAAAGCCTTGCCTGTGCATTTCCAGATGTTGACATCCTAGGCCTTGCAAGCTGGCTCCATCTAGCCCATGGCTTCATGCAGCCTGAGCTGCTGGTGCAGGCAGCATCCAGCTGAGCCTTAAGTGCACTGCTACAGAAAAAAAATCCACCCTCCAGGAGACCTTCTTTCTGACCCTCAAACATAAGACTTCAAGAGAACTGCATCTGCCCAGCTCCTCTTGTGAACCAGTTCTCAGACTTGGCCCAAATTGCCTCCCACGACAGCAGTACACAGCTGGTTCAGGACTTAGTGGCAGTTCAAAACAGAAACCAGGACTTCCATCACCTGTCTGTGCATGAGGATTTAGGAGAGAGCTGGTATATTTTTCCTTCTACATAGGAAGATATCCATGTTTAACAAGCAGGTCTCTTGTGCCTTCTGTGAAAGTACAAACGTGTGCTCACCTTTGGTGCATGATAAGGGTTTGTCCATTTTTAAATATCTATGTTAAATATGTTTTCTCTGTATATGGCATCCTTTTAGATGGGCTTCATTGCATATATTCACGGTATATACAGAACACCATATTTTATATATATTATATATTGCTTATATGTACACATTTACAAACCTTCAAAAATATATTGCACTTATATACAATATAGCTTCATCTGATGAGAGTTCACACAGTTACTAAGGCGAGTTCTTCATAAGCAAGGCAGTTTTACATTCCCCCCAAACGACACAAGTGATTTCAACATTCTGCCCTGGTCACAAGTAAACATTATAGACTTTTCTCCAACCTGCATGCAACTCCTACTAGTATCAATTAGTAGTTTTGCAGCTCTCCCTAGCAGAAAACAGTCCAGTAAAACGGCATTAGGTGATAAAAGGCTCAAACATGGTTACTGAATAGATAAGACATCACCAGTCTAAAAGGCCACCTTCCAGGAGATTTCCCCTCCCATACCTACTAGTGGTTTATACACTAGTAAAAATATATACATGCTCTCCATTTAATTGCTGATCTTTGCTTGCCCATTTCAAGTGCAAATAAGGTCATGAGCAAGAACACAAACACAAATGTATTAAGCAAAACCACTGCTCTGCTCTCCAGAACAAGTCAAACATCTGGCTTTCTTCTGGAGGTGATTAGTGTTTTGCCCAACATACTGAATTATGGGAAAATGTTCACTTGAGACCTTTGTTTAAAATCCACAGTGATCTGTGATTTTAGATCTCAGTCAAAGTGAGCTTGTAAGATCCTCCAGCCTCTTCAATCTGCAGCTGGAAGGTATCTTCATTAGAATAGTGTTTCACAATGTTATCGTCCATGTTGACCAGAATTCTGGAAAAACAAAATAGATCAGGTATTTTACAGTTTTTAAAAACAAAGAGTGCAAAGGTACTCTGAAACCTAAAAAAGCCTGGACTACCCAAGGGTAACACAGGATCCCTGCTCATCTCTCTCTGACTCATTGCTTCCCATAGCAGGTCTGGCTGTTCTGAGCCAAACCTGCCATCGAGGCTGGCAGCCACTCTTCTCAGGGTCTGCATGGAAGGATTAAATCTGGCTCCTGGACCAGGGAGGGAGAGAGATCTTGGAACTGGCAGAATCCTACTAAAGCTGCAGGCACCTGGGGCTCTGAGTGGGTTTGCTTGCCAGGTATAAACTATCAGCACAAAACCCTACAGAGCTCGCAGGGAACAAACCACCCAAGCTTGGCCACTTCTTTCATTTGCCAGAAGGGTCAATACCTGTGTGTTTGTGTGCACACACACACACACCAAGCTGTGCTTAGCAGTCACAGATTCTAAGCTTTTGCAGCTGTTCTGGTGGGGTAATTCTGCTATGGAAGCACAACCCTGGAAGGGTGCAATTTTCTGGCTAGAAAGAGAAGGGGCTGAGACACCAAAATGACTTATAGACAACCCAAGAAAATTACTGAGAAATTAAAAGATAAAACAAAAGCAGACAACGTTCAGAAATTCAATTATGCTACAAAATAAGAAGATGATGAAGTATAGCCTCTGGCAGAAACAGAAACTTCACAACTAAGTTTTCGTCAATTTAGCCCACAAAAAGACAACCAGGGTTTAGTAATTGCAGTCAAATGCAGATATAGTGAGCCCAGTCACCACAGGAACAATTTAATATGGGTTGAATGAGGCTCTTCATCATTCGGAGTCTTTTAGCAAACTCAACTCTGGTTCAAATAACAATTAGCTCAGAGAGGTGACTTGTATTTACCCAGGAAGCCAGACTACATACTTCTATAGGACCCTTCCTATAGTCTTCCAGTCTACAGCTCTGTGGATGATGTTGGAAGATGCGTACTTGTGGGCACACACACATAACAACAGATGGCATTCACAGGCAGCTGTTGCACAGGTACATACTCACCCTTTTTTACATTTTTTGAAGATTTTTCCTATTTTATCAAAAGGAACTTCATACTTGTCAGATATCTAGAACAAAAGAAAGCAATAATTGGTGAAGCAAGGAGACTGCTGTCATTGTCTTTCACTTCCTATTTTACAGAAAGGAACAACAACAAAAAGCCTGCAAATGAGGACAACAGCTCTGCCCTATAAAGGCAATATAAATCCCAACCTATAGCATAAATCCACAGATCAGAACACTTTCTCTGCATTCAGCTAACTTCTGTACAAAAAATTTCATCATGTTTGAATCAGGTTTGAAACCTGGCTACTTACTTCTCACACAGCAGCCTCCTGCCCCTTCACTCAAAAGCCCATCCATTAAAAGCCCACTCCACACCCTGACTCATTCTCTCTTGGCTCTCTGTTCTCTTAGCATACTGAAAACCATTTTTAAATTCAGTGTCAGAGGGATCAAGTGAAAACTAGTCATGACAGTGGCTGAAAGAAGAAAACAGCAACAGAGAGAGGATCTCTGCTGCTAAGAACATGAGGTGATCAGAAACATTCTCCTTCCCCAGCAGGGTGACATCAGTGTGGAACCACAGCCACTGACTGGCCCTTCACTGCACAACCTCCAGGAAGTGGGAAGTCAGTAACCTAATCTGGTTTACTTTGGCAAACTGCTCTATCACATCAACAGTAAGGACCAAACCAATACAGTGCTTTGACATACAAATGTACAGGGAATTTCCCCCATGCTACAGCTGTGAGCACTTATTTCCTTGCTTTCAGATATTGGAGTGAAACAACAAAGGTACAGCTTCACTTCAGGACTATGGGCTAAGGGAGGACCTCAGAGCCTTCAATCCCTCTCTCCATTGGCCCTCTCCCTCCAGCTGGCAAAGCCTCATAGCCAGGGAGAGATAAAGATTCTGTCACAGAACTATCTCTACAATGATCTGCCTGTACATCTCCAAAGCCCCTGTTCCCTGAGCATTACTCACAGAAAGAGACAGACAGAAACACCAGTTTTGAGTTCACACCAAACATTACACCACTCCTTGGACTTAAGCCCTGTACTTCCTTTGCTCTGCAGCAGCAGGGAGAGTGGAAGGCTGTTTTGGAAGTCAAGCATCAGAGAGCAATTTCACATGTGTGCACAGATATATAAAAGCCTTCAGCAACACACAGAAGCTGGGACTTGGAGCTCTGCATTACCAGCTGGTGAAGGGGCAGTGGAGGGCCCCAAACATGGCTCTGAAAGGCTGAAACAAACCCAAGCCACTGGACACTTTCTGAAAACACTCCATTTCCTAACAAAAGCAACCCCTTTGGCAAGAGGAACATCCATCATCAAGTTTGACACACCTGGATCTTCAGGAAGGCTTCTTACACCCAGACCCCACATATGTGGGGTAAGGTACTTAAAAGACAAGCTTCCTGAATTCCCTTAAGAATAAATTACAGCATTATTTGCAGTAATTTCCATGTTATTGAAAGGAAATCTCCCTTATTCTTCTTATCCAGAAGAGCAGAAATGTGTGGACACAAGCTCTGACTGAAAGTCTCCCATGACTGGCCTAAGTCTCCTGGGTAGCCAGGGCTTTTTCTTAAGGACTACAAACCAACCTCATTACTTACCGCTTCCATTAGGCCTTTCAGAGATGGTGTCTTTAACATCAGGGCATCAAAGACTTCCTCTGACTCTTTTCGGACATACAGCAGCACTGGAAGGCAATTTGGAGAGGAATTAACTGTGCAATTGCTCCTCAGGAAAAATCTGTATCCCACAGTGGCTAAGCACATGGGGACATCCACTGAGGATCTTATGAAGAAATATACATACACACATTCAATATTCACTTAAGACTGTAGCACAAACACACAGAGCTAGGTTAGCTCAAAACTTAGCTCTTGCACATAAAGCCATTGTTTGCTCAAGCATCTTTATTGTCAAAACACTTTTGTATTTTCTTTATTTTATCAATTATTAGAAAAAAGGTCATATTTGAAACAAAGAAAGGAGGAACACAAAACACAAATCTTTGAGACTTGGGTTCCTCCATATCTTACAGTCATTTGCCATAAGACTTCACAATCAAATGATTTGACAGATGCTATCACAGCAGGGGAAGCCATCCTGGACACGTCCTAATTTTTAAATAATTTATTTGTACAGTTCTGTGCTCCTCCTACACTGTCTCATCGTTCTTCCTACCCCTTGCTGTGTTTCAGTAACCCTCCTACCAGCAGAGCTGACACACAATGCAGGCTTGGTCTCCTGCTAGGAGGGGAACATAAGAGCAAGAACCCCAATTAGGTGAGCATCCCTAGCGTTCTCAAGCTAGCACAGACTCATTGCATGTAACATCAGCCTCATTAAAAACTGCATTAAGGCTGAGGAATATGCCAGGAGAGCAAGAAAGCTTGGACTTCAACAGCTTTGCTGTCTTTAATCCATGTTCTAATGACTAGGTATTGCAAGTCTAATGACTGGATTGTTTACAAGGGTTCAGCAGCCACAGCTTTGACACACCTGCAACATGGAACAATTATTGGCATTTCTAATAGAAAAAGGTGAACTCAGGACAGCACAGCACCTTGATGCATTTTGTGAGTTGCCTGCTAAAGGCAGGTTTAAAAAGAGAGGACTGTAGATTTGAAAAAGGAGGACAGGACACATACTCTCAGTTACAGCACAAGGTCAGATGAGAGTCAGTCAAAGGAGAGAGAATCCCATGGGCCTTGTTTTATGGCATACAGCAACATTAAAAAACAAGAAGTCGGATTTCCTTCTACAAAATTCATCCTTCCTTACTAGTTTATCCAGACTGCAGAAGTCCAACCCCATTATGGTCAGACTTGCTAGGCTTAGCATTTGTTGCTTCATAGGTTTAATACTTCAAGCTGAGTTGCAGTCCTTCCAAACACAGCTATCATCAAGCAGGTACACAACACCACAAAGGGACCTCTCATCTCCTTCCACAACACCATAGCAATGTGAAATTGCACGGACTGAAATTTAGGTAAAAATTAGCAGAATATTCTCTTAGCTTGGCTTTCAGAGATGAACATCCCATTTCCTGGCACCATGAAAGATGCAACGGTTTTATACCCAGAACCAGTTCTTGGTGTTCATTGCTTGAAGTCCTGGAGGAAATTTCCAGAGTATTTTGTAACAGATTACATACTGAATTCTCTTCCCCAGTCCATTAGGGATAATGGTAAGCTGCTCACCTCGTCTTGACTCTCTTTCCCTATAGGTTCAGAGCCCATGACTGGAAGCCCCCAGAAATTCTCACAATGTAAAATATTTGCACAGCTGAACCACATCTTGATACATGAACTGTCACTAGTCAAAGCCAGAAAAATCAGTCTGAAATATACATGAATATGAACTAAAAAACTCTTTAACCTCAGATGCATCTCTCGATCATGATTGGATAAATACTCCAAAAATTCAGTCCCTGAAAGAAGAAAAATACCTCTTTTTGGTTCTTCTATTCTGGCCATCTTATTTGGAGTAGCAATAAAGTCCTCTTCACCAATATAACCTCCTCTCTTCAGGTTGGAGCTGTCATTGACAGAATAAAATGTTAGCAGTGATACACTTAGAGGGACTTATCCCTCTGTCTGAGGACAAGGTGTCAGGAGGTTGAAGGGCAGCTCTTACCTTTCACCCTCTAGTTCTTCTGAAGCAACAGGAAGGACCTTTAAAAACAAAGGGGAGATTTTGTGACTATTTCATCCAGAACTAGAATTAATTATCTCTTATAAATCTTTCAATGCTAGATCAAATGACACTTTGGCTCCAAAAGCCAGTAAACATCTTCTTTACATTTTTCATAAAAAGTAATAAAAGGTCTCAAATGAGAGACAAGAACAAAGAGGAGCTAACTGGCTTTCTGCTTGGACTGGTGTAGAGTCCTCTGACAAAACTCAGCACTAGGGCCTTTGTAGAAAAACATGCAGAATGCCAGCCTTATGGATACAAGTTTATTCTCCATCATTGCTAGGAGTTCAGGCAATGCTCTTAAAAAGTAAGGTTTAGATTATGTTAGAGCATGGCAGAACTCTGGGCACAGCAAAGTTCAAGATTTTGAAACCTGGCTGCATGCTAATTTTTTCCCTTCCAGTTTCTTGTGAGCTGGAACTTTCCAGGAACACTGAGGCAGGGTGCTCTAGCAGTGGATCACAGAGCTGACACACATGCCAGTTCCACAGGATAGGTTTTCATCCTGCAGCAGGCACCTGGAGGAGTCTGTGCTGTACAACAGCACACCAGGATCCCAAGGGATGTTACAAGAGAAAACCACCCTGCAGTTCATGCAATGAAAATGCTATGGAAAAATCCTCTCAGGTTCAGAGAAACTGGACTTGATAGGAAAATAATTTTCAATGATGGTGAAACGCCCGTAGTTAACTCCAGCCAATGTATCTCAGAGCATTTCTTGCACACGAGACGCAGCCTGTATTTGATTACAGCACTGATGCAGTCTGACATTTCACATGTACATATGCACACACAGCATCCCAGGCCTGTTGCAAATACATCTCAGAGCCGGTTGATCCCCACACCCCTGAGCTCTACTCACGTGAGCCCCACGCTGCAGGTTTGCAAAGTGAACATCAGGGATGAACAGGACAGGCTGAGTGTCCAGGTCCATGAAGGGCTTGAAGATGGTGATGTCAGTACGCTTGTGGGAGGGAAGCATGGGCACTTTGACATCAGAAACTGCAGAGACAAAGATGGGGATAGAGGATACTGAAGGCCCTGATGGGGCCCTGCATCATTTAAAAGGTACAGACACTGATGAACAATTCTGCAGGCAGGGTCCAAGCAAAAACCTCCTGTGATAAAGGAGTCTGAACTCTGGTTGTCCACCTCTCAGCTGAGGGCCTGGGCCCTGAAGGCTCGTTTCACAGAGTACTCCAAGCTCTCTCCACCTCTCCAACTGAGCAGCTCAGCTTTGTTCAGATATTAATCAGGATGGACAACAACCTGGCACTCAGCCCAAGAGAGGAACCTAGGTCTTCCATGTACCAAGTAAGCCATCCAAACAGAGGGCAAAAACTGCCTGCCCCACCTTGTTCCTCTCCATTCCCTCAAAAGCTTGCTGGTGTTCCTATGCCAGGAGGATACAAAGAAGACAAAGGGACAACATGCATGTTCCCAACTGGAACATTTTAAAGAGACAGCACCACAGCAGCACTATACTACAGAGGTAGTACAAATACTGGTTTGTGCAAGTTCTTATATTTAAAGCTACATTTTGATTCCACACTTCCAAGTTTCACATTCTGGTTCCTCTCATTGTTCATCCTCAGGGTGCCAGTCCCTAGTCCATCCCCCCAGGATCAGCACTGTCTCTCACAGAGCCCTTTGGCTCTCACAGTGTACCAGCTGATGTGACACAACCCACCAAGAGGACAGACACCATCTACAAAGACCCTCTGAGGAGAAAGTGAGGTAGGAGGTGCCTTAAATTGCATTTCTGACACATTCATGTCAAACCATCACAGCTGAAGACTTTATTCTACCAAGTGGAAACATATCCATCTGAGGTCAAACCAACTGCAAACAAAACAAATGCTTTTCAAAAAAACCCCATTTCTCATATCCTCAGTAGGAAATACACTATTTTCTCCTTGCAAAACTCATTATTTTAAAGATTGCTGAATTTCTGGAAAAATAACTTTGACCAAAAACCACCAACTGTTTCTGCTGTTGAAGAGTTCATGTACATGTGATCCTGAAGGTGAATATCATAGCTTATGCCTTCAAGGAATCAGAAACTTCCCACATAAGAACTAAAAAGCCAAAGATTGCACTTTCCAGGAAAATAAGGATCACATCAGGCTAAGCCCAAGCCTAGAAAACTAACACTGGAAAGCAGCTTTTGTAAAATCATAAGGTCCTGGGAGATGTGTACTGAAACTGCCTTCCCTTTCCAGCCATGATGCAAAGGGCTGCATGCAGTAATCCTTTGGGAGCTGCTGGAGCTACTGCATTTGTGAGACGCTAACAGCGTGCTAAACCTGCCTCTTGTGACGTACCACGAAAGAAGCCAAAAACCCAGCCCTTCCCACAACTTCCCTTGAGCTAATGGGTTCCCTTCAGCATTATCTTCTGCAGCTGCTCCAGCAGCCTGTCCCTGCTGTGTCAGGAAAATCCTGCCTGGCGAGCTGAGAGGTGCGTGCTGCTGAAGCAGCCGGGCTGTCGCCAGCAGAGCGGGCGCACGCGCCTGCCCCGTGCCAGCAGAGAACAGCACATACACCTTCCTCTGAGCAGCTCTGCTGGTGAACAGCCAGCCATTCAAACACAGCATCTGTCATCTGCAGCAGCTAAAGGAAGATGCTCAGCAGGAGAAACTCTTCATCCTTTATGTACTGCAGTGCTGAGGTCTCCACAGGCTTCACACATGCAGAAACTTTGAAATACTTGCTAAGGATCACTCTAGAAGAGTGAGCATAGGGCTGAGAGGCTGAAGGCTCAGCCTCACGGCTGCCACGCCTTTGCTGAGGAGTTGCAAACACATTTTTAATGTAAGTTAAAACCTAAGTTTAAGATCAAGCTGAAAATATTTGGAATGATAATTCTCACTACCACCTGGATTGGGAGCAGCTCCAGAACTGGCCAAAAATCCCACCCTCATCCCATCACTTCAACTGCTACAACCCATACCTGACTGAATACACAGCAGGACCCCATCTTGGCCAGAAAGAACTATACAGAATAAAGCCCTAAATGACCCAGTGTGTTGCAAAATACAGTGACTGTTCCATAAGGAACTGCTTAAAACAAGCACTGGCCCACAGAGGATAAACATTTACTTGAGTTCTACTGCACAAACTATTTATAGTCAAAATGAAATCCAATATTTAAAATACTGATCAAAATAAGTTCTACTTACAGGCATTCAACTGAGAGCTGGGATCGGCGCACTTGCCTTTTCTTTTGCTTTGCTTTCGCTCTTCATCCCTGATCTTCCTCTCTGCTCCCTGTCAGACCAGAGATAAAGGGAAAGGAATGGAGGAGTGAAGAAAAGGGGAGGAGGGGAGAGAGAAAGAGAAGGTATTTTTAAGTTTTTGAGGTTTCTTCAGTTGCAGAGGCAGGAACACCAGTTCTTCCAGTGCTATTTTTGTGGAGGTCAGTTCCACAGTACCCGAGCTGCAGGTTTGCCAAAGTGTGCCAACTTTGAGATCTGCTTGCTTTTGAGTCCAATCATCTAATGAAATCCAACAACCATATCCAAGATGCAAACACTTGCTTTTCTTTCAAGTCAGATGGAGATACAATGACAAAAGATAGCCACATCCATAACGATTGTATAAAGCATTAGATAAAAATATAGTTGAACTGTTTAAAACAATAAAGAATTGCAGGTTCACCCAGTTTAGGAGTTCCTTTGATTGTCATTAAAATCTACAGAAGTCACACCACACTTGGATCACCAAGGGCAAGACACCTCCTGCACATTTCTCACAGAGCCTGCAGCAGCTGCACCAGCCTTCACTGAGCTCAAGCTGCAGACCGCACTGCTTTAAAGCAGGGATTACTTTTCTTTTTATCAGGGCCAGGCCATGGTGGAATCCAGATTCCCTAACTGATTCATGCCTGCACTGCTCCTGACCTTCCAAAACAAGCAGGGAGGGGACAGTGCTATGTTGCCATTTTTTCTGCAAGGTGCAGACAGCTATGATGGAGAAAGAGAAGGAAGGAAGAAGCTTTGGAATAGTGTTCATTCCTTCAGCTCTGCCCAGACCTCATATGTGACTGTGGGTTAAGTCAGGGATGACACATTGCCAACTGCACAAAGTGATAAGCCCACAGGAGATCCCTGACACTCAATCCTGGTGCTACCACTACTTGATTGAAACTGGTATTTACAAGTTCTACCTGTCTCCCAATACCTTCCTGCAAAGCAGGGCAAAAGGTAACAGTTACCTGGCCACACCAAGCCATTATTTCTCCTTCCCCCTCCTTCAAAGCTGCCAAAATACACCCACATCCTTGCACAGTACTGGAGGAAGACTTGATTACCTACAGCAAATGAGGTGTCAAAACTCCTGTGGCCATGGACTGGGAATCTGTGCCTAATGGTGCATGGGAGAAGGGGAACCACCCTCCTTACTTCCCAGTAAATCAATATTCTATAGATGCCAGGCTGCCTATGACTGCTGGTAGCACTGGGCTTTATCTGCACCAGCAATAAAAAGGAAAATTAGACAAGATATTTGATACACATCAACACATATCATCTTTTCTTACCCTCAATGAGAGGGAAAAAAGCAGCTTCAGGCAGCTGTGGTAAAAAAAGAGAAAAAATTATACATGAAGACACAGGCATTTCCAGCTTTGCTTGACCCAATAAAGCTAATATAGCCCACTGCAGTGAAGACATCCCACCTAAACCTCAGCACAGCTGGACCTGAACACCTCTGTGTCATCCCTTACCAGCACAGGCACAACATCTCAGCTTGACAGCAGAAAGATTAGATTTGGTTCCAGATCTGATTTTTACCTTTCATGTGGAAATAATGAAGTTGTGCTACTCAAACACTGCTACAGAACAGTATCTGCTTCCTTGTGGAGAACATGCTGATTCAGCAAGAACAGACATTTTGAGAAAACCTCTGCCCTCCCATTCCCTGCTTGAAAGTCAGCTTGATGCAGGCTACTGGGGCCCAGATAAATACATCTCACAACCCACATTAAAAAAAAAACCAAGTTATATCTTAATAACAGGCTTTTCTGCCCTGCCAGCAGAGCTCAGTGAACAGTGGTTTCAAACTGAAAAAGGATGGTTTTACACTGGACATAAGGAGAAATTTTTTTCTGATAAAGGGGGCCAGGTACTGGAATAGGTTGGCCAGAGCAGCTGTGGATGCCCCATCCCTGGAAGTGTTCCAGGCCAGGCTGGATGGGGCTGTGAGTAAGCTGGTCTAGTGGAATGTATCTCTGACCATGGCAGAGACCTAGACTAGATGATCTTTAACGGTGCTTTGCAACTGAAGGAAGTCTCCATGTTGCTGCCCATTCACATCAATGCTCCATCAGCTTTGCACTCACTCTTTCTTCCAACAGCATCTCACTCCTTTGTTCCTACCATCCCAGGAAAGCCTTCCCACAGCACTGCCCATCGCTACCTGAGGAACAGCAGATCCCATAGGGTAGCACCAGCTATAGTCTGGGAAACCCTGTATTTGATTCTCCTCATGTGGATGTATAGCTGAGATACCATTCAGAATAGAGGAGATCTTCCTCCTATGGGACAGGTCAGCCCCATCCCTGCTCAGCCCAAATATTGCTGGGCCAAGCCTGAAGGAAGCTTGTGCCATAACATTCTGCAGGATGACACCATTATACCTATACTGCTGTATTCAGGTCCTGAAGCCACACAGGAATAGGTGAAAACCAAAATATTCTGGGCACTGCAAGCACATCCTTAACAAAGGAATAGAGGACAGATCTCTGTTAGGTGGCCACAACATCATAATTTTCTGCTGGTTTGCAGTTTTTTTCCAACAGACCTCCACACCATAGACTTTTTTTCCATAATGAAAATATGAGTAACAGAATGTCTACAAGTAAGAGTGGTCACATGAGGACAAACACCTTCAGGGCTGTAACAGGTGTGGATATTATAGTAACAATGGTCCTGTAAAGATTCAAAAGTAGCTGGCTGATTACATACAATTCGATACAGGGCAGAAAATAGGTGCTCCTTCTGAAATGCCAGTGCTCCAGGAGCCTGGAGCAAGCAGCCAGCATTGGGGTCTGTGAGTACATGGGGTTTGTGTATGATATGAGATAGCAGGGAGTGCAGGGATGGATTCTCTGAGAGGATGTTTATTCCAAGAACCAGCTTCCCTCATGCCCAACAGAGCCAATGCCAGTCAGCTTAAGATGGCCAAGGCCCACCAGCAATGGTGGTAGTGCCTCTGGGCTTATATGTTTAAGAAAGGGAAAAAATGTTCTACAGCTTCAGTTAGAAGCAAAGTGAGAATATGTGAAATAAACAGCTCTGCAGATCCCGAGGTCAGTGCAGAGGGGGGAAGCCAGGTGCTGGAGCAGAGATTCCCCTGCAGCCCATGGTGATGCAGCTGTGCCCCTGCAGCCCTTGAGCTCCACGGTGGAGCAGAGATCCACCTGCAGCCTGTGCAGAACCCCACACTAGAGCAGGGGGATGCCCAAAGGAGGCTGTGGTTCTGTGGAAAGTCTGTGCTGGAGCAGGGCTCTGGCAGGAGCTGTGGCCCCATGGAGAAGGGAGGCCATGCTGGAGCAGGTTTGCTGTCAGAACTTGTGGCCCCATGGAGCACCAACACAGGAGCAGCCTGTTCCTGAAGAACTGCCCTTCAATGAAGGGACCCACACTGAAGCAGTTTTTGAAGAACTGTAGCCTGTGGGAAGGGTTCATGCTGGAGAAGTTTGTGGAAACTGTCTCCCATGGGAGGCACCCCACACTGAAGCCAGGGAAGGGTGTGAGGAGTCCTCCCCCTGAGGAGGAAGGAGCATCAGAGATGTGTGAAGAACTGACCACAGCCCCCATTCCCCTGCACTGCTGCAAGGGACAAGGGAGAGAAATAGGGAGTGAAGTTGAGCCTGAAAATAAGGGAAGGGTGAAAGGAAGGTACTTTAAGATTCAGTTTTATATTTTATTATCTTGTTTTGATTTACATTTCTCCTTCCTATCTTTCCTCTTCTTTTAATTCAGGTACAATTTGCAAAGTATCTGGAGGAATAAATCAAGAGATTAAGTAAAAATCCCAAAGGGAAATAAAAGATGCACTGGCATTACTATATTACTAGATTTGCTGAAATATCTGCCATAGCTTGAAAAAAGCCATTGGAGTCTATATGCTTACTACACATCTGCCTTTTTATTAACCAATTTGTCTTATTAGCATTGGCACAAGCCTGTCAGTCATTTTAGCATTATGTCAGTGATTGATTGGACAATTTAGGAGTAAAAGATCCCCCTCTATCCTGCAGCAAGTCTGTCCTCTCTGTATTGTAGAGAAAACAGGTTGATAGCACACAAGACTCCCAAATTACTTTGGTGAAAAAACATTAGATGACACTTGCTTCAGTCTCATCTAGAAACAAGAAAAAGAAAATAGAAAAAGAAGGAACAAAAAAGGCATGAAGAAATCTCATGCGACCCAAGCCTCTCAGGCTTACTGGCAAGTCTTTAAGATGGCTCTGGAGAGCCTTTGCTAAGTCCCTGTTAATTCTATGCAGAAAGTATCACAACAGGAGGAGCTACAGGCAGCTCTCCCAGCTGTGCAGGAATGCAGAGGGACCCATTAAAAGCCTATAGATGGACAACAGAATGTGGCAGAGTGAGTTAATGGGATGCTACAGCAGGAGCACAGTGCATCAAATATTTTGGGAGGTAAGCAGAGACAGAACAGTGGTGCACAAGATGAATCTTTGTGTCAGTGTCCCAGGGAACACCAGGCAATACCACACAGTGGTCTGGCAAAGCCAGCACGGGACCAGAGAGGGGTTACAGACCTGCCTCAGCCCTGCAGCTGCACAGAGAGGCATTTGAGGTATCACCTAAACGTCTAACTATGAAGACAGAGTCTGGTTCCAAAGAATAAGAGGCCCAAATCAAGCAGGACATCAGCAAAATAGGAAGTCAACATGGTTCACAGCACCAAAATGTCTGGGGAAGTCCAGGAAGCATTTATCATGGCCTAGAACAATCTTGGTCACTCTGGAAACAGCAACATGACACACTACTTGCCCTGGAGCTTCCAAAAACTGCTCAGGAAGGAACAGGGTATGAAGATAGGAAATTTCCTTTCTTTGCAAACTCAGTTAAGCTTTTACAGCTGCTTTCAGCTCAGCTTCTGCTGTTTCTTTCACAGCTTCTGTTAACACTGGCTTTGGGGAAGGCATTAATTCTGTGTGCTAAATGCATTAGGCAGAGCAGTCAAATTACAGCACCCATTCAGCCTGTAAATGGGCTTTTTTTATGCTGCTGTATCTCACAGTGGTGCATCTTTTGTTCACAAGCTCTGCAAGTTATTGGTTTGGGGCTTTTTTATAGCAAATGCAGTATGAAAACATGAAGAAATTTAAAAGGACCAATACAACAGAACTTGGGCAAAAAGACAAGCCTGCACTTGCTCCAGTCAATGGCAATGATTTCTCCTGCTGAAAGTTCTTCCCAGTGTTAGTCTGCCACTGACTGAGCTTTCTCTTAATGCTCATGAACTCTTAGCACTCCAGCATTCTGAGAGCAGCAAATTTATTTGAGGTCACCATAACATCTATGAGCCAAGCAGAAGGGGTTGAAATTTTTTAAACACAGGCAGGACTTTTCAGTGAGCCAAAATAGCAAGTGACATAGTTAAGGGTGGGGGCGGGGGGAGAAGCTGCAAAGCTGTGGAACAGCTTTTTCAAAACAGTCACTGGCACATTGATCCAACCTTACCTTGTCACAGAAGACTTTAATTTGGCAGTAGGCTCTGTGGACAGGTTTGTTACTCCTGTTATTGTAGCTGTAAGTGTCAATCTGAAGATTCAGGGGCAGACCTTTAACTCCCTTCTGAGAGGAAAAATCTGTGCTGAGGCAGTTCACAGAAATGAAAACCTGCAGAAGAAGAAAGCAGTAGCTGTCAGTAGTGACACATGGAGTCCTGACTGACCCCTGAGTGAGATACTTGGGGAGTGCTAAGGCCCAAATGTTGGTCCTTGCTACTACAAGCAGGACCTTCTTTCTTCTGAGACACCAGGTAAAATCCCCAAGAAGCAATATAACATTCTTAAATCTTTACATAAGGCATTGGAGGGGACAAAGCCACTTTGTCCAAAACAGATTTCAACGAACCCTCCAAACTTTAGGAAAACTCCACCCATCTTTCCACCCAAGAACTCTCAAATGTCACCATCAAACTTTTAGCACAAGGAATGCTCCTCACTGCTCAGCATTTATTAGGATCTTGGTAAGAACAAAAATCATGTTCCAAAAAATTCATGTTCTCTGGGCAAGTTAAATCTTTTCATGAGTTTTACATGAGTACAGCTTATGCTTGAAAGTACTTGGTTGGAATTTTTTTTTCTAAAGGCTATTAGAAGCTTTTCAAAAATATTAGGCAACACGTAATCTTTGAACACAGAAATAACACCATTATTCCAGTGAAGGTTTCTGGGCTTTACACTAAGTTGAACACTGCTTTGAATATTCCTTAGTAAGACCTGCAATACCCTGTTAACATTCAGATGGAAAGGGTAAGAGAAACATTTCCATTATTCTTACAAAAAATTAATTACAGGGAAAATTAATTGCATGTTTGAACATATCTAATTTCATTTTCATAACTGCTTGAAAAAACAACAGAAAAAACCTTCTCAAAAACACAAATCACACACAACCAGAGAACAAGTCCAATGCTGCTTAACAGAATAAAGCAATACCCTTAAGTGGATATGAGCAGACAGACCAGAGTACTTTGTATCTAGATAATGGGCTTGCAGTGTGCCAGGCTTTTCTACAGACACAATGCCCATTACTGGCACATCTCAGAAGCTGTAAGGATTAATTACCAGGAATTTACAAGCCACCAAGACCTGCAACGGCTTCTCTGCTCTCTGCCTGAAGAATAAAGGCTGGGAACTCACTGCTTTAAAAAATAATCAAAGCCTTGGGAGCCAGAAGCGCCTTCCCAGAGGTTTTGCAGGAGCAGCATCCCAGGACCCGATGCTCACTCAGGCGGTGCTGGAGGCTCGGCAGTGAGCTGGTGCCACCTCCCGGAGCTGCAGAGCCTCGCACAGCCCTGGAAAGCTGCAGGCTTTGGTTCTGCTAAGCGCTGCTCAAGGTCCTCTTCCCACAGGTTCTGCAACATCCTTTACCGGTTGTAACAATGATGCGAAGAGGAAATGTACAACCCTGATCTGGTGATAGTTTATAGCCATTGTTTTTCCCCTGTCACATAATGGAGATGTATAAAAAACTCTGGCAGGGAGGAAAAATAGTGCAGGTGAGGGACTTCCCTCGCAATAACTTGTCTGAATATTGGAGATTCTCATGCCACTTCCTGCAGCCCCTGTGCCCTGCTGGGCAAACAGTCCCCCTACCCCCTCACGTGCACACACCATCCCAGACATTCCAATTCCAATGTCCCCACCAGCCCTGCTGTGCCAAGGGACGTGCAATGTGTGAAACACCAGCCAAGCCAGGCCAGCACAGCACATAGGCAGAGCCCAGCCCTGACCCACGCTGCTGCCTCCGCAGGGACTCAGGCCAGGAACATGCCAGGAGCCAGGGTGAGCTGGTGACCAATGCCTGCCCTCCAGCTTGTGTCCCAGCATCCCAAACCTGAGCTGTTCCACGACAACTTTTTTTGTGAAAGCATTAAATACATCTCAAATCACAGTCAGGAAAATTATTTTAAAATAAGCTGTTCACAGTCTTCCTCGGACTAACCCAAAGGATGGCTTTGACTGCTTTTATCCACCCTGCTTCTCTTTTTGCTGCCTTTGGCTTTGCAAGGGCATTTTGCCTGCAGTGCTGGTACACCCTGGGGGAAAGCTTCAAGGAGTTTGAAGAGCTGCTTTCAACCAGCTTGGGAGCTTGGTAATCAGATGTACGCACAGCCTGAATAATTGCATTCCCTGAGCAGGGGTTTTGTTTCTTAAAAGACCCTCAACTCTGGTGTTTGCATATTTTTGCATTTTAAATTTTAATTTTAAATTTACGTACACTGAATATTCACTCAACTCATTTCTGTATGAAAAAAATGACTACATTCTTTAAGAAAAACATGCCCAAGCAGCCACATCAGTAAGTCCACCATCACCTCGACATTTCTGTGAAATCCCTCAAATGAGTTTCACACCACTGGGCACCAGAAGATTCAGTGTGCAGCATCAGTCAACAGTTCTCTAGCATATGGTGTCACTTCTTTTCTGAAACTTCAAGTTCATGTTTTTAGTTTTTATGGCTTACCAGCTACACAAAGCCCACTGAGCTGAAGGCAGAAGAGTTGATCTCAGCACAACAGACACACATTACTACAGCAGAGCTGCACAGGTATCCCATGGGAATTTAGGATTGCCTGTCAGATGACAAAGATTATCCTCCTACTTTAGAGTCTCCTCATTTGATTAGCTTTGGCTTTAAGCAGCTGACTTCATTTTCATGCCATTTAAATCTTCAGGACTCTAGGCAGGAGATGACAACTAAAACCTAATCATGTCTCTGAAGCAACAGAAAGCCAGCCTGTCTTCTGTTTGTACTAAACCATTTCAGTTCAGAAGGAGCATCTACTTCTCCCTACCCATCTGTAACTCCTATTTTTGAGCAACTTCAGGTTGCCTCAAGTTTCACAAAACAGAATTTTAGCAAACAGCTTTTCCAGTTTGGGCTAAGAGAGTTTCAGCCAGATTATTTATGTACAAGAGTATTTGACTTACATTAGAAATGAAATGTAAGGCCAAGTGACTGCATCAGCTATATCCCCACCCCAAAATTGCCAGCAGAAAGAAAAACGTAACCACAGAAGTTGCTCTGCGTCTTCAGCCTGCTGAGCAAGATTCCTTTTCATGTGTCCAACCCAGTTTTCTAAGGGCAGTTCCGCATTCTCAGCTATATTAAGATTTGTTGTTACTTTTAAAAAAAAAAACATTTTCATCTCACCTCCCAAGATTCAACATAAAGACAGCACTTTAAAAATAGAGCACTGTCAAGCCTGGGCACTTACAAACATGAGTCAAGCCCTCCAAAGTTACGGAGATTTTCTTTAAAACTGAGATTTGTAAAGGGATTAGAAACCTGTTCCTGAGTTATTTTGCTTGCTTGGCAGTTGAGCCTCTAGTCTATATTTGACTACATATAGCTAGGCTATCACATATCCAGCCTTTTCTCTCTAGCCAAAGACAGGCTTTATTTCCCCTTTTTTTTTCTGTTGATTTTTTCCATGTTTCTTCTAACTCCTTTTAACGAAAGCCGAGATACTCATTGAGGCAAATGGCTCCACAATGGTGGCATCTCAGATAAAAAGCAAACAGCAAGAAAACCGTGAGCTGCTACAAAACTGCTAACCTCCCATACCTGGCATTCACCCCAACACTCCAGAACCTTCTTTCCCCAACACCATGCTGGGCTTCCTGCAGCCTTTGGGGCAGCCCAGCTGCACACAACAAAAGACTGAAGGCAGAAGGATTAAAGCACCTCTCCTCTGGGATCACACTGGAAGTTAGCGTGGGAAGAAGCCAGACCTCATGACTTCTCTGTCTGCTTTAACCATCCGACCCCTCATGCCCCTCCTCACCTAAGGTGGGAGGAACACACTGTGCCTACATTCAAATCCACAAGAAACAATCTTCCATTTTAATAATGCAGGAAAAAAATTAATCTGACAGCTCTGCTGCGTGCCCTCGAGGAAGGGCAGCAGAGACAGCCAAGTTCTTTCCACACAGCACCTTTTTTAAACAAGATCTGCCTTTCAAACACACCAGGAAAAACAGACATAATTAAAGGGCAATCAGAGCGCTGCAGGAACCTCTCTGTCAGCGAGATGAAAGATGCCTTTTTGAAATGAAGGCTTGCATACCCAGATCTCTTCTCCTCAGTTTATCTTGGACACTGTACTCTTTTGTCACACAAAAAGCACTAGCAATTCTGATGAGTCCAAAGGCTACGTATGCAGCAGTTTTAGATGAAATGTCCCCTCGTGCAGGCTCATCTGCCCAGCTGGAGAGGAGCAGTCTAAGTTCTCACCCATGGCTGCCACAGGCAATGGGGAGCAACTTGGGTTAGCACACCATGAACTCTGACCAGTCAGAGCAAACACAGGCATGGGTAACACTACCCTGCAGAGTCTTGTACATCCTTCTGGATAGGGACCTACACAGGCAGACTTGGGACTTTTCCAGGCTGATCACCCTGCTCCACATTTATTTCATTTCAAGAGAAGGCAGGTAAATGGTATTATTTCCTCCTATTTATGAGCCTTTATACTTCTGTGTCCAAAAGATAAGACACTACTCAATAATCCAAGTCCATTGGGTATTTCTTTCTCTATTGAGAATTCAGATAAAAACTTGAGCTCTTTTCTCACACTAGTAATGCAAAAGCCTCTCATTTTAACCACAGAACAGTTTGGGTTGGAAGAGACCTTAAAGATCTCATCCAGTTCCCCCTGTTATGGGCAGAGGCACATTTCACCAGACCAGAAGACTCAAAACCCCATCCAACCTGGCCTTAAACACTTCCAGGGACAAGGCATCCACAGCTTCTCTGGGCAACCTGTTACAGTGCATTAGCACCCTCACAGTGAAGAATTTCCTCCTAATACCTAATCTGAATCTGTCAGTTTGAAGCCATCCACCCTTGATCGGTATCACTATAATCCTTGTAAAAAGTCCCTCTCCAGCTTTCTCTCAAGCCTCCTTTTGGTACTGGAAGGTGTTCTAAGGTCTCTCCAAAGCCATCTCTTCTTCAGGCTGTACAACCCCAACTCCTCAGCCTGTCTTCACAGGAGACATTCCAGGCTATGCTATAGTCAGCCTATGTTATAATCAACTTTAAATTGTCAGGATGTTTTTGATTTTGGATGACTGTGTTTGTACAGAATACAGAGTTTGGAGCCTACAACACAACCAGAGACAGGTTAAGCTGCAATGAGCTGCTTTCCAGGGAATGCAGCTGGATACTGCTTTTCTTGGCCTTGGCTAAATAGTTTCAATGTTAGGCCCAAAATACAGTAGGCAAAGGGGTAGGTCTGGAGACCATCTTCCTGACACAAAGGCAGTATCTCCCCCTCCCATAAAGCTCAAAGCTCGAAGTTTGAACAATGCTGATAGTTGAAATCATACGGATTCTCTAAAGGCTTGGACAAATATAAACAGCAAAGAGAGAGAAAAAAAAAAAAGTATTTTCTAAAGATTTGTCCGCATATGTTTCCTCTGTGCTGCAAGCTGGCTGGATGCAAAACATCTCCAGTCCAAAAGCCTTATGAAGTACACCAGCAGAGTTCCAAGCCCTTCTGAGAGGCAGAGCTGTCAGCCTGGGGACTACCTTGTGCCAGTGTGGCTTCCAAGACTGGCTCTGGGTGAGACCCAAGCAGCTTCAAGTGCAGGCAGGGCAAGCACAGGTCTGCCTGCACACATCCACAAAGGCATGTCCTAAGAAAGCACTGCTGGGAATACTCTTCTGTATTTAAAAGAAAAGAAACCCCAAACCCACACTTTGGTAAGATCACCTGAGAGGTGGCTAATCTTACTGCTCTCACATGCATTTCTTCACCTCCCCCACGCACCACAGGTTTTGCATCAGCAGGAGGTGAGCCAGGAAAGAGATAGAAAAATTGGGCAATTCATGCACCTGTGGGCTCCTCAGCCTCCTCCTGCCTTTGGGATCGGATGCTCCAAAAAAGGCTTGTCTGGCAGATGAGTGACAGGGCTGCATCCACTCCAGATCTGCTCAGGCAGACCCAGCACCATCCTGCTTGCAGCCCAGGGCAGTTAGTTTGCATCCAAACCTACCAATCCCAGTTTGGGTGACTGACAGAGGCCATCATGGGTCCCACACCACGTCAAGGAAAGACAAGTGGGAAATACGATCCACCTCCAGATAAAGAGCATCCTCCTAGCAAGTTTACTCCATCAGCAAAACAAAAAGGAATGGTAATGAAAGGAAAATACATATTCCTGCTCACAAAGAGCAATGCTGATTGTTATTCCAACCTGTTCCAAGGCAAGGAAATATAGGAATGTCTCTGCTCCCAGCACCTGGGAAACCTGGGGATAATGGTTCCCAGTCCTACTGATGCTTCCTCCCACCCCACGCTTTGATAAGATAAAGCTCTTGGGTCAGGTTTTGTTAGGTTAGTTGGAAAGAATGTAAAAAACAGCAGTTTGGCAAAAAACAGTGACAATACGTTAAAAAAAAAAACCAAACAAAAAAAACCCCACAAAAACTCCACAAAAAATTCCCTAATGCACCTCCTCACATGAACACCACAAGTCTCCAAAAACAATGACAAAAGCTGAAACATGACAAAACAACACAAAACAGAGAATTAAGTCTATAAAGGCACAAAAATGGCTGAAAAGAAAGAGTTACCGTCAGGTAAAAAAGGAATAAAGAAAAGGGGGAAAAAAAAAATAAAATCACTTCCTAGTTCTCTATAGAAAAACTAATGTCAAGAGACTTTCAGCTTTGGGGAAACACCCTGTGAGCTGGTACTTGGAAGACCAGACAATGGCAGAGGCTTTGGACACCAAGTTCAGAAGAAATACTGAGTTGAAAACTTTCTTCTAGTTGGCAATGCTTAAAAACAAGGGCAGCATATGCTTGTTTTCCAGAAAACCCAGGACACAGTAGGGAGAGGTCAGTGGTAAGAGGCAGGTAAGCAATACTTGCTATGACTTTCCTATGTCACTGCTCCAAAAGCAGTGTGTACCTGTGCCTCAAAGTATTTGTGGTCTGCAGCCTTGGCTTCACACCAATCTCTTTCCTTTAAGTATGTTTGACTCATCACATTTCATAGTCTCATTTCCAACTAGTCAAACCTGTACCTCCTCAATGCTGCTGAAGGTGGCAACACCTTCTTTAATGAGGCATATGACTGCTGCTTCATTACAATGGCATCCATATAAATGTACACAATATTCATCAATCAAAAAAGTTGAAATTCTTCCTATAGAGAAGACCAAGGGAGGATTATGCTAAAATAAACTCTTAAAATAAATCTAAAGTGTACCACCCAGCCTCACTTCAAGCTGTAGCAAGAGATCCACCCTCTCCATTAACTGAACTCCTCTAAACAAAATCTTGCCAGTACATGGGAGGATCTGCCTAGAAGGCCACCCTCACTGCCTAACTTCCTATTTTGAAAGGCTATCTCAAATTATATTAGGACCATTAATTAATAATAGGACCATTCCACTCTTTTTGGACAAAAAAAAAAAAAAAAGAGTAATAAAAAAGCACTGTTTAATTGCTCTGTCAGAGCATCAACTAAAAGACACCACAGCATCTTCCCTTTGGTGAAAAGGCAGCAAAAAGCTGTGTCATAATATTCTCAAGCTCAAAATGCCTGCTACACTCCCTCCATGTATTCCCTTTTAGTAGAAAGGGTCTTTTCACACAGAGCATCTGGCTTACAATGCTGTTTTTTTTTTGAGGGAAAGAGTAGGAGGACAATAGAACCCTTAATGTGCAGTGACATCATTTTTGGCTACAATCCCATTAGCCAGCCTAAAGCAAGCCAGACCAAAGACCTCCATGGGGCCCTTCTCTGGGAGCTGCTGGAAGCAGTGCTGCTTTTCAGAAGGGACCCATTGGGAAACACAGAAGGGGTGCCCCAGCACAAGAGCAGGATCCTTGCCCTGTTAGAGCTACACAAACAGGCAGGGAGGCTCTTGCAGTCACTGTGCAGACAACTCGCCCTGTTCAGACAGAGGCCCCAACCCTCCTGCTCCACAGGGCAAGAGCTCAGACAGGATTTGAGCAAAGCAGGATCCAGCAAAGCCAGTTAACCCTGGGGAAACCAATCTGTCCAGATTGTTCAACTGCCACTGACCTGAGAGCAGGCCATGTCCCCAGGCCAGAGTTAAGGGACAGAATTTGTTTCACAGCCTAACGGGCAACATAGCAGAGATAACAGGACAGGAACCAACGTTATGAAGAGCAGTATGAAATGTGCATTCAACCACATATATAGTGGCAATTTTCACTGAAAGACCTTTACTGAGTACCAACCAAGAAAAGGAGAGCCTAGCATGTTGCACAGACCTGGGAAGAGATAGATCCCAACCTCAAAAACACATGATCTGAAGCTACAATCACTTCTTCTGACTGACTTGGGGGACAAAGACACAAAAAGGGCTGCAAGGATTCCTATTCCCTACTTCTAACATCCCCACATTTCAAAGCCAAGCCTGCTCAGTCAACAAGAAGGGGCAGACACCTCTAGAGAAAGCTGCACCCCAACTCCAGACACCCTGTCCCTAATGAAGTCATAGACGCAGAAGATGACGAGCTTGTGTTCAGACATCTAAAGCTTCTTTGCAGGAGAAGAACCCCACCTCGACTGTCTGCCCAGGGCAAACATCCATCATGGGGTGGGAAGCTGTTTGAAGTCTCCACAAGCCTCAGGGTAACTCCAGCATTACCTGTTGCATGCAAGTGAATATCAGCTAAACATCTCACCAGACTCATCAGATCATGCTTCTACTCAAGCAGGATGGCTCCTGATTGAGTAGCTACACTGGCTTTCTTAAATATCCCATTCAACAACTCACCAGCTCATCAACTAATTTTCTAGCCCACCCTCTTCTTCTCACAAAGCATGACTGTCTCCTCATTCAACCATTCCCTTCCCCTGCTCTGTCAGGTGATGGGATCAGACCTCACCTCTAATACAGATATCTGAAAGCCCACCTGAATCGCTGCTTCCCCACCCTGCAATGGCTCCTGACAATCCTAATCCTGACCCCACCCTCCTTCAAACCTCAATAGCACCACTTCAGGGCAGGTTGCCTCTTTCGAAGTCTGGCCTTCCTCCCCACCCTGTGCTCCCTTCACTGTCTCAGAGCAAGGAGATTTTGGTTCCTGAGCCCTTTTCCAGCTTGAACACACTCTTGCAAAGATCAGAGAATACTTAAACCAGCCTCTATGAAGCAGCTGCTTCCAGCAGCTCCTGTGATGTCCCAAAACAACAGAAGAGGGCAGAGGGGAGCTGCCAGAGAGAAGCACATTTGCTCTGAAATCTGTGGCCAAGGTCTGGTCCCAGAGTGGGAAGTGTCTGTCATGCATGAAATACTCCTGGTTTCTGCACCCAAGGGCTCACGAACAGCACACCAACACAGGCAGCTATGGCACAACCCCAGCTGAGCAGTCAGGCTTGTCTGATGTGTCCAGTGACCAGAGCCCTGGCCTTGCTCTCGGCTCTCCCAGCACAATGCAACTGGGAAATGTGAAATGCTGGTTACTGAGGGCATCTCAAACATCCTTTTTCCATCCCACAGCTGTGAAACCCACACAATTTTCCTTGCGACAAAAGGAGCACATGACTTATGCTGTATGAAAAAAGTGTTTCTTCAGCAGAAAGGTGCAGTTTACTAAACCCCCTTAGTGCCCCAAGGGCCCTGGCAGAGACTCTCAGGCAGGTGACACCTTCCTAAACAGACACAGTGGCAGAGGTGCAATATTCCTGTACAAGTACCTGGCAAGTACCTGGTCCCAGAGCTGCTAAAGGCAACTCCTTGGGATAATATGCTATTTCTGCCTTAAATCTGACACACACCCTGCCTGTCCAAATGAGTAACTACATCAGAAAGCCCAGACACAGAGCCTCATTACCTCCCATTTGACATGGCTGCACAGGATCAAGTCATTTCCACAGCAAACTGGAAGCAAAAGCAAGAGGGAAACGGGAGAAGCAGCAAGCCCAGAAGAATCACTTGGCTCTGGTCCAGGTAACTCCAGGGCTCAGGAAGCAAATTTCTAATGATCAAGGCTTGCTGGCTGGTTAAACATACTGTCTATGCAGCACTTCTGCTCTTATTAAATATAAAACACTGTATTTATTACTGTGAAGGAATTTCTGTACCATCAGAAACTCAGGTATTCCCTGCTTTCTTCATATACTTTAAGACTGCTGCAAGGGGTTGGGGGAAGGAGGGAAAGGGAAAGAGAGCAAGAGCATACAAGGTAAATGAACCATGCAATAAAAATTGTTGAAATTGGCTCAGACATCTCCTGATAAGATCACAGAAGTTGAGAAAGAACTGCAAATCTTCTGGTGAGAAATTCAGTCATTGACAAAACACATCCACTCAGGGAAACAATGAAGTTAAACAGACACTTAAGCACATGGAACACTCGCTAAAAATGCCAATTCTTTAAATACTGAAGTCGAGAGTATTTTTGTCTTAACATGATTCTGATCCCAAGAGTCAAGGCTTGTACATTGGTATCAACAATCCCCTCTGAAAGTTCATATAAACAAACCAGGACTCACAGTATATGGATCTCACACTGGAAGCAAATTTGGCTCTGTAGCTAAAAAATCAGTCAGTCTCACAGCTCCCCACACCACTTCATCCCATGAAGTTCAGCCCCAAGGTGAAATATCACCATGAGGGTCCCTAGATCTTTTCAAGATGTTATTGGCCATTTTACGATATACTAAAACTATTAATTCAGGGGTCTGTAGAGTAACTTGGCAACAGCCACCTGGTAGGAAGATGGCTTTCCTTGGGGCAGCCACCAAGTTCTCAGCACCAGCTGTGAGCCCTGCTCCTGGGTTAGTGGCCTATCCCTACTGCTGCAGAGTGGCTCAGCCAGCAGAGAGGCAGCTGCAGAAAGTGCTTCCAGCTCCTTGAGGACTTGCATTGTTCTGTCTGCATGATCCACCCTGTGCAAATCCTAAACGTTTGCATACCTCGCAGACACCGACTACCTGGGTTTGTTAAATGTTTGACTGGCTATGGCAGCAGGATCATATTTACTGACTCCTTTTGACAGCTCTTGTTTGTTCACAAAGTGAAGTGCTTCATGATTTAGAAATTGTCAGCCTTTTAGCATCCTCCAGCAGATAAGGCCCTCCCTGCCAGCTCTCTCAACCTGACTGAAGCCGAATGTGGTGAAAAGGCAATCCTGGCACACAACACCAGCCTCACAAATAATGTCCCACACGCTGCAAAGCAGCACTTTCAGCAGCAGCACACACACAGCTCCTCACTGCTGTCTGCTAAGCATCCCAAACTTCTCTCACAGAGCTGAAACCTAACAGCAGTCCCCATACAAAGCCCTTGTGCAGGACAGAGCACAGTTTGTGGTGACAGCAAGCTCTGTGCAGTGACACCAGCCCTTGCTCCTCCTGCAGAGCAGGAGCACACTCAGCTCCAGGGAAGGACCTGTGTTCTTTGCTGAGAGTTCCCACATCCCCCCAAGCCAGTCTCTCCCTAGACATGGCACTCTGCATCCATCAGTGCTTTTCCCCATGACGCTGGTGACTACTGGTACTGTTTGCTGGTACCAGTTACTAGTACTGCCAAGGAAACAGCCAGTCTCCAAAAATGGACAGAAATGGTCCCCAGTTTTTAAAGACAACCCAGGCAGCAATGAAATTCTCAAAAGAAAACTCCTTCACTTTTGCCTCCAGCAATTGACCAGTGACAAATGCCTTTAGAACCAAGTTGGCTCCACACTTTGACCTGCTTTTCTTGAACCTAGAAGATGCACAAGCCTTTTCCAGAAGCCAGAATGGCTCAAACAGCTGCAGTTAGCTACTAACCAGGGATGCTTCCTGCACTGACACACCTACAAAAGCGCCCACAGTTCTAAGGAAAGATCAAACCAGAGTTCACCAGGAGGTTGTTCTAGTTTGAAATAGGTCACTGGGTGTTGGGATCTGCGGTTTAAGCAACGCGTGCTTTGGGAGCTCTGAGGCTGCAGCTGCTCCCTCTTTGGTGGAAGGCGAGCCCATGGCTGGAGCCCCAGCTCCCAGCAGCTGCCCCTGCCCCCCCTCCCGTGGGGATCCTCGGTGCCAAGCTCAGCTCAGCTCCATCACACCTCCTGTGCCACTTCACCTGCTCCGTGCTTCCTTCTGTCAGTGCTTGTCTCTCAGGCACGCACTTCTGCCAAGAACCCTAAAGCAGTTGCAAAGCTCTCCCAGTTGCACATGCAAACCCTCTTAAGAAATAGCCAGAAGGTTTTGCCTAATGTAAGAGCGTAAACAAACTTGTTACATGCTAATCATCAGGTAGGCCACACACCCTTCCCCCAGCCCCTGAATCTGCTAAAAGGACAGGAAATATAATCGTGGTCACATACCTTTGCTTCCTCGTTGATGTCCCAGGTGAAGGATATGGCATTGTAGGCAATCTCCTCAATGTTGCTGATGGTGTTGAAGCTCTCCTTGTAGTCAGCTGTTAGAAAGAAGGGTTCATGAGGGAGAGGAAGAGGAGATATCACCTGAGACCTTAATCACAAAAAGCAGCCAGAAACTAACTCTTCAGCAGTCCCTTGGGGGCAAAAAAAGCTGAACTGTACCTTAGGAATGGATCTTTAAAGAGGCTGGAAATGGTTCTCTCATACTAAAAAACCCTCAACAAACAGGAGGGAGGAGCGAAATGGGACTGCAAAAATTCTAAACTAGGAACTCCAGTGAGAAAGGCAGATCCTAAATATGAGGTGTTCTGTGCCACAATCTGCTATGTGCAGGAAACTCTACCCTGTATGGCAAGGACATAAGCTCTCAATAAAACTCCTTCAATAACAAACAAAGATTTGCATGCGCGTCTGCTTCAAGTGCCAAGTGATTAATCCCTGCTTTGATTCACAGAAGGAAGGGATGGGGAGAACAGCCCAGCCTTCAGCCAGAGAAGGCTGGAACCCAGCCAGCCCCAGCCTTGTCTGGAGGCAAGTGGAAATTTGCAGTGTTTTCTTTTTTTACATGTACCAAAGATGAGTTGTGAGCAAAGCTGTGGGAAGGGAGATCATTAGTCTTGAGGTATTTCTACAAGGACCTTGTCCTTTGAAGAAACTCAGTATTTAGGACAGCCACTGTCCTAAAAGTTGTGATTTAGCTACAAGCACCTCGATATTCTAAAAAAAAACCTGTTGCCTGGAGGGGACTGTTGGATCTCCCAATACAAAACCCTAAACTCTACCAATCAAAATCCTCCAAAAAAAAATCAGCCTTTTTAATGTAGTTTTAAAATCAGCCTTTAATGTAGTTTTAAAAACTACAGCATTAGCTCCAAGCAATCACAAACCATCTCTGGGCTTTCAGCAAAGCTGTGGATAACAGAGAGTGATCCAGAAGTTCCTTAAAATAACAAAGCTTTAGAGAAAACTGAACATTGCCAAGAAATTAGGTCTGAAGTTTGACATCAGCAAAGAGAGTGTTCCTTACCTATGTCAATGCATCTTTGTTTGGCTGTGTGCTGTCTTGAGTGCCAGTATTTCCAGTGCCTGAGCTGGTCTTCCCTTGTTTTGTCTTCAGCAAACACAACCATAATGACACTCTGAAAGGAGAGAGGGAAAGATTAAAAAAAAAAACCAAAAACAAACAAAAACATGAAAGAGAAATAGAAAAAAGGCCAGAGAGTACATTTGGTTTGGAGCTTTAAGCTTTTCCACTTGAGGCACTACAGTATACCTGGAACACTGCTGCCAAACAGGAAGGCAGACAACAGCACTTTCTGGGTCATAAACAGAGATGAGCAGAACTGCTCTCCTGACTAGAATTCAAGGATCTCATTCCAGGTGTTGCATCACCTTTACACAAGTGCTGACAGCACTTTTTAACAGTCTGAGCCAGGATGGGCTGGTCTGGCAGTAGGTGGACAGCAAAGGAACGAACACTGACGTAAGAGCACAGGTAAGCTGGCCTTTGTGCTGATGCTCTGGTCTAGATTACTGCACTTTGGGAGACTTTCAGGTGACCATGGTACACACCCTCCTTCCCAAGAAACCCCATGTGCTGCCACTCACTCGGACTTTACTGATGGGGTGATGGATTCCTTCAGTGCTGCTGACTTCTTTCAGTGTGATTGGGTAAAATTGACCTTTATTCAGGTAAGTCATTGTGCTGTCCCCAGGCTTCTGTCGGAGGGATTTGGAGGCTTCCAGAGTGTATTCAAAGTTATTCCTATAGAGTGAAGATGGTAGTGATTGCTAAGGCATTTTCCTGGAAAGCTGATTAAACGTTCCACATTTAATTTGGAGAAATTCCAAAGTCGTTAGTTGACTCATTAAGCCATCAACAGGCAAAGAAGTTGGAAAACAGGATGAGCCCCTTTTTCAACCATTTCCTTCATGAATGAACATTCAAGAGAAGTTCTTGGCAAGCTAAACCCTAACACACATCAGCAGGCAAGAAGGGAAGGTCCCCATTCAGGCTGAGAGCAGCAAGTTGCTCTCATGGAACAGAAAGGTATCTATTAGCAGTTTAATTAAATTCACAAGCTAATAAGCGACTCAGTGGCCATCGCCCTCTTGGTCAACTGCAACTATCAAGCAACTAATTTGCTCCCCTCCTCTGGGGTTCAGATGAGTTTTATTTTTCCTATTCTTGCTGTAGATTTCCAGCAGACAGAGCAAGACAAGCAGACCAGGGAGGGGGGCACAGCTGGAAGCAAACTCCCAGACCACTCCCAGACAGCACTGCCCCTTCCCATGGGACACAGATTTGGTGCAAGGACCATAAGTGAAGACCAGTGGTATTTCCAATCCTCCAGGTAGTTTTCCTTAAAGTATTTGCTTTCTTTAAAGATACAATTGTATCTTTAAAGCTACAATTTTCAACTGAAATTCAAATAAGCAGAAATAATGGTAGGTTTGAGATCCACAGCCACCCCCAAAATCCAACTGTGACTCGGTGCAAATTGGCATGAGTTATACTGCTTGGCCATGGACAACTAAGAGAATAGGGGGATATAGGCAAATGGGGACCTTATATTATTACCCAGAAATGCTGTCAAAAACATAATCTTCTGAATTCATGTTGGCCATTCGGAGATTCAGTTCAGTAGGAAAGAAAACCTGAAGCAGACAAAACAACAATTAACACAGCAGCAACAAGAAAAGTCAATATTAAATAGATACTCCTTACCACAGAACTTCTGTCAGGCTAATTGTTCACCAGACAACAACTGATTTTTGGTTTGAACAAACAGGACACTTGAACAGAGTTTTAATCCAAAACTTTTGGGTGTCAACTAAGCACAACATCTCATAAGCTTTCCAAGTCAGCTTAAGGCAAAAATTTTAATGCTTTCCCAACTCTCAAAAGGGCACAGCTCCTTGAGGTTTGGCTTAAAAATCAAAACACGGTTACGCTATTATTTTCAGTTGGTATCATAAAACAAAACCCACAGATTTTCTCACTCAAGGGCCCTACATAATCCAACTGTTTTCTATGGACACACACCACACCTAGAAACTGGCAGTAAGGAAGCTTACATACAGTCACTTCAGTTTGGTACCTGCAAAGGCACCACAGAGTGCTGAGCTCTTGCAAAACCTGGCTCTATGGATTGAGATAACTATTTCCACACTCTGAAAGCTAAAGCCTCTGTCACTACTAAGATCAGTCATTTGCTTTTGATAATGATTTCATGTTGTGAAGGTTTTATTTACTAAGTTGTAATTATGCACCTTTCTGAGAAAGTCCTCTAAGCCACTGGGCAGATTTCTGGCTCATGTAACAAGAACAGTTAAAGACAGAACCGGATCTCTCCATCCAGATCAAGACACACACACCCAGAGCAACTGCCTCTCTTGGTACCTCTTGCACCCCCTCCTTGAAAGTCTCCGAGAAGGTGGAGTCTGGCGTGCGCCTCTGGGAGTTCTGCGGCTGGCTGCTGGAGCTGAACTGGTCGGGGTTGAGGCTCCTGTCGAAGACCACCAGGCGCTCGGGCGGCTCGGGGTGGTAGGCGCCCGGCGGGATGCCCATGGCAAAGCCGTGTGGCTGCGTCTCCGTCTTGATGGAGTGCGTGGGCATCGTGGCGATGGACACCGTCACCGTCGTGTCAGGGGTGGTGAGGTGGCCCCGCTTGTCCATGCCCATCTGCGGGGTATGTGGAAGGACAATATTGAAAGGCACATTTTTCAGAACCTGGACTCTGTTTTCTCCAGCAGAAATGAGCGACTGTTCTGAAACGTTTGGGATGCTGTTCCTTAAAAGAGAAAAAGAAATCAGGCGTAAATTATACAGCTTATTTTCTCATTAAACGAGAGCTAGAAAAGCTTTTCAGCCTTTTGGACAAGGACAGCTGACACAAACTCTCCTGCTTGTGCAGAACGGCCCAATCCTAACCTGAAAAGCTGAGAAACTAATTTAAAAAAACCCCATAACTCCTCTCCCACTGTTAACCATCCCACCCTGGAGATTAATTACCCTGGAGCAAAGGGTGAGGGTTCACAGCCCAGATCCTTACTGCTTGGAAAACAGGTCAAAACTAAGCACTTCCCACAACACATTGGCACAGGCAGGCTCCACGAAGCTGCTCTGGCAGAGGGAGAAGGACTGACAGCAAGGTTGCTGCTTCTCTGCCCCAGGACTGTGCACCACCCAGGAAGCACTAACAGGGAAGGAACTAACCCTTCGTTTCATGCACAACCCTCCATGAAAATATGCACCAAGACTCCTTGGAGTGGTTTGCATAACTTGCCACCCTCCACCCCACCACACTCATTTCTGCCAGGACAACACTCAGATCTGTGGCTGAGCTGACCTCATAGCTAGTAGCCACTAAGTCAGCCTGCCCTCCCTTTCCCCCTCCCCACTGAGTGATCCTGCTCTCTCCTTGACACCAATTCTGACATTCCCCTGCCTCCTTAGTGAGCCAGTTCAGCTTGCCTGGCTGACAGAGAACCAGCCACCTTTTCTCTTCCTGTTTGGTGATGGATCTGTGTGGGACCCAGTCTGGTTCAAGAGGAATAGTGGGAACACATGGCTGAGAACCAGCCTGCTCTTCTCGACAGGTCACTCAATCAGCTCAGCCAGACCACAAAACCTCAGCTCAGGCCCTTAAAGCATTCTAGCCTGTCCAAAGGAAGAGGATGGTAGGAGTGGAAGCCTGGCCTGAGTGAACCTCCCATTTGTTATAGTCACTTAATCATTTGCTTAGGAGGCACAAGAGAGGGAAGGCAGGTAGGGGAAGAAAGATAGAAGTTCCAGAGGATACAAAAGAAGTCCCCAAACAGTACAAAACCTAATCACAAGCACTCTGAAGTCCTTCCCAACTGGCCCATGCATGAAACAGCAATGCTGCTGGTAGCTGAGAACAAAATTCAGCAGAGAACAACTGTAGTAACTGCATGAAAAATGAAAAGTGTCCCCAGTGATTGCAGCCTGGAAAAGTGCCTGCACTACCAGGCCGTGCCTAATGTTAGAGAGCAGCTTTTGCTATGCTGACTATATGCCATCAGCACACTAAAAGCAGACAGATGGCACTGAGCAGCAGTTTGAGCCTCAACTCTCCACACCATGGTTCAATCCCCATCCCATTCCTGGGGCAACAAAGGAATCTGAGGCACAGAGTAAAAGCTAACAATTTCTCTCTTCCAGCACATCACCACAGTGCAGCAAGTTACTTTATTTCAACAGCTTTGATGGTCTAGGAGGGAAGGGAGGAAACAGAGAAGCAATAATAAAAAATAATACCTTTTGCTATGGTCTTGTTCAGGATGTTCTACCTCAGGCTTAGCTGTTGAAGATCTCCTCTCCCTTGGAACCTGGGAAATTTAAGACATACTATAATTCAATTCTTCCTCCCATACAAAAAGATAGCTTCTTAAAATTTGGTCAAATTAAAGAAGCCTTGCTCTGGATGCCAGTCATTATTTGCACTACAGCTTAACCCATGTTCACATGGCTTTGGGATGCCAGGCCAACCCCAGGAGATGCCCCACAGATCCCTATGCAGCCAACTCAGTCACCTGTGTCAGCCCTGAGCTCTTGCCAGCACCAGGTGGTGAGAACACCAGTGCAGAAAACCATCCATCCCCGGCTGGAGCACCAGTACTGGGGTGAGCAGGACTAAGAAGAGATTTCCCAAAGTTTGCTGGCAGTGCAGGTTCTCTCCTCTGCAGGCTGGCAGAGTTCAGCTTGCTGGATGAGCTCAAAGCTTGTGAAAGGATGCTGTTCCACAGCCACTTCCCCAAGGACATGTGCTCTCTAGGCCATTCCTTCTAAGACCACTTGAGGCTCTTCCTTCTCCACACTGATCAGAGAATTTGGGGAGCACCACATCCAACAAGCACCTTGAGATACTACAGCTCGTACTTGTGTATAGCCACACAAAACATACTGGCCCAAACTATATTTATTAAACCTTTCATAAACAAAATGTAACCAGCACTCTGGATTTAAGACAGCTCAGTATTGCTCCTTGTATTTTATGCCAGGGACAGGACTTGCCCTGAACACACAACATCAGTCAAACAAGTGACCTTGCCCACACACATGCCATTTTCCTGGCTGCGCTGCTAGGCCAAGGCACACAGGAGAAGGTGAGCTCTTGGAGCTGTGGTGGCTCAGTTCCTTGCAAGGAGCATGTAATCAGCACCCCAGCAACCCAAACAGCTCTTGCAGCTGCTGGCACAAGCCCATGGTGCTCAGGTCCCCTCAGCCACGCAGCAAGCCCACACAAGCTCTCTCTCCTGCCAACCCACATGTAAGGCCCAGGACTTTTGTCACCCTCATCACGCCTCCTGAAGGAGCAAAGCAAACATCTTCTGGTGTATGTATGGAGGAGTGAACTGCCAGCACTCTCCCTCACCAAAGCCAGCTCAGATCCTGCCTCCGTTTGCCAGCCTGGGTCCAGGATGGGGAACCACACTTCAGCACAAACACCAAGGCTGGCAGCACAAACAGTGTTCTCTACACAGCCCTGACTGAAAGCTATGTTCTCCTTCTTACACATAACCTGGGATCCCCAGAAACTACCAGAGCTGCTACATTTCCCACAGTAACCAGCAAAATTTGGAGCATCTCTAGCTAGAGACTGCTGGGAGGCCAACAGTAACTAGTCACCAAAAAACAAGGATTTTCTAAGCTGCAGTTGGCCAACACTCCCAAAAGAACTTTCACCAAAAGACTGTTTCCTATAAGCCCTTATTAACAACAGTTGAGCAAGCCCAGTAGTCAAATGGAAGGAAACAAAAATTTTTTTGGCTTTACTGCTTTGTTTTTTTAATAGGAAGGTGATCTCATCAGCTGCTTTTAATATGCAGAGGGGGCATATTAGAAATGCCTCGACGTCATCCCTCTATAACATTACTCCACAACAGCCCTCAATAAATCTTTCAACCTCCAGCCACTGTGCTTTATCCAAGTGTGCAGCATACCTGTTCTTCCATCATTTTTTTCTGTACACCCACTGATACCCAAACATAAGAGGAAACCCTGAATTAGGCATTAATGCACAGCAAATCACTTCTGCTTTGCTGAGCATGAAAGATCAACATCAACATTCTTTTTGTAATCTACAGGTCTAGAAATCAAAATTGATCTTGTGGATTAAAATTGTTCTGGTGAAAGCATATTGTTGTCATTGGTTTGTTGTTTTTTTTTTCCCCAAAAGCATAGCAAGCACAAAGCAGAAAGGCAGTTTTCTCACAAAACTAGCTGAATAACATCCACATCAGTGAGCCTGTGGCATTTTGTTGTGTGTGTGTGTGGTGTTAATCTCCATATTAAGCATTACAAGAATATTTTGATATGTAAGACATGCTCAACTCTTAAAAGGACAGGCAAGGGTTTTGTCTGCACCCAGCAATCTCTCTTAGTGCTTGAAGAACACAACAGAGGCTGGCAACTGCACTCACTACTATTAAACAGCCAAAGTGCCAGGCAGGAGAGCCAAGTCAGCCTCCTGGCCTTCCTGCATGCTCAGCAAAGAAAAAACAGGCATCTCCACCTGGTGAGCCAGGCCACCATAACACAGGCATCTCAACACAAGCAGGACCCCTCCCTGCCTGGAAATGCCTCCTGCTCTCCACTGAGCTGGCCAGAGATAACCACCCTAGCTTATTCTTCTGATATTCTGGAAACAAAGCTCAGCAAAATGAACCCCATGCAGACCAGAACATTTTCTGCTCAGTTCAGCTGGGAGCATCTAGGAAGGCACATGTTTCTGAGAAGACCACAAACTCCAGGGAAGACAATCACAGCTATCAAAGGATTAACAGACTACAGCAGTTGAAGCTCACTGAGGGTTTCAGACAGCAACTCTTCCAGGTGGACACTTCTGCCCCACATACCACCAAAAATCTGTAATTCCATCTTAGTATCAGCTGAGCCTAAAGCAACACAACAAAGCCCCAGAAAAAGCCAAAGGTCCACCAGCAGAGGGATCATGTGAACAAAAGGAGTGTCTTTCTCCATGTATATTTATATTCAGACAGGGATACAGTCCTAAAGTGTCATTCTTTATGACTATTTCTATAACACATTGACTCTTTAAGAACCTGGGGTCAATAGAAACAGCATTACTCAAGCTGAAAAGTAGCAAAGTGCTACTAAACTTTTACATCAAGATCTAGGGTATCTTATTCTTCAGAGGCAAAAATAAATTTTCAGAACGAGAGACATAGGGTTTTTCCAATTAAAACCCATGTTGTCCTTGTGATCTGTTCACAGCTTCTGTAAAATCCTCTAGCAAATGGCACCTTTTCCACAGGTGGAACACAACCCATGCCAATCTACCTTGTAGTAATCATAGAGCAGTCCGAGGGCAGCTGCACTGTCTTCATCCCCATTGATGCTCATCATAGCTTTGGTAGCTGCTGTGAGGGGATTTTCAAGAAAAGTTTTCCAGGCCTCATCTTCATTGGTGTAAGGACGTCTTTGAGAGTAGAGAGAGTCATTCTGAAGAACCAACACGGGTCTTTTACTTGAATCATAAAAAAGAAGAAATAAAAAAAAAGCCACCTGTTAGGACACATGAGAAACATTCATAAAGTTCTTCAAAATTAGCTGCCCCAGTTTCATGGGGTTCATATTCTGATTCAGTGTGCTGCAAGGATTAGTCAACACAAAAAGCCCAGAAACTTAATTCTGATCTCACTCATGCTCAGAGTAAATCAGGATTAATTTGACCAAACTCAGATGGATTACACCAGCCTCTATAAAAAGACAAAGCCCTGTAAGAGCACAACTGACCGGTTCATGCTCTGAATCCAGCCTACAAAGAGTTACACACTTTCTAGCCAACCACCTACAAAGCCTCCAGCACATCCTATGTAATACTGCCAAGCTCCAACCTGATTCAGTTCCTATCTGAACTAGAAAATGTGCATTAATGAAACATCTCTTTTTTCCAGTGCTTTCCAGTGTCTTCACTCAGAATATATCTAAAAACACCACCTAGAAGCTACTGATAAGTAATAGATGAAATAGGGAAATTGGTAAAGGGGAGTTCAAATCAATGTGGCAGTGTTTTTTTCTGACAATGTGAAAAAAACAAAACTTACTGCCTGGTTAGTGTTGAAATAATCCAGCACACTAGTTTGAAACATGCTCAGATGAGAGAAGAAAAAGGAAAAATCTGAGTTATTCCCTTTGTGCTATAGTCTATCTATTAAAAAAAAAATATATATTTACTCTGAACATTTGGAGATTGCTGGGAACCAACAAACTCCACAATGCCTCGGACATTCTGTCCACAGACAAAAGCAAGATGTGTAGAAAATGTTCTGCCAGCCTAGACAATTTAATATTTTTTTGGTTCTGTTAGTACAATATATGCTTCACCTTTTAAGTCAGCTCAAGCTAAAGTTTAAATCTGATTTTAAAACAGTTCAGTTTTCTTTCCAGTGCAAATTTAACATTAGTTTATTGCAGATGGGCTAGGGGAAAAGGAAGGTTTTTTTTATTTTCCTCAATAATCCCAAACTTGACATTTTTAGGGAACTGGCCAGGTAAAATAGAAAAGTAATTATTTAAAAACAACTAACCCCACAAAAAGCCCCCCACCACCTTCACATTCTCTCCCTAGCAGGGAATCCTTCTTTTCATCTATTTACCCAGATACATTCAGAGACTGAAATCTACTACAAATACAAAAAGTTGTGAAATAGAAAGTTGTGAAATACTCTAATCACTGTAATCAGCTTAGCAGTATCCTACATTTATCACCACCTTCTACCAAAAAGATTGCAAAGCAAATTACGCATTCGATGCTTTATCAGTTACACAAGTCACCATCGGACAGCCTGGCTGAGCTGAAGGCACTGAGAGCAAGTGGGAGTTTCCAGGACTTGTAAGAGCACTTGGTGGCTATAAATCAGTATTATGTAGTTAGAAGAAGGGCAAACAAAAATGACAAAAGACACAAGTTCTTGCACCAAGCCCTTTCTTTAGGTCTTCATACGTATTTGTGTACACACTGACACAGAGACCCAAACACAGATACCTCTGGTATTGAGGACAGCTACTTTCTATCAAAGTGAGGCCACCCACAGAAAACAAAGCAGAATTTTCTTCAGGAACATGGTACAAGCTTCTGTTCTTATACGATATGATCAAAGAATCCTCCAAAATATCCATAGCAAACGGGAAAATCCTCCAGTTAAACTCACTCACAGAGAAAAAGGCAACTGAAGCAACCTGGGTGCAGTTCCCTTGATCCATCCCCGTCAGGCTGAAGGGCTAAGTCAGCCTTGCTGAACTCACAAGACCACTAAGCTGATTCCTTCCAGCAACACAATACTCACACGGGAAAGGAAAATATCAGAGAACCAAAAACACTGAGAACAAGAGAATCAACCAACTGGAAGCACAGTGAATGCAAGATCTATGTATTTTTGTGTGATTTGTCACTGAAACACCCAAATTCAATGCACATTGCCCTACAGGTAACTCAGGCATCTAAAAAAGCACAGAAAGAGTTATCTGCAGAATTATCAAGAAAAGCGCAGTGTTTGGCAGGAACTCACTCCTTTAGAACCACAGCTTCTTTCAGGAAGATGAGAACATATTAATAAGAGAGGGCTAACACATCTTTTTTCCTAAGTTTTAGGAGATAACTGACATGCTGATCTGCTCACAGACTAGCAGAAATCCAGCAGAGGCAGAAAATTAAGTTTCATACAGTAGCTCTAATGATTTCCCAATTTTACTTTCCACATGAGCACAGTGGTAGCAGAGGAATACTATATAAAAAAAGAGACTCTCTCTGCCTGCAAGGCTTCCCCAGTCTGCGATGTTGTGTGTTCAGACCACAGAAACTATTCCTCCTTCCTCCACTGACCCAGGACCAGCCAGTCTGTCCCTCAGTTATCCTGGAGACGTTCAGAGCTGCCCAGCCATGCGGCGCCTGCCCCTGCACAGAGCACACCTCGAATGCTGAGGCAGCACTGCGGAGTTCTGTCACTGGCGTCTGCATGCCAGAAAAGCGCATGGACCCAAATTGCTACGGCCTCATCTACTAAGTGTCATCGGAAATAAAAACACCGATGTAAAATCCTAGTCAGAGGCATGAGCTAGTGAGCTGCTACACTGGAGTCCTCTTCCTAGAAAGTAGCATGTTGGAACAAAAAGTCGGGTTTAAAATCCGACACGTTCCCTAGGAAAGGGGTGCATTTGAGTTACCAATTATTCAAAGTATAGGAATTCTATAACTGGTTCTTGAAATCAAATCACTTCAGAGTTACCCCATTTTCTGGCACTCTGGCGTCCACGGCCACCGTCAGCAGATGGACACTGTGACAAGTGCAGCAAGAGACCCGAGTCCTTAAACACAGCCTGGGATCCGCTTGAAGGCGACGCCTCGTACTCAACACCACGAAGTTACAGAACGCACGCACCTCGAGTTTAACTCTTTCAGGACCCAGTTTCGGCTCCTCCGGGCTCGCCCAGCCGAGCCGGCCGCCAGCCGCCCTTACCTGCCGAAGTCCACCTTGCCGGAGGGATGCGCCTCGTAGAAGTCCATGGGGGCGCTGCGGCCGCCGGGCAGCGGCGCGGGGCTCACCCGCCTCTCGGCCCGGCAGCTCCTCCCGACGGCGCGGCCGCGGCCGCCGCCGCCCGCATTTAAGGCGCGGCCGCCGGGGCGGGGGGCGGCCCCACGCCTCGCTGCGGGTGTCGGGTTTCAAAGCCGGCCCGGCCCCGCCGCTCGCCCCGCGGGGCGGGGTGCCCGCCGGGGTCGCCCCACTGCGCCGCCGGGACCCCCCCGGGGCTCAGCCCCCGCTCTCCCCCCGCCGTTCCGCGCCGCCCCGCCGCAGCCTCCGGGCGCTCCTCCGAGAGAGAGGAGCGAGGGGGGCGGACCCGCGAGAGCGGCTGCTCCCGCCCGGCCCCCGGGCGGCGAGCCCCTCTCGCCGCAGCCCCCCGGCGGGGCGGCAGCACCGGTCGGACCGGACGCGGTACTTCTTCCCCCGCCCGGCTCACTCACTTGTCGTAGTCCTGTGTCATGTCTGGCGGAGGCAGCGGGCGGCAGGACTGGCCGGGCGGGTCGGGAGAGCAGCGCCGCGCACCCGCCGCTCCGACGGGTTTTGTCGGCTCCTCTGGCCGCTCAGGTGCTCCCGCAGCCGCAGGTGGACGCGCGCCGCGCCGCGCCTCCCATTGGCTGCTGCGGCCCGGGGGCGGGGCCGCCGCGCCCCCATTGGTCGGGCGGGCCCGGGGGCGGGGCCGGCGCTGTGAGGGCTGCGCGGGCCGGGACGGAGCCCCGAGAGGGCGAGGGGACGGCGAGGGGACGGCGAGGGGACGGCGAGGGGACGGCGAGGGGACGGCGAGGGGACGGCGAGGGGAC
>JAOTQP010001546.1:96921681-96960815 GCA_026413545.1 Cichladusa arquata | reverse complement strand
GCGGGCGTGGGGACGGCGTGGGGAGGGCGTGGGGACGGCGAGGGGACGGCGAGGGGACGGCGAGGGGACGGCGAGGGGACGGCGAGGGGACGGCGAGGGGACAGCTCGGGAGCGGCCCTGCTCGGGGAGCACCGCGGTCCTTCTTGCGCTAAAAATGAGATTCCCTTCTCCCGCTCTCCCCTCCCGTGTAACTTCATTCCTTTTTCGTGTACTACACGCACTTTTAAGAAAATCTAAACTCGCCGCAATCGTATGAATTGTCTTTGCTATAGTCTTAAGGTGCGCCACGGAAGGTTTAGGTGGGACATAGGAGGCATTTCTTTGCAGAAAGAGCGATTAGACATGGAAATGCGGTGTCCCGGGAGGTGGTGGCCTCCTTGCCCGACAGGATGTGGCACCCCGTGCTCTGGTCTAGCTCACAGGCAGGTGTTTGGTCATGGCTTGGACTCGATGATCTCAGATCTCCTTTCCAACCTAATTGATTCTGTGAATTTGCACAAGCGCTGCACCAGCTGCTAAAGGGCAGCAGATCCACGCGTTACTCGTTTCCTCTCCGATGAACCCGGATTTGGGGAGCACGGGACACTTACAGTGTGCTGAAACTGCATCAGAATGCTCCAGTGCAACACCAGCAGCAGCATCATAAACATCAGATTTATCCAAAGTGGCATGCATGAAGCTAAATCAGAAAGATCTTGAGTTTCTCCTTGAGAAATAAGGGTGGGAGGTTGCTTGTCTAAGTAACAAGTTGAATCAAACCCATATAGCAACAGTGCTATCTATCATATGTCAAGATGCTTCAGATAGCTACTGTAATTTAAAAGTATGCTCACTAATAAGAGGGCTCTCCTTCTAGGTCAAAATCTCTTCCCTATTTGTACAGGATATACTCCAATGCAAAACTATAGAAGAAAATTCAACCAGCCAACCGAAGGAAATATGAAACTGAAGACAAACTTTGACTAAGGGTCTAATCCTGGAAGTTGCTTAATATCCTCTGACTGGATTACAGTTAGTGTTCTAAAAACAAAATGCTTTGTTTGGATCTGCAAACATTGCCATTTAGGATGGCAAAAGATAAATACCATTACTGAAGTAGGATCTTGCTGCACAAAATGAAATGAGCTGATGTAAATTGTTATACGACATGCAGTAAAAAGTATTCTATATTTTGAGCCCATCTTTAAAATCTCATTCAAGATTACATAGAAGAAATTTCTTATCTGATCTCACATATGAAAAAGATACTATCATCTGATTAAGAGGTTGGAAAGTTACATTTTTCCCAACTTGCTTCATTTCTGATACAAATTACAAAACCAGCTCAAAATCACAAGTACTGGGACGGACTTCTGACTTTCTCAGGTGTCATTCACTCCTCATACTCCCTGCTTCTGTTTGTAGAATTCTGGGATGTGCAGATGCAATGGCTGCTTTTTGGCACAGGTGCACACTTTTCACTAACAGTAAAATATAATACTGCCCTGTAGCCATAGGTGACCCAGATGCAGGACGTGCTGGAGTTCACTTATATATTTATATTGCACTCCAACTGCTAAAATCTTAGTGATGTGCCACACTTGATATTTCTACTTAACTTGAGTTTACCATAAATTTATTCCAAATAACTCCAAGCTGTTTGTCTCTGCAAAGGGGATGCCTTTTCTTAACAGCCTGATTGACCGATGAAAACTTGGTTATCACCATAGCAATCGCTTCCACATTCAGGAGACAATGATATAAACACCGGATTGTGACACCCCTGACTAATCTGCCGGTCACAATCTAGACTCTGCAACACCACTTGTAGGTGTATTTGTGTGATGTCACTAACTGGGTTGCATCACCACCAAGTAAAATCAGGCAAGAAGCACAAAGGGATTTAGCAGAGCTTTGGCTGGGGCATAAAGCCACGCCAGCCTGGTGGGGCAGTGCTCTGGCAGGACTTCCCTTGCCCTGTGCTGACTGGCCTTCCCTCCACCTTCTTCCTTCTCTCAGCCCTTTCACCTTGAATTCATTCCTCTCCTCCATCTCTCACGCACTTCCCTTAACCTCTCCCTCTGCCTCAGTCCTTCCTTCAGCATTTTCCTTCCCCTCTTCATGCATTCATTTCCTTTTAAACGAATCCCTCTCAAAACACAAGCAACCTCACCACACTCATACATCATTGGCACCCATCAGGCTGAGCATTGTCCCATCATGCTTGCCTCTCTTCCCAGTCTGTCTTTTGACATTGCTGCGTAGAGAAAGGGGGATTTATTGTGGACAAGAACTAGCTACTGTTATGACTTACCTAACAAATATGGGTTTAAAAATCTCATACCTGATAATTATCATCTACATGCTCTGGTCATTCACACCTGTGTAATAAACAAACAAGTTGCATCAGGTTTGTGGCAGTACTTTTGATTTCACAAAACACGGCAGGGAGTCAAAACAAGATACTTTTTGCTTAATCTGAAACCCTCAGATACAACAGCTGGGCTGGATGTAAAGAGCAGGGAAGCTCCTATGCTTTCCATCACACAGCACACCCAGCAAGCTTTCCTTCTCTGCCAATAGGCCAAGTCGCTAAGGACAGACCTGGAGAAGTAGCCCAAAGCTGATCACTGAGCCTTGCAGAATTAGCCTGAACATAACAAATAGCTTAAAAAGAAAATAAAAGAAAAGCTCAGACAGAGTTTTCACAAACTTAGTGGAAACTGAGGCGAAAGAAGGCACAGTGGAAACAAATGGACAAATGACAATGGTAAACCAAGGTGAAAATGCCTTGTAAGGAAGAGATGGCAAAAGCTGAGGGGAAAAGGTATCGTAATAAACGAAAGCACAATGTGTGAAATACCAAAAAAAGAAATAGTTTGCTTTCCACTCCAGCCATATCCCTATACACAATCTTGCAAACATTTCTTAAAGATTCCCCTTTTTTTTCTGTGTTTATCCCTAAAGATAACGTAAACACTCTTAAAAGCCCCAGGTTTCAGTTCAGGAAACAACAGTCTGCCACAATTTTGTATCAACACAGCACAACAGAAGCATCCCAGGATCACAACATAGGCAGTGAACATGCTTGGTGGCACTGTCATGATGCAACAGCAGGGTCTGCAGGAAGAGCAAAGCCACTGCTGGGACAATGGGGTGGTCTATGAGCATACACAGAGTGCTTCTACAACAGACAGCAGCTATATGGGATTACCAGAGGAAAGTACTTGTATTTTCTTCTAAAACCACCTGAGGTACTGCTGGAGGCAGAATGTAGATGCTGAGGGCAGGGGAAGGTGTGTTCTGGCTCTGGAAATGCTGCCATTAGCAGCAGTACAAGGGCAGCAATAACCTCACGTGAGGACCCCAGCTTCCATTTCCTGTTCTGGTAATCCTTACTCATTTTTATTCACCATTTCAGCAGCATCCTAGCAAAAGGAGCAGTGAGAAATTTTCACATATGCCTGTTTCCACATCTTGGCATCTCCATTATGGTCTCCCTCATCTAACCTGGCCAGGAACAAAGAGCTTCACACATGAGGAGCAACAGGACCAGTAACTGTGGAGGAGATGCTGGAAAGCAAGCATCCTGCATTTAGCACAAGGACAAATGCAGTGAGAGACACTGCTGTAACCAACCCACACACGAACATGCTCAGCCAGGACATATGTACAACCATATGTGCTGGGAAGCCCATTCCATTTTGGGTCAAAATAGAAGACTCAGTACACAGAGTTACCCTGACTTTTCTCTGCCTGTGAAGGATAAAACTTACTCAACCTGACATGGGGAAAGGGCAGATGATCTAGGGGGCAGACACCTTATTTGGAGATTTAACACATCCAGACTTTACCTGTCCCAAAAGCCCTGTAGGTCCTGGCTCTTTTGCTCCCAGCCCTGCAAGTGCATCATCTTGACAACTTATTACAATATCCTGATTTTTTATTCAGAACAAGCAGAAGTCTTATTTGTCCAAAACAGAAGAAAAGTAATTTGAGGGTCTTTTGAGATTTCCAAGACATTATGAGAAAGCAAGATACTCATTGCCTTGCCTGCAATACTGCACGAAGCTTTCTTAAATCTTCTACACATCATTGCTTCAGGGGTTGTGCTAAAAATGGGTTAGAAAAGACGTAATTGCAGTGAAGGCCATGCAATATACTATGACAAATAAATTAGACTAGCATTGCTTAAAGGCATTGGGCCTTGCTGATTCTCATTCTCTGGTTAAATCAGGTTCAGGAACTTCACTCTGTGTAAAGTCAGACACCTCTCCTTCATGTCTGGACAACAGCAAAACTTCTTAAAGAAAAATGTATTTGACTGAGATTAAACTGATACTGACAATACAGGCACAGTGAGGTAGTGAAAAACTAGTAAGGGTAATATACCAATTCTGCTGAAGGCAGTGCCTTTCAAAGGAAAATGAGACATCTGTCATATTTCTCCACCAAAAAAACAGAAAGGTTACATTTAGGAGAATTCATAAAGCAAGGTTACTTTTGCCCATTTAAACACACATTTTTCCTAACACATAAACTAGGAAAAAGTGAAAATTCACTTTAGAAGGTACATAAAGGTTTTAGAATAACTGATTTGCTATTGTCTAAGTTAATAATTAATTAAGTCTTCTTAGTATATACTGTTTAATAAGTTTATTCTCAAAACCTCCACTTGCCTTTATCTACATACTTAAGAACAGTCATTCAAATTTTCAAGAAACTAAACAAGGGTAGCCTCTTTTACTCAAATTTACACGGGATTAAGCACAAAAAAGTAGCTGAGCTTTACCTGGGTGCTTTCAGCAAATCATTAGAGAAAGCAGGTGTAATTTCCAAGCCGAGAGGCGATTGGAAGCGCCGGGCTGTGCATCGCCCTGCCCTCGGGCTGTGCCCGCAGCTGCCTGCCCGGCCGGCTCCGCCTCCGGCTGGTGCTCGCTGCAGCCGGAGCAGCTGTCCCAGCGGAGCCCAGCCGCACTTCACCGAGATAAAGCACTCCTGGGGCTCCTCAGCTTCTTAAACACCATCACTCCGACACACGTGTTGATTGATTAAACTGCATAGAACTAACAAAAAGCATTTTTGGGGCACACCCTTTATTTTACATCAGACTCAGCCTGTGTGTCCAGAAGGCACATGGCTCTTGATGATTAACTGCAAGCTTCATGCCAGTTTATTAAAGTACAGCTTTAATTTAGTCTAATGTAACAATGAGCACAGTATTTTTAATTTATGAAGCTCAGATTTTACTACTACAGTAGTTTTAGGAGAAAGCTATACCTATAATTAAGTGCATAAGTCCTTCAAATAAAGACTTCTGAATTAAATTAATCCTTTATGTATACCAGGGTGTCTTTCGGATAGTTAATTCAAAACTTTAACAGATATTACAGTAAAAAGAATGAGTCATTTGAGCCAGCACTGTTGAAAAGTGACAATGTGTATTTGGACTTCTGTACATTTTTAACTCATATAAATACTCATCTAGGAAAGTACAAAATATAATTTTACCAAATACTTACAAATATTAGTAATTTGCTCAGGTGAGGTCAAACATAATAGGTAAGGGCTGATTTTAAAACACAAACACCAGACACAAGAGGAGATTTATACTGGTTTGTTCCAAGTCCATTAATGTAAACATCAGTTCAGACACAGCTCACCAGAGGTCTGAGGTATCCAGCACAGCATGGCAATAGATTTAGACATACTACACTGTGCCCACTTACGAAATCTCTTAACACATACACCGAGTAGTAATTCAGCCTCTTTCCTCTTCCCACATCAAGGAAGTTCTGTATGGCTAAAACTATGCCTGCTCATCTGCATGTTAGTCACTTCATAGGACCATTGCTTTAAATCCCTGTGCTACAATAACTAATTCAAATACCTGAAAAAGTAAAAGCTTTCACCCAAACTGTGTCTTCTGTGTCAGCCCAAATCAGGACACCATATTACCTCCTGCTTCTACTGAGCCACCAAAGCCTCCTGGTTTGCCAGTATTTCCATATTAAAACTCACTTTTAATAGTCCTGTCTGCCCTACTTGTATGTGAAACACCAGTTTATCTCTTGCTCCAGACATGTAGGGCACATCACCTCTCCTATAATTCACCTTTTTAAAAATTTCATTCCTAATTTTTAAACAACTTCATGATTTAAACCCTTTGCAATCTACTCACTGAACTGATTACCCTCCCAGATTAAATCTCACTGAGGCACTTGCTCAGGGAGGAAGTCATTACTCTTTGTCAAGTCTGCAGGCACCATTTTTCTTAGTTATGAATAATGTTTAGAAACAGCTGTTGGTTTTGGATTTGATCAAACAGATTTGGTAAGTTCTGTACTCTGTACTGATGGTTAGAAATGATGAATTTCATTTCATTCAGCTGAAACCAGCATTATTCATCTGGGTATCTACACAGCATCTAGGTTCAACATATTGTATGTACATTGTTATGGTGTCTTTCATGTAGTGGCAGCACCCAACTTCATTCACATGTCATCTGGAACAGTATAAAAACATGGTGCATAAATAAGATTGAGCATGAGAAACTGGTGGAATGATCAGGGCACAAGCTGCTGAAGATACTGGGTTATAAAGTGGTCAGAAGAAATTCAAGGCTTTAACAGTGGCCTTGCAAAAGAAGAATGACAGAAGGACCTGGCAGTTATCACTGCACAAGAAATAGGATCAGATTTTATACCAGGCACAAAAGTATCTGCAAAATCTGTGATGTCTGAAATGGAACGTGGACCTGAAAGGTGTTAACCTAAATGAGAGGCTCTGGCATAACAAAAGACTGGGAAATACACAGTATGCAAGGAAATGTAGAAAATTGTGCCAGAGTTGTTCCAGAACAACTGGAATGCTGTTTAGAAATAATAAAGAAAAAACTCACTGCATAGACAACATTAACAAACTGCTTCTTTTATTAGTTAACATAGTATTTAAAAACAAAGTAAACATTATTTTCTAGAAATATATTTACTGTTATACAATGGTAGGTAAAAAAATAGATATTTTAATTGCAAAATCTCACAATGTAATTAGATGCTGTCATGTCCAGTACACTCAAAACATGTACAAATATGCCCCAAAAAAGGTAATTTCACAGCTTCTTGTTGTCTCTGATGCAAATGTATTAAATAAATGCTAATTAACAGTTTCCTCGGCAGTTTCCCTTCCCAGTATCAGTGACAAATGACACTAAGACTGAAGTACAGCAGCAGATCTCAGCACTACTCACCACTACTATCTTAACAAAAAATGTCCATGAGACAAAAGAATCAGAGCAAGTTTGGATGTAATATGATGGTTTGGAATCCAACCAACTAATTTACAGGGGTTTAATACTGGCGGTTTTAGGCCTTTTTTCCTTCCGTAGGACTGCGTTGTATTTCAGCTTTTTATAGAGTTTTTTATTAAAAAGTTTGTGTTCTATCATACACACCTCATCATGGATATAAGAGGGCTGAATCCTCAGAAGAAAGGAGAACAACCCTAAGACAAAATGGTAACTCTGGGGAAACTCCACTTCTCTGTAATGAGCCAGATGACCACACAATCTGAAAAGAAATGAGGAGAAAACAAAAGCCCTAAATTACAGCTGTATTTAGTATTTAGCTAGCATTTATATATTAAACTGTAATTAGAGACAAACTCTGCATTTTACCAACAGCACAAATCACGATTCTAGTTTACAGCGTTGATTCCTATGAAGTGATCCACTCCTGCAAAACTCAAGTATAGGACTGAACCAAGATATCTTCAGAGCTGGTGCAATCAAGTAAGAAGAAAAAGCCACTAGAGCTTCTTGCTCTGTGAATCAGGATCTCACTCAGCCAGGCAAAGAATACATTCTTTGCCTTTCAGGACTAAATGGAATCAATGTTTGTTCTTCCAGCTTTTAGCAAATGTAGCAAAGTATTAAAATGACAACCTCACCCTATTTTTTAAATTTCTAAGACTATCCAATTCAGACACCTTAGGCTCTTTAGTCTGTTCTTCCCTCTCCATCTCTTTACTCTGTTTTTTGCTCTCCATAGGGTTCCACTCTCATTTTTCCTGACCCTATGTCATGGGATAACAACCCATTCATTTATTGCCCATTTCCTTTGTGTGCTAAATACAAACTACATGTCTAGAAAACAAGAGAGAAAAGCTAAGTTAAGTCAATGGAGTAACACAGGAAACATTGGAGCAAACACTGATGAGGTCAACAGAAAGTAATTAGTGGTGTAGAAGCCTTCTGCTTCATTATTTTGTAGCTTTCATGGTGAAAATGTTAATGAAAATGATGAGGTGATTGATATATAAGTATATAATGAAAATAGCAGAACTAGACTTGCTGGCAACAAGTGTCTGAAGGAACAAAATATGAGCTGCAGAGGACGAGCTGCAGAGATAGCTCTGTAAACATGAAGTTCAGCAATTTAGACTGGAAAAACACCAAAGTGAATAAGCCTCAAATTTAGTTTAAAATATTACAAAGTTTCAATTTTTAAATAAAAACACTGTACACTGATATGGGGGTTCAGATGCTATTTTCACCTATAAATCCTATACATCTTCTAACTTACTAGGTATTGCCTTGGGATGCAGTTTAAAATGTTCCCTGATTCAGAGCAGCTGTCTTAAATATTCACCAGAACAACGACTGGGATCTGTCTGTCCCAATTTACAGGTAAGTGTGCTAATTACTAGACTATAAAGTCATTTGCTCGCTCCCTCTGGCCCAGCAAACATTTACATTTTACCTCAAACTGGAGGAACAGCCAGGTACCCATCCTGGGCGCCAGGCAAGCCACACTGCAGGGAGCACAGCCTGTTCAAAGCCTCCCAAAGTCTGGCACACTGGAAATCTGGAACTAGGTCTCTCATGCCATGCATCCCATCCTCTGCCCTACCTCACACCTCCCAAGAGCATTACCACATTTTTCACACACTGTAATACCTCATCACATATAGAATCATACAATCCTTTAGGTTGGAAAAGACCTTTAGGAACATTGAGTACAACTCCTGTCACCTAAAGACTTCCATATCAAATCAGTTTAGAATCCAGTTTAAAACCGAAAGTTTTAAAATAATATGTAAAAGCATTTCACCAACCATTTGACTCATCTCAGCTTTGCTGACACTGTAATCACACTTTAGTCCCAGGAATAAAGCATTTTAGCAGTACAGTTAAGCCATGCTGATTTTTAGAGAAAGGGAATTTGTAATTTTTTTTTTTTTTAGTTCTATTCTACATACACAGAGGATAAGCCCTCATATCTGAGGGAGTAGATGTTGTTTTCCAGCGTTAAGTAAGTGTCAGATGTATACTTAACTACTTGCATTGCAAATGATATAATGGGAAATTTAACCGGTAAGAATTTAAATTCAAATCTTGTTTCAGGAAGGCTATGACAGTTTGCCATTAACATTTTAATATATTACATATGAAAATATAAGCTTAAAAACAGACTTTGCATGGAAGATTATTCACACAAACATACACCGAAATATCTACTCATTCAATGTGTACATAAGATTTACGCAAATCTGTGGGAACAGGATTATTACCTCTACTCCCTTTAAAAAAAAAAAAAAGGTTCTTATTCATACAAAAGAAGGAATCCATATAACCAAACCTCTTGTAATGTAACACTGTGCTTGCATTACTCCAACCCATTTCTGTCACAGTGGGTACGTGAAAAGGAAAACAAAGATAAGCAAATAAATCCACAGAAAGACAGAAAAGACTGCATACTTGTAAAACCCAGTTATTTTCAAGGGGAATTTAATGTTTTAAAAATCAGGATAGGGGCTATTGATCTCTGAATACCATTTCAAGTTACATACTACATAAAGATTTCACATTATTCAACAGACAAATGAAATCTCATTTCACATGAATGTAACCCAACCTCCTTTCCAAAAACCACTTTCCAATAGCACACGTGAGAAATTCAGGAGAATCCAAGCCAGCTACAGAGTTGATCTTTTTCACTGATACTCACCAGTACACTCCTCTTCTGGATTAGGGTTTCATAATACAACCAATGGCAGAACCAAAGTCTGGCATATGATCCAGAAGTCACTGTGATTACGGGCATCACAAAATCAGTATAGTGATTTAGATACAGTGATTAATTTTCTGCGGATTTTTTTAGAGGCCAGGGAGGAGAGGAATGGGACTGTGTTTCCATTCTCTGGAGAGCTTCATCACAAGTATTTTTATAAAACACTATGAAGAAATGAAGTGAGTATTTGCACCTAGCTGCTACTCTTGTCATGTGACTCCAGTTGTTGATTTTGTCTCATCTCCTCTCTTCTCAAAAGCTCACTTTGATCACTCTTCATGTTACAGTTTGTCTACTCACAGTCCCAGACTATCCACTCCTCACACACCCCTTTCTAGAAGTGATTGTAACTATACAGGAACACATAGCTGTGCACACACCCTGTATTTGCTGCTTGCAAAAATATATGTACAGTACTTTACATTCAGGAGAGCTTTCCAAAACGTATTTAGCAAAAATGTGAATACTTACTTCTCATTACATAGTTTAACTGTACACAGCCAATAGTCAGGGTTCATGGCTGTCAGTAAACCACATTTTTCTTGCAAGACTCCCTTCAGGCTATGCCCGTGAAAACAACTCCCATCTGCGTTTTCTTCAGACCAACTTAACTGAAAACTTGAAGGATTTGGCTTTTTAGCACGTTGCACTGAACCAGATAGCTTGCCAAACTGATTTTGTAAGTTCACAACCATTTCTATGCAAAGAGAAACAAAAGAAACAAATTCAAAAGTATTAAGTACCAGAATACTGTTTAGAGGTGATTAATACAAGAAGAAAATGGGGTATCTGTGGATTTGAATTTTTTTTCTCTAAACCTCTGCATGAAAGACAAGATATCCTTCAAGTCTCTAGGTTCTCACTGCCACCCTCTTTATGGGTTTTAGTGAAACATTTTGAAACATAATTCAAAATACCGTGTCTTCTATACCTATGATTAGCAGTGGGGCATTCCAAAACATTCCTGCAAGTAAATCCTGTAAAATCCATTTGATACTGCTGGGATTCTTATGCTGATAAAAAGCACATTCAATCACATTCAAGGTTAAGCTTTTCATGGTGCAAATTTCAACTGGTAAAAAACCCCAACAACGAAAAAACCCACTCCATGTTTGCCCATTGCTAGTGAATGGATGACAAGCTTTCCTAAATTACTGAGGCTGAGAAGGGAAAGAAGGTATTGTGTTAGATCAGCAAACACTGTATGACTGCCTATGACTTGCTTATCTAGGATAAAAAGCAGGTTAAAAAACATTGCTGGAGCTTAAATTTCTTTTTATGAGCTGTATTTAAATAAACTCATTCATATATTGAAGGAGGAAAAAAACCAAAACCAAACCAGGAAAAAAACCTAAAATAATGCAAGGACTGGGAAGTTTATTTTTTAAGATGATACTAAAATCTATGATCAAAATCTAAGGTCTAGGAAGGCTTCTGAAAATCTATACCTGGCACATAAGTGTTCTAGAGCACTGTTTGTCTCTATGATGGTACATCTGTTCTAAGATGAATCCTGCCCAGTTAAAATTACATTATATTCCTGCTCACAACATTATGATAAAGTTCTGTAATCTAAGCAGTTGTCTTCTAGCTCCAAGAGAAGCAAAGCCAGAAGAGGAATCTCTGTTCCTATAAATGCAGGAATTAAAGGGCATCTGAGTAAATAATCAAGCTTAAAATAAATATATCAAACATAGTTTTCTGTGGAACATGACTTGACTGCAGGATCACCCCAACTGAATTTTGAAAAGTAATTAAAAAAAAACCCACTGCACTCTGGAAGGAGAAATCCAAAAAGTGTAATTCAAACCAAATAGGATTATACAACTCGTTCAGAAGTCTCTGAACCAGTTGCTTCCAGAAACTGAAAGAGCACATAAAAGGAAAAATACCACTTGCCACACTTAATATATCTCTCTGCAAATACCTGCTGCTTTCTAGATAAAATAAAATGTAGAATGTAGAACTCCAGATCTAATTTGGTTGAATAAAATTCTGTTTTCCTTATTGCTACAGACAACTGGGATTTTGTTGTTTTGCTTCTTTGCTTTTATGACAACACAAACCCCAGAAACTTCTCACAAGTACTTCCAGAGCTGCTAAAATACAGTAGTTGTACTTGCTTTCTGACCACATACAGCTGGCTACACAAGTAAAGCCTTCCTTGCTTTCCACAGAAGGTTGCAAGAAGGAGTGGGAGAGAAGAGGGACATGCAAGATCTACCAAAGGACATCCTGGGATATTCATACCAAAGCATACAAGAAACTAAAGGAAGAAACAGACAGGAAAGCTATGGAAAACCAGCAACTCACAAGAAACAGTGATATAAAGGTGAACTAGAGAAGATGAGGACAAGAGCACTTATTCTGAGACATGGCTCAGTTGGTTATTAGAAAGACTGGCAAAGGCAGTTTCAGTTGTGCATGTTTGAAGAATTCCAGCCACGGGTTATAAAACAGTGCTACCTTAATTGTACCCAGAGATGAAAGAGAGGAGACAAAATATTTTAAGATGTAAAAGTTATCAGTCACAGCTGAAGATTTTCCATGATGGGAAAAGTTGGAGCAGATTTCTGTGTTGCTGGGAAGAAGCAAAGTTTACTCACGTCGTCTCTTTAGAACTTTAGATTTTTTCTTGACTGAATAAAACAATGGCTTTTCACATCTCCACAGATACCTACCAGTAAGACACATAAGAATTATTAACAAAAAGAATGCTGACCAAATGAATAGAAGAACAATAACTTATTACAAATACTGATAGAGATTTAAATTAAAATTGAAATAATCTAACGTTTAGTGCTATTAAAAGCCACTGCCCCTCCAACATATAAAGCAAATCTTTTTCTGAGTAGGCAAACCAAGGCATGTTAGCCTAGATCTACTGTAATCAGTTAATTGTTCAGCTGTATAAGCTATTTTTCACAGTAAGTGAGCATTTAATTAATAACCTGGATAGACATTGTGAGTGTAAATAGAAAATTAAGAAAGCGATTTAATCATTCTATTCACTCAAGCTTGGTGGATAGATATGTGGAGCAAATTTCTAACCTTTTTTTAAATTTCTGCAGGGATCAAGAGTTCATGTAGAACTGTCTACCTTAAAAAAGTAGTACTTAAAAACCTCTTACTTGGCTCTTTCTTCATTCAACTTCTTTTGCTTCACATCCAAGGAATGTTTTACCACCTCATACCATCTCTTGAACTCAAAATAAGGGCCACCTGAATAAAACATACACACCTCAGTTTGGGAAAAAATGAAAGAAATGACAGAGAAGGTGGTCTCCAAGCAGTCAGACCCTGCATATTGCACCTGTATACAAACTACCCCGAATGCTATGTGCTTAAAGAAAACACACTTGATCGAATAATTCTGTAAGAAAGAGAAATGCAGAAATGGAGTGAAGAAACAGCATGTCATAAGAAGTGCAAAGAAGCCCTGTATCTTAGATTTCATAGATTTAGCACAAATCAAACCTTCTCCTTTTTTTCTGGAAAGGTAAGCCTAGAAACTACCTCCTCTCTACAAAATCAACTTGTTCTCCACTGTGCAGAGTGGCCTTCAACTGTTCCAAAGCTGAACTCAAGGGATTAATGAAACTATGCAACAAGCTTAAGTTTAAACAAATAAAACCTAAAGAAGCTCAGATACAAAATTTCACATAGTTTCATCAGCTCCCATGATAGACAGTTGTCTATTAGCAACTGTCTATTCTACTACCCATAGAACGTTACAGGGTTGGAAAAATAAATTAGATAATGGTCTTGATATCAGCCTCTCGTGGTTTGGAGCACAGGAACTTCACTTGTTGATATGTGACAAGTATTTACCAGCATGTGCAAAAACATGAAGACATAAGACATTTAGACCTTTATCACTGATCCTCCAAAGAGGCACAAGACTGAAGCAGACCAATTTGGTACAGTAAGGATAAGAATTCCAAACAGAAATATGGTGTAGATTTATATATTTAAAAATAATCAACTCCTATTCCCTGTGGGTGGAATATCTGCATTGTGAATTAAGCAGACTTTGCATTTCCCCATCGCCCCAGCTGCACTGCATGCGATGCTTGCGTCATGCTCAGCTTTGCCAGCCAGCTGTTTAAACTCTCCTGAAGGTGAATAGACTGTTCTTACAATCTTTTCTATTATTTGTGTTTCTGCTTTTGCATTATCCTGCCTCAGAATGTCTAGATGATAAAAACATAGATGGTCTCAAAAAGCAAGAGACACATGAAAGGAACAAAGACCCCTCAGAAGTCCTTGGAATTCAAAGGTCTGGATACAACTCCTTTTATCAGCTCCTTAAACCCTAAGATTTAAGTAAATACTCCTAAATTGCTGGGAGAGCAATGCGGGAGGTGGTAGAAATTTGTGTTAAACTTCATATGAATTATTAAGCATCTGTCACATGCAAACCCATTGTCAGAGACATGATGTTACACTGCAATAACCCTTTACCTGGCCAGTACTGCTGTTGTGACATTCATATAGCTGAGCTGACTGGAAAATACACAGCTCTGATACACACATACATGTACATCTGTATATATCTCAATCACATTTTATTTGAACAAAACCCATATTGTGGATGTGTGCAGTTCACAGATAACTACAGGTAACTACAACTATCTCTTGTACTGCTTCCAGTGTGACTTGAAGAAGTACAGGAGCTGAAATACTATTTTTTAATTTAAAAAAAAGGACTAGAGAATGGATAGTTAAGTTGAGAATGAAGTCAACACAAACTGAATCTTTAAAACGTGGTATTAACCATTATTCATTATTCATTTCAGCACTCTAACTTTGGGAAAATGCCAGAGGCAGCTTTGAGCTCTGGCACTGATTGGTCATCTAACAGAAACTCTCACATCAGCTTCTCTGTGCAGCTGCTCACTATCACCCCAACATTTTAAGCACAGGGACAACAAAACAGAGCATATGGATCATTTGCACCAGCAGATTTTAAAGTTAAAAAGTGGGCAAGGAATGAGCTGTTAATTCCCAAGGGCAATGAGACTTGTTAATAAGGGAGAAACCCCATTAAGACATTAATGGCTTTGAGCCTCAGCTTGTAAAGCAGTTGCACAACTCCCCACTCTTGTCACTATCATGTACTTCAAGTTTTCAAGGGAAGTAAAAAGGAAAAGAAAAAATCCACCATAAGTTTGTGTATCCACCTGAATGTGAAAATTACCAGTTTTAGTTAACAGTGATAACTGTCTCTAGTTACAGTAATTGAGCTCACACACGACTAATGCCATAATTTAAACTTTAAACAAAACTTAACTTTAACTTAAACTTTAAACAAAGCAGAAGAAAGGTCAAAATGACCCAAAACTGGATAAAAGGCCTAACCACTGTAACACATCTTGGATCTTATCTTTGACTGTGATTTGGATCAGGCTATGGAAAGTCTTCCTGAAGATTTCTAATCTTTGATTTGGTCTTTCTGCCCTCAAAGAACCATGTTCACACCATTATCTTCTCTATCTTAATTGCAGCTAGCTTTTCCACACTCTCTCAGGATTATTTGGACTAAGAAACTAGATTACATCTAAAATATGTTACACACTAAGAAATTTTATTTAACAAGACTAAACAAGTTTGGATTTTATCATAAATGTGGTTTGATGCCCCTAGTAAGTATCTGCTATTTATGATCAAAGTGTGTTCCCTTTTCACAGCGTATCCATTCATCTCCACCTACCACACATAAAACTCTAAACCAAGAGGCAAACATGCACAAGCAGAAGCAGAGAGGCACTCAGCAAAATGTGTACCAGACTCCCCTATCCTAAACAATAAGAAATGTGCAAACCATTTTACATGAACAGGATTTACTCTTTTCTCCGAATAAAATTTGCCCTCAATGAATGACAAAAATGCATTTTCACGATCAGTAAGAAAAGTCTTTCTAACCCTGATTGCAAAACTGTTTCATTTACAAAATCATAACACTGCTTCTACTAGAATATTTATGTACCTTCTGTATTATTTTTATTTCTTTCTTCAGCAAACTCTGAAAGTAACCTGTAAAAAAAATTTAAAATCAGGCTGTTTCGTAGATCCCAGTACTGCACTTTCCACATGAAGTTCAAATACAACAGACATTACAAAAATTATATCCTAATTTTATTCCAAGAATCATATAAAACCCAAAAAATTTTAAAAGTAACTAATATTGCATGTCTAAAATGCCTCCAAGTGTATGATTTAAGCTACTGAACTTAACTGAAATTCCAACAGTATAAATTTAACTCTAAAGAAAGAATGATCTGAGACAAGCACTATTTGAAATCTGGGGGTTGCTACAGATTTGTCTGTGCACTTACCATTCATAGTGATCATCTAATAAAAACAATAATTTGAGCACCACTATAATAACTGCTGCAGCAAGAACATCATATTTCACTTTTCTTGTTGACTTATTTCCAGGCATAAGAGTCAGGAAATCCACTTCTCCAATACCAATCTTTTTCACCACTCGACAAGTCCAATTATGCAATTCATCTGATTAACAGAAATAAAACCATAAAATGTTAAGACGAGCAAGAAATATTTTTACAGTGCAAATATGTTGGCTATATGATGAAAACATTGCTTAGGTCTTTTAGGACCATCTGACAGCCATATTTTTCAGGCTGAGGAGTATTTTTGGTCCCTTTTAAAAATACTAGGCAACCTTCACTATGCTTACATGGAAAACACTTGTGACTTACTATATATTCATATGGAGAATAAAAAAATTACATATTTAATAGTGCTTTGATGTTGCTTGAATAACATAGTGAGATCATCCTGAACATTCTTGTGGGAAAGCCTATTGCAAATCCACATAAATATATTTTTAAAAAAATCCTCAAAAGCAAACCAGCTTGTCACGAAGCTTTTCCCTGCACGTGGACAGAAGCATGGCAGGAATCAGCAGTGCACAGAGCAGGAGCAGGGCTGGCTGGGCACGGGGAGCAGTGTGGTGGTGGCAGGGCAGCACTGCTGCTCCCCCAGCAGAAGCTGCCGCGGTGACGCCCGGCTGTCCCTGCGCAGCCCACGGCACGCGCGGCTGTGCCAGGGAGATCCAGAGCAGCTCCACAGGACACACGGCAGCTTATCTACACAGCCTTGCTCCTCTGCTTATTTTTCACAGATACAAATCCCCCAAATTTCTCACCTTTCCTGTTCAGCAAGAAATACAGGAGTTGATTACATCACCATCAGATTCCACAAAGGTTAGCAACGTATGACTAAGTACAACCTTAATCCAGCTGTACTTACACTCTTGCTGCTTACAAAGAGTTCAGTAGGAACTAGTTTTTAATCCTCTAGCACATAACAGTAAAAGTTAAAAAAATGTGGAAACTAAATTTTCTTATAAATACTAGAAGCATATCTAGTTTTATTTCAGATACATAAAATAGTCTCTTCATTGGTATTTAGTGTCCTTTACCACTCCTAATTCATTGTTTCTTTTTTAGGAGTTGTTAGACAACAGAAGCAGCCCTTTGTCAATTTTTAAAAAATTGCTTATCCATGATAAAAATCTTAGTTGCAGGGAAAATGACAATATATTCCTCTTCTGCAGTAATTTTCAAAGAGCACTTAGCTTTGCCTTTCTCTGTCAAAGATCTGAAAATAAAAAAATTGTAGTCTTTTTTTAAAATTCAATTGATACTTCACAATCTGTAAAACAATGTAATCCTCTATGGGATCACAACACTGGCATAAAACTACAAAGTCAGAATTACTACTTCAGAATTTTAGCCCTAAACCTGTTTGGTTATCTTCTCTTCATTCAATTGAATAAACAGAAAAACCAAACACTTTTATTCATTGTAACTAATTGCAAAATGAGACAATAACTCCCTCCCCTACTATGAACTGTTGGAATGTTTTGAGAAAAAAAATATTTACAGGCTATTTGTCAGTGTAACTCATCTTCAGTCACAGTGGTATTTGACAGAAAGTATGGTAATCCAACAGAGAGTTCACACACCAGGACATACTGGTCTTTCTTTGACAAGTCAATATTCAAGACTTAATTTTAGGACAGACAAAAAGAGTCAATACTTTTGCTATATATGATTTCAGAACTAAATCATAAATCAAGTGAGACAGCAGCTGATCTGTCACACACCATCAACTAATATTAAAATAAATGGTAATATACAACATTATATAAAACATAAAATGCATTCTTTGTTAAACAATATACAGTCATTATTACATATGAGAATTTCAGAGCTAAGCAATCAGGTCCCAGTTTCACAAATCATTTAGCTAAAATTAATACATCACATGAATTCAACAGGTGCCTCTTAGTTCACATGGATACTGAAAGATTCAAAATGAAGTATCCACTCCACAGCCTTACAGAGCCAACATCAGAGTGCCCTTGCATATCTGGGCCTGTAACACACACTCTAAATGTTTGATGAAGGTGCTTTCTATAGAAAGAATATTTCTCTCAAGCTGAAATGGGAATAAATTAGAAGGAAAAGAGCAGGCACTTTTGAAGTACTAATTTAAGACTTTTTCCTAGAGTTTAATAGACCACAAAAAAATTTGATCAGTTCGGGCTAGGGAAAATATTTACCAGGTAAATTAGCTTCCATCAAGTACTTTATGCACAGCATGTCTGGATGAAGAAAGCAGCTTTCTGTTATATCTGGAAAACGAGGAAGGTCTAAATATGCTGCAAGCTCATGCATTTTGTTGAATACTTCTTCATATACAGGCCACGACTGAAAGACAGGATTAGAGGGGGTTATACATTTGCTCTATTACCATACTTGTTAATTATTTAAAATTAGTTATTGATGGTATATTCTGAATAGTTTAGTACAGGATGATTTATACAGATTCTTTCAGCATTCTATGTTAAAACACATGTGCAAGAATGGAACCAGATTGCAGTACTGCAAAGAGAAGCATGTGCTAGTTTTAAATTCCGTGAAATATAAAACAAATAGAAAGTTGTTTCAGACCTCCCACCACCTTTCTTATGAAATGCTCATTATGTGTCCAGATGCTCCAAAACTGAGAGCTGTGGGAAAAAAACAATAAAGATGCAATTGAGGGTGAAGTGCCTAAAGAGCTAAGAGGTCAGAAAACCACAGAAGGTGGAGGCTGGCAGGGACTGCTTGAGATCACTGGGTCCAAGCCCCTGCTTGGGTCAGCTCGAGCAGGCTGCCCAGCACCACATCCAGTCAGATACTGAACATCTCCATAGATGGCAGATTCCAAGGGTAGTGGGAAATCCACTCCAGTGCTTCACCAACTCCATTGTACAAAGGAAAAAACACTTTGTTTTCCCTTATGCTTATATGGAATTTCTTGTATTTCAGTTTGTGCCCATTTCTTCTCATCCAGTCACTGGATATCACTAAGGAGGATCTGGTTTTCCTCCTTTCCACCCTCCTGCAGGTACCACACCATACCTGCCCTGAATATCCTCCAGCTCCAGGATGAACAGTCACAGCTCTCTCTCAGCCTCCCCTCATTTGGCAGGCTCCATCTCCACAGCTCTTTACTGACTCACTCCACTGCATTCATGTCTCCTTTGTACTGGGTAGCCCAGAACAGCTCCCAACACTCCTGATGGATCTTACCAGTGCCAAGGAGAGAGGAAGGATCCCCTGCCTCCCTTGAGGACTTGTACAGTCACCAGAATTGCCCAGAACCTGTTGACAGTGACCTTGCAGTGACACCAGCCAGCTGCCTCAACACTTGTGCAGCATCTCATCACAGCCCATGAACCTTCATATGTCCATGCCATTCACAAATTTCCTAAACTTCTTAAAAACTGAGGCAAAACCACCAATCACCACTTTAGCCTTCTCCCTGGTCTTTGTAACCACATTCACATTCAGGCCCACATCCTCTAGAACCCTTCCACGGAATCTTTCATGTTATTTAGTTAAAAAAAATAAATCCGTATTTGCATATTTATTAGTGACTATAAATCTGAAATTCTCTTTTTGAAACCACTGGCTGCGTGAGAAAGTTCTCTCAATTTGCTGCTATAGGAGAATATAACTTACAGAAAGATTTTGACATGTTTATTCATAATGAACTCAGCAGGACCTGAAGTTTGCGCAAGGATGGATGTAAGGTTTGACCTCATTTCACAATACCTGAACTGTTTCACTAAACATTCTTAATTTTCTATAGTTGAAATGATTACTTGAATTTACCTCTAAAAGCAACAATTTCAGTTGTCCAGGCTACTTTACCATTTTAAATCTATAAAAAGCAATGATTTTTCTGCTTTAGCCAGTGGCTCTAATTCAGCAGAGCACTTTATCATGCATTCATATTTTATAAAGTCAATACGTACATATGGAACCTTCCTTCAAAAGAAACTTAGCAGGGCTTTACACTTTGTGCACAGCTTCAAAACCTTCCTGAATAAGAGTGAATTCAGGTTTCTGCTCTTTTTTTGGTTCAGATTACAGAGTAACCTTGTTTACAACAAGACATGATGTGACCTAATGTGGTTTTATTAAATAATTTGCCTTCATCTACTTTAATATAAGTTCTGTAGCCATTGCTCAAATTTTGTTTTCCATGATTACCAACATTACACTGTCTTTTTTTAAATGATCTCCCCTCAGACTGCAGTTCAGACTTGCATGAACACATGCTTAGGCAAATGAATAATTCTGCTGTCACCTACTATTACACATGTAACTTTTTGTAACAGTTAGGAAGTTGTATCATGTTCATTATAGATTCTAAAGAGTGTTAAAATTGGCTTAGACTGCTCCAGGACTATCTTGAGAAACAAGAAAAACTCGCATTACCAGAGCTCTGCAGACCAGGCTCACAGTACTTTCCGTTCCTTCTAAAAAGCAGTGCTAAAATGAATACCAAACCAAACTTGGAACAAAACCTGAATCATATGTAACTTCTCTTGAGTGTACTGGGAGAAAAATTGAAGTCCCACATAATTAAAATAAGAACATTACATGAATGCTATTCATAGATAGCAAAGAAATATGCTTTCCCCAAATGAAAAGCAGTTGAATTAGTAGCTTCTTAATAATATATCATGTATGAAAATAAATTAAGACACTGAAGCATTCCCATTCTCAGACATCAAGCTATCATTAATGGAGCTATCCAAAGTCCAATTTGACACTAAACTACTTCAAGGAATATAGATCTTAATTGGAGGACTCCAACAGTCACCTATATCATGTTTTACCTGAGCTTCTCTCCCTGTATCAGGGCAAGGAGACAGCTTTCCTATCCTAGGTATTAGTGAATCAAACCTCTGTCCAACTTTTGATTGAAAGATTTTGTTTGCAATTTACAGAAAATAATTTGGTCCTTTTTCAAAATGGCTAGAGAATGCTCTGCTTTGCAATAACAACCAACACCTTCCTTTTTCTGAAGGCAAACAAGTGGTATAGAAACTACAAATAAAAATTAAGACTGAGAGCTACCACTTGGCTTATTTTAAAAACAGTGTTAACAGACAAAAACTGATCTTTGTTGATGAGTGTTCATAAGAAATCTGAACACTCTTGGTATGTGCATCCTAACAGAAGATAAAGATCAACCAAATCAACTGCTGCTTCCCAGGGTTTAAACCCTAAGCTCAAAAACACTCCCTGTACAGTCCCATTGCTGTGCCATGATGGTGAGGCTGAACTGAAGCCCTGCTTCCAGCAGCACAGTCAGCTCTGGAACTGGAAGCTGCAAGCACAGCTGCATCCATCACACCTGCCTGGGACACAGCACAGGGCTAAAGGCTGTAAGGTCAGGGCTGAGGACACTCATGGCTTTCTGCAGCAACCAAGCACTAGCTGTTTTCACCAGTTACTGTATGCCCTGTTCATACTCTTTAATTCTGAAAGAGTTGTGACCTCACTCAGAAAATCTTTTATTCTGCAAAATTTCAAACATACTGGGAGGGTTAAAAGAGAAAGAACTCCCAAATTCCACACAACCAGCACAGCAAATGTTGAGATAATATTAAGAAAAAGAAAGACACAACAAACAAGCAGCCTCAAAATTAATAAAAGTTACCACCTTATACCTAGCTATGTGTCTCTGGAAAAAAAAGGGAAAAAACCCCCAACCTGATAAAACAAGTTACACTGGAAGTCAACCAGCAAATCCACTAGGAAAGCAAGACCCAGAGCCAGGGCCTCCCTCCTTCAGTTAAAAAAACTCTGCCTCCAGCAACCCACGATTAAACCCCAAGGGAGGAGTACTTGGACAATAGAGGATAGTGCTAGATCATACGCCACACACTCTCCAAGTACAACTTTCACTTATCCAATCATAAATTAAAAATTCAAGATGTATTTCTGTGCTATATATTAGGATAACTCCCCTGTCCATCACCACGTGAAGTTACTGAGCTCTCACCTTGTTTTGGGAACCTGGGAAACATAATAAAAACCACATATAAAACTCAAGTTACAAACCCTTAAGGGCACCTAGTAATTCCAGGAAGACTGACAGAAAACCCTTTTAAAGCTATGCCACCTGCTAGTCTTTTCAGGTGTTTCGCAAGCTGGGATTCCTTCAAGACTGATCAACAAGGCTGACAGAGTTTGTAACTTGTCCAGATGAGGTGCAGAGGTTGCCAAGACCTTTTCTTAAGCTTTGCTTTTAAAATCTTTGTATCTTATTCCCACATGTGACAAATAAGATCACTACAGGTCTTCTCCAGAAACCAGTACAGAAGACTAGTACTACTTGAGAGTACTTTCCCCTGCCCTGCAAGCACAGGAGAACAAAATACACATTTTTGAGTCAGTGAAAAAGTGTCTATAACAGGATTTTCATAATGATAAATATTCATTACACTATTTAAATCAGTTGTCTTTATCTTTCAAAGTTACATGGCATTTTTCACCTGTATTAGAAAACAACAAACTGGTTTTCAGGAGCAGAAGAGCCAAACTATTAGCATGATAATCAGATCACAGTAACAGGTAATTGTTTTGAGTAAGCCAAGATTGCAGCCTCTCCTACTTGTTCGGACAATATCAGAATGCTGCTGATCAACAAGCAGAAAGCAGTAAGCACTGGCTGGCTTTCTAGAACAATTTGCAGGCTCCATAGTTTCTTGTTTGAAATGTGGTCTGATTGACTCTCTTCTTGGATAACTGTGTAAGTCATTTCCTTCCCCCTATTAGGACAATATCCCATTACTTACATATTCACAATTCAGCTTATGTTATAATGATAATACTCTATTATTTCTGAAAATAAGTAATTAGAAAGTTATTCAAAATTCTTCATTTTATGTTTCCCTTCTATCCTTCTTTCCAGCACTTTTTTGTAGCACAATTCCCTTCCTCATCACCCTTCTTCCTGTGCATTTCCATCCTGAGACCCCTTTTTTCCCTATGCCTGCACATTCTCTGAAGTTCTACCTACTCTGTGCAGCTTATATTCCACAATGGACATTTTTCCCAAGGGATTTGTTTAATGATCACTTAATACTGGAACTTAACAAGGTCTTACTAATTTTTTCATTATGAGCATTCTGTAAATCTCGGGGAATCTTCTAGTGTATAGAGTTGGATATGCTGGCAATAATCCAAAACTCAGCAAGGCTTCATAATTTTTAAGATAACAAATTCAACTTAGACTGAGTTTGAAAAAGAGTGTACTAAACTCATCAGGAAATGGATTAAGAAAGGAATTTAACTTGTAGATTTGGAAAATAACAAGTTATGAAGGTTGAAAAATGGGTTTTTGCAACACAATACAGAATTTTGGTTCAAACCTTGTGTAAAGCAGGGCATGCCCATAAAAAAAAATATATTTAATGTAAAAATAATAAACCAAATGGCTGCCCTAGTGTGTGCAAAGATCTTTGAATGCTGCCTGGATTGAAACACACATTCCCAGGAACCTAAGCTAGCTTTACATGTACAACACAAAATTAGGTACCAACAATGAACAAAGCAGTCAAGTTCTCTATGGCACCTGGCTCACCTTACTTTGCTTCTGCTGCTCAACTGGTTCAGATATATCTGGTCATCTGCAGCATGAGCCTGATGTGGGATGACACCAGCCACAGTGCATGCAGATTGCATAAAAGAATTGACAGTAGAGACAATAACTGTATTAACTGTGAAATTTACAGCCAAATTAGTATTTAAAACTGAAAGAAATGACCTTGTGGACCAATCACCACATACAAGATCATTAGTATGGTCTCTAATGATTTTTTCCATGTTTTCTGTGTATTCTTGCAGCACAATTAATCTGGCTACCTTGCATAAAAGCCTACACCAACAAATACTGCCAATTTATTTTTAAACAATATTGGTTTTCTCCCTTGCCTGACCTCTACCTACCTTTCAGGCACAACCACCATCACACCTGGAACAGCCACAAACTAATGTAATAGACATCAAACACAAATTTAAGACACTTTGACGCTGTGTGTCACGATGAATACAAACTTTTAAAAAATAGGAAATACTGAAACTTTTTTTTGCCATTTAACCTAGCTGGAAAGAAACTAATGTAGTCAACCTTGTTACATGGTTAGATTCTGTATAGCCTTTTCAGGAAAGCCTTCTTTGCCAGAGCAGAAGTGCACAGAAAAGACATAGGCAATGTTTGATGAGACTCTTTAAAGGTCCCTTCCAACCCAAACCCAAACCATCCTGAGATTCCATGGCATTGTCAGCACTCTCACCACTGCTGTATAGAAACACCCCAGGCTTGTGATTTGCTGGTGAGTGTGGAAGTGTACAGGAGAAAACCCCTGCACCCTGTCCTGCCTCCTCTCCTTGGTCACATCACAAACAGGAGAGCTGACTCCATGAGCCCCACCTCTGACTCACTGCACTCATTTTTACATGGACTAAATGAGTGGATGGATTTCTCCAAACCCTGATATCCATGAATCACATACAGATGCTGATGTAACAGCGAGAGGGTGTGCCTGGAATTATTAAAAGAGAACCAAATGACAAGAAGAAGACAGGTGAAACTGCTATAACTCCATTTGGATAGGTGCAAAGAAATACGCATCTCATGAAACTTCTTCCCTCAGAAAAGACAAGGAAACCAAGCATACAAGTAAAGGTGCTCCTTTACAAGCCTGCCATCAAGCAGAAAGAAGAAATAAAAGGAAATTAATTTCTCTGCCCGAAAGAGAGGCAGGCAGGTTGCCCAAGTTATCTGTCTGGTAACAAATGGATAGGAGTGAAGAAAAAAGTAGTCAGGATACTATTTGAAAATCACAGAAGTCACACTGGCAGGCTCTCACTTCCTCTCTCCTTTTAACAACTGTTTCAGCTGCGACAACTACTACATCCTAAAAACCCAAATTACTCCTGATCATTGCTGTAGAGCAAGTGAGAAGGGTCTTTATATAGCAAAAAGATTAATTTTAGAAAATGACTCAACAAACAAAGCTTATGCCTTTTTGAGAGAAAAAGAATCAGGTGCTAGAGTATTAGACTGCATTAAACTGATACAGGCAGTCTTTACTGAAGAATTTAAGATGGCATGAGGATGAGCCAGCAACCTACATACAAAGAAAAAAGCCAACTGAACGTCCAATACAGATGTACTCCTTTACTATGAAAAAAAACCCCATTTCTGACTGCCCAACAGACTTTTTAATGGGTTACTTTCAGAGGAAGACATATTTTTCATTACACGACTCCTGGTTAAAGTGGTTTTTGAATAAATGAGTTTCAATATTATTAAACCACGAGAGACACGTGCTTGTGCATTAGCTTGTTCATGCTCACAAGCAAACTCTGTCAAACATCAGTTTTCTAAAAAAATGTAGCCATTCTAAAATTACATAGAAGATTCTAATAAGGAGCTGAACTGTCATGATGTATTGAAATTTAAGAGTTTGGAAACAAATTTTATTGAATTTCATAAATACTATGGTAAGTTTGTTTTCTTTATTCATTAAGTAATGCTTAAAGACAGGTATGGACAAGCTAGAGTTTCTGTTACACAACAGCAAGCTCTCATGATAAACTTGATTACAATAACCCTTTCAGCAGTGAACTTCCTCCTCAGCTTTTTTTCTTTCAAATAAAAGCCTCACCCTCGCTTCTTTTCATTCTGCACTACTTTCTATCTTGAACAAGTACTGCCTGCACCTGCTAAAATGGACAAAAAACACAGTTAGGGAAAGAATACTGATGGATACACACCCACCCCCAAAAACCTGAAGATTACAAGGTATCTCAAAACACCAGCAGACCAAAGCAGGAATCCCTTCTTGTTTGGGAAAGTAAGTGCAGCATGGTTGATTAGCAGAATTTGTACAGATAGAATTTTATCCCTCTTAAAAGAATATTTTCTTTTAATAAACAAGAATGACCGGCTTCTGTCTTAATTTGAATTCTTTAAATAGTTACCACTGAAAAAAAGAAATAAAAAATCATATGTCAATTAAGGTCATTCACATTTTAGTCAGGAAAAGAGGCTCTTACACATAAGACCTGGAATATTTTGAGAGGAAGACTTCCGCAAACAGAGGAACGTGCCTAAAAGCCAGTCTGATGGATATGCTTTCCAGGGAAGCAGAAAGCTGTTGTCATTCCAGCCCAAACTCTCCAGGAGAAAACAGCAAATATTTTGACCTGCATTTATGAGTTCACGAACAGATTTAGTCAACAATTACTCTGTTTGAATCAGTCCCAAACTAAAATATATATGTGCAATCCACCAAAACCTAGAGTGTTAGACAATCCATATGTCAGCAGTTTCCTAAGAGCTGTGTGATGACTTGAAGACATGTGCTTTAGCCAGTAGCAGATTATTAAGGGATACAAATACTTTCAAAAAGCCAAAGTGGAAAAAAAAAATAAAATACAGCCACCATTTTACAGCATTTAGAAAGGACCAAATATTCTGCAACTGAGTTGGTTTCATGTGGCTTGTACTAATGCAGGCTTGAATTCCATATTAAATGAGGAAGAGCAAAAGATTCAGAGCAGCTCACTACTTCCTGCATGCTGAACTAAGACGCTATCTTGGTTTAGAAACAATATGAGATGAAACTGTAATGACTACACCCTAAAGCACTTACAGAGTCTCAGCTAAATGCATGTTCTCTTCAGTAATTCCAACATTTCCTATGCTCAACTGTAAAACTTCAATCGGTATTCAAAGAACTGAAGACAGATATTAACTTAATCTGTTCACAAATCAAGACCTGTATTTGCTTTTAGGGCCAAAAGAGGACTGCACAGAACTGAAGACTGTTTAGAAATATTAAGGGTAAAGTGCAAAACCCCTTAACCTGTGGTCCCTGTCAGATCAGGATGGCTCCCTCATGACCTAGAATTTATATATTCTTACATGGCTTTTCATGTTTCTTGCCACATTTCTAGGCCAGGCTTCTTGCAAGTGTTCCTGCTTCCTTCAGGCATTGGGATCATCACTACCACTCAACAGTAAGGAATTTCACATTGTGAGTTATTAAAAAAACAATTCCTTTATAGTCCCTCCATCAAAACAAACCAAAAGGTCACTAGAAAAATACAAGCATGAAAAAATCTTTTTTCAAATAGCAAAGTTTTGCTTAAGAAAAATGTGTAATATTTATTGCTTAGGATTTGTTGGTATAGGCTAGACATACTCCTTTTATGTAATGATTTTGTATACTTTTGCCATTTAATCATTCAACAACATTTTTCAAGAAATATCTCGAGATCTCTAAAGGTGAAACTTCATCAGACTATATTTAGTTCACCTAACTTAAAGGCTTGAACTATGATTTTAAAAGAGTCGTTCTAAGATAACTAGTTAATGAAAAATGAAATTTTACGATCTTTAAAAAACTCTCCTCAGAACACAAAACCCACAAACTAAAAGCCTAACTGAAACCCCAGGAAAAAAAAAAAAAAGTGACTGTACCACATCAATCAAAAAAAATCTATTTAGCCTTGCATCCAGAAGCAAGCAAGCAAAATGTGCAGGGAGGAATTTATGAACCAAGCAAGCCACAACACTACCAAACATCTGTCCAGCTTCACACCACTTGTGGCTGACTCAGCAGTGAGATCTCTCTATTCTTTTGTTCCAGATCTCTATTCCTCCATGGAATTTGTACAGTCAGCATCTGGCCCTTTTAACATCCAGAGCATCCTTTAAGGCAAGGAGTTTCACCAGTTACCCACAAAATGTATGAAGCCACATCTGCTGTTTGATTCTGAACCGTAAACCAGCAACCTCTGCTCACACCTCCAGACCTTGAATTGGAAGAGACATTTAACAATTTCCTCCTGAACATGTTCTACAAACTATCACCACATCTTCCTCTTAGTCATCTCCTCTTTAGGTTGAAAGTAGACAATATTAACTGTTTCTTGTAGGAAAATTGTCCCCTGTTTGTCCCGTGTTTGACAGTCCTTGTTGCGACCCTCTGTACCTCTCAGTTCTTCTGCAACAAAGGGAAGGGTAAGAAAAGCAAAACACCCAATCAAAACTCCATATAATATTCAAGATACTGTACATTATAAATTTATACATTAACATCACATTTTTTTCATCTCCATTAGATGCCAGGAGTTACTAGAAAATAACTCTAATGTAGCTGGGCTGTAACAACTGCATGTTCAAAAACTGCATCATAAAGGGATTACAGAAACCTGTATAATTAAGATGACACAGGTATTTAAACTAAGGTTGGTACATGAAGATAGCATTGCTAATACCAGCTTTCAGAGAACACTACAAATCAATTTTTCTTTACTTAACACTATTTTTTCCACCTAGAATGAAGATATTCATGCCAGCTGTTGGACAAGAAGGAAGTTTGAGAGATTTCAAGCAGTATTTCTCCATCTTCATTTTCACAACCATGAAACTCCAAGATTATGTATCTCAGTATATGCAAAAAAGGGAATGTTTGACTTACTCCAAACTGCTCACACAGGAGTCAGAATTTTATTAAGGAAAAAAAAGAGAAGAAAGTGAAAAAAAAACAAAGACTGAATAGAATGATGAAAACTAAGGAACTTGCAGGTATACTTTTGTTTTTTTTCAAAATTTTTGTTCTTCTTTAAAAATTCCTTCTTCAAGTGTAAGTAATCTTTGCATGTATCAGTGATATGTGTTTTACTTTTTCCTACATGGTTTATTCATCAAAAATGGTCAGCAGACCATTTTATTTAAAAAACCATCTTCAAACTAGAAAATTATTTAACATGTTATTAGCATAGCATTGTTGTCAACTACCAAATTAGTAACACTAAAGCAGTCAAACAGTATAAATCATTTCCACAATAAGAATTTCAGTACAATGACCTCACGCAATATTCACAATACAAAAGTATACAGAGAATTTCACTCCTCCTTAGACAGTGGGACAAGAAACATAAAGCCTTAGAACAGTGATTCACTTCACCTGTCCCTCCTAGAAGAGTACTATAATTAGGAGACTAAATCCACACCCACAACTAAAGAAACACCAGCACTTAAGAAATGCTGTTAAGTTTATAAACTTCTATTCACACACTCAAACTCTGTAATGAAGCAAATTCTAATCCTTCTGCTTTTAAGTTGATGAAATTACAGTACCATAAATAGCATCTTTGATATGAAACATTTGCAAAGAAGGAACTATCATTTGCTGTATGAAAGCACTCAGCCACATTGCATCCAATTTAGGGTACAAATCAAGGAATTACATCAGAAAACTGAAGGGAGACATTGGCCTAAAGAGCAAGACAAGTACCTATATTTTTAGCGATGCTAAAAAGAGTCATTGTGAGATTTCCAAGGATCTCCAGTGGTCAGTATTACAGTTTCATATGAATTTATACCATGAGCTATGAGCAGAACACTCTACAGGCATTCCTAAGTAACACCATCCCCAGAGACACTCTGTTCTTCCCTGAGCACTTCACAGTTCAAAGACAGAATTCGTTCTTCCCTGTGGTGCAAAGAGGGTCACCAGTGACTTTTTATTATGTGAGGAGATACTAATTCTTTCAGTTTGAAAAGAATGATGAAAAAGTCCTTAGGCTTTGTTACCAGTACGAGGTGGGAAGAGTTACCAGCACGAGTGAGAACAGCTCACAACCTCTGCAAATTCACACAGACCTCCAGAAGAGCTGAGTGTAGGCAAAAAGAGAGAAGTATCAATACCCTAATAACAGTCCCTCTGCTAATCTCTGTCCTTTCTTGCTGTCTGTATTTAAGTGATCCAATGAAAATACTCTCAGTAAGTGAGAGTAGCTGCTTTTCAAAGCTTCCTAGGGAAGATCCTAAGTTTATACACTTCAAACACAGTAAAATATCTGTGATATGCTTCTGACTGCAGGAAACAAAACAAAAGCAGCTCAAAGTATCTAAATCAAAATGCAAACAAGTGTTTCCAATGTGAATAAGTCAAGTAATACACTTAGATATAAGAATGATAGTTTCCTTGTTTTATTAGGAACTGTAAATTTGAAGAATTAGTTTTCAATAAACCCGTAATACTGATGTTACTTCTGGTCAGAAGATAGATAAATTATTCAATCAATCCAAGTAGCATATTTTACATGAATCCCTCACACTTTGTAACAAGCTGGTAGAGATTATTAGAAACTACTGGGGACTGAGTGCCAAATTACTTCTAAAATTGAGCCGTTATGCTCGAAAGCTAAGGACTAACCAAATCCTAGTTTGAGCTGTATATGGCAAGTAAATGTCAAAGCACAGAGCAATTGTCTTTCCTTAATCCATGAGAAACCCTCTATTTTTATGTTTTCCTCCAGGCTACCTGACAGTTCTTCTGCCCCCAACATTCACAGGGAAATCAAAATCAGGAGGCGTCTTAAATTACTTAAACTTTTCAGCTGAATTTACAAAACAAAATGGCTTTTATTATGCTTGAACAAAGCCGAATTCATTCACACACATTTTTGTGGCACGTCCCCATGTAATTCAAAGCAGTTTTACTGAGCTACTGAGTTGCTAGATGGTCACAAGGCACGAAGTGTTTATATGGTATAAGTATTAACAACTATATTCTGATTCTAATATTGCATTTAATGAAGAGAATGAGAAAAAGTATATAAATGTGAAGTTCTATATCTTTAACCCATCTGCAGTAGTAAAACTCTGAAACATTTAATCATATTGTAACATAAACGATTAACATTACAGGTCATTTATAATGTGGAAGACAAGTCCCACACTGGGTAGTATTGTACAAGGATATAAGTCTCGAGTTTGAAACTTGCTCTCAAATTGAGAACAAATTGTTCTCAAGTAAACTTCTCCAAATCAGTCCTGGTAGGTCACTACACTCCCAGACAGATCCATCATTTTCCTCTTTTTATTGTGGGATAAGTGGATAAAGGGAAAACCACTAAAAAAAGATCCCCCTTTTGAAGCATGTGGGGCATTTGACTGCAGTGCTCAGAGACAATCTCCTGGATGAAAAAAAAAGGACAAGAAACTATAGATATTCTGCAATGAAAAACAATGTAAAGGTGGCTAAGCTGTAAGCAGCAGGGAAACTTAAAAACCCAAACAGCCAAAAAAAATCCTGAATTTCAACGCCACAGGTAAATAGGCAAGTAATGAAATAGAAAGAAAAGTAAGACTGTGCTATAAATGGACAAAGAATATAAATCCATTGCATTAAAATCACATGTGAGGAAGAGAAAAATTAGGTCTGCAAAGAAGTAAACCACTATCTGATAAAACTGAGTATTTCACAAAGGAGAGGCCCAGATAATTTACACACAAGAAGCTTCAAGGAAATAACTGAGGAGTTCTCTGAAACACAAATGTTGTTTTTTAAATAATCTTAAGAAATTCTAAACATCAAAGGACTCTCAACTTTAATATGCAGTATTTAAAAAAATGTAAAAGGGGAGATTGAGGAACTGCAGAATGATTAGCTTGGCATGGATCCTGAACAAATTAATACTATGGCAATGGGAAAAACAGAATCTAAAAATATCCTGTCAGTCAAACAACCTTTGTAAGGTCAGGAGAGGAGAGGGGAGAGTGGACTGAAGCTCCAGGTCCCACAAGACGCTGATCTGGTAAACTTTTTTCCTTTTTCACAGGAAAGTTAGAGAGGAACCAAATCAAAATTACCACTAAGTCTCACTGCAAGAACGTAACTCATAATTCAATCAAAACTCAAGAACTGCTCTGCAGGAAAGCGAAGCATGAAGAACAAATGTGCAAAACAGAAGCATGCTTGATTTGATAGCAGAGCAGCAGCCTGCCAAATTAATCTCACAAATCAGATCTCTCATATCCTCAGAAGTGAGACTGAAGCTGACACAGAAAGATGGGTGACAGAAGGATTAGTGCTAGAAAAATATGGATATCCAAGCGCTGCCAAGAATAAAACCAGAAACATTTAAAAAATGGCAGAGAAGAACAAAAAGAAAACACAAACTATAGAATACTGTAAGAGAAGAAACCAAAGAGTTGGAAAGTTTCCAGGCAGAATAGAGAAGAATGATCATCTCTCAATTTTTCAAGGAAACTTTTCACTCCTAAATAAAAGAGGAAAGAAATTTACTAATCCAAGCTAAGGAAGGTGTGTGTGAATGAGTAAGTGCAAGGTATGTACTCCTCCAACACAAATAAAATGAAGCCAAAGCATCATACAGAATAAAACACTCCATGCTCAAGTGGCATATTCTCAAAAGAGCTGAAGATTTCCAGTCTACCTTATAAATATAGCATCTACTTCAACACCTATCACAGGTTACCTTTAGGGAAAGGAAAGTCTAGGATGAATTACAGAGCAGCAAACATTAGCTTACAAACTCTTCAATTTTCTATCAAAATCAACATCAGTTCATAATGGAGCATTAATTAAAAGCCCTTATTTAACTGAACACAACTGAGCTGCTCAGAACTACTAGCCTAATCCAACACAGACAGAAAGAAACATAATTTTAATGTAGAATGATAAGCCATTAAACATGAAAAGAAAAGGTATCAGCAAGAAGGTATGAACAACAAGCTTTTCAGTTAGGTGGCATAAAAGGGACAAAATCACGATATGTGATTTCGAGTTTCATGATTGCTCTCTCTTGTCCACAACAGTGATTTATGACTGGCACAGTATATTTCAGTAAATGTTGCAGTATTTTTATTTATTATAATGCTGCAGTATATTTCAGTAAATGCAGCAGTAAAGGCTGCTTTACCAGGATACATTCAAGAATTTTCCACAGGCAATGGTAAGGAAGAATGCTAACACCATTCTCAGCTGCAAGTTTGGAAAGCATTTCTGTATCATGGAAAATTTTGAGGAGCAACACTAGGAGTCATTTAAGAATCAAGACATCCAGGGATGGAAAGAGGAGAATTAGAGCAGAATTCAAACTAAACAGTGCTTCTGTTAATCTAAGTTGGAAGTTGGATGGGTAAAAAGAAAAAAACAAAAAAAGGCTATACTAAGACAATGAGAAAGTAGCAGAGACGGTAATTTTATCATGTTGGCAAGGTCAAATCTTTTAAAGTAACTACATTCCTTGTTATAGGCAGCAATACTCTGGATTATAAAAAACAAGCAAAAATCATGAAAAAGAGAGGATGGAATTGTATCATGAAACAAAAAAGGAAGTATTTTAAAGATACAAACTCCTAGGCAGAAAGATGTATCAACAACACAGTCAACACTAAAACATTCAGTGGCCTTGTAAAACACGTGGATTTAGAATTGTGCAGCTACATCTACCTAAGAGTAAGGGAAGGGGGAATGGAGAAAGGCTTATAGAGAAGCCATTCCATGACCAGATCCCAGGGCAGAAGAAGAAGTAGCAAGGCTAATTCAGTAAGTACCCATTCCTTTTGTCCTTTTGGGACAAGTTAGTAGGCAGGTCTGAACAGAATTCAACTAACGCAGCAAACTCAACTTTCTCCAGCCTCCCCGACATCCTTGGGGAAAAAAAAAAAAGATTCTTAACTAGTTTCTTCCTAAAGTTTTCTTTTAAATTTGGAGAAGAGATTGAGAGAAGGGAACTTGTCTGAGGTCACACATCATGCTCCTTGCAAGTCCAGATACTTGTGCATCGAGTATCCAAACCATTTCCAAAGCTCCTCAGCACAACAGGATCTGAAAGATGCTTATGAGACTACACCTATCCTGTTGCACACAGCACATACTCCAAAATGACGTGTTGTTATCTTCAGTACTTTAGTATATCATGTTGCCCAACACCCATGGGAGTGACCTGCTTACCTATATATATACATACATTTAAATTTGTGTGTGTGTGAAGAACGTGAGAATCAAAACCAAGTATTACTTCTGCACATTAAAAAAAAAAAAAAATCCACTTCCAATGCATTAAGGTAAAATACACAGAAAAACAGTGTGTTTTATGAAAAGTAATGAAAGCTAAATGTAAATTTGAGGCAGCAAAGCACAAACAACTTCTAAGCACAAGCAAAATAATACTTAGAAGACAATTTGGTATACAGTCCCAAGCCAAGAATGCATGGCAAGACGGACCTATGGCAAAGACAAGTTGCTGATAGTTCAAGACAAAAGAGATGTTTAAATCAATTTTTATAAGGATAAAGATAAATCCATAAAAGCAAAATAGAGGATGTGTATCTTAAAAATGTATCCCTACTTCTTGCAGAAATAAAAGAGCGAATTTGTGTGCAGCTGGAGGACAGGTAATATCAATAAAATAATACAAGCTGAAAACAAATTATCCATTGAACTTTATATATACTACTACTAATTTACAAGTACATTTTAACTCCTGCGCTAATAGCTTTTAAAAGAAATAGATAACCTAAAATCCTAGATGTCCTATGTGCATTAAAAAGGGAACAAAGGTGACTTCTGCCTAAAGGAGAAAAGATGACTGCACTTATCAAAGATGTACTGGCTACTGGCAAAAAGCCTTTGGATGAGCAGAGATTTACTGCAGCAAACAAACAATTTGCAAATACAAGAAAAACCTCTTGACCTCCTGCACAGAACAAAACCAAAAACTTATACATTTTATTCTTTCTTCATACATAAAAAGAGATTTTAATCAAATGGAATAAGAATACTTGTTTTAGAAAAAGGAAATGTTGCTTTTCCTCCCTTGTACTGGGAAGTTAGAACTTCTGAACAAAACAGGAGCATCTTGCTGCTTCTGCTGTTTTCGCTGTTAACTCTCTCATTGTATATTTAGGTAAAGTCTGTTTTTCAAGGGATAATTTCTAATATACACATGATTTAATAGAAGAAGGGATAAATAAGATGACTAATTAAGTAAATGCTTAGAAAACTGATATGGAGCAATGGAAAGATAAATACATATGGAAGATAACTCATTTTTCTTAAAGATCTTCTATAAAGTACTTTTATCCTTCATAAAACACTTTTGAGTAGTACTTACCTTCAGCGAGGCCCTGACACCTGTCTAACAGTTACACATCATGATTAAAGATAATACAGAGCTGGAAGCTCCTTTTCTCTTTATTTATGAGACAGTCATGCCCAGAGCTCCCAGACCTCTGGACAGAAGTGTTCAGATAGAAACATACCTTTGTGGCAGGTATTTTAAATAAAGTTCAGTCTCAGCAGAATAAAGAATTATGCCCTTCTTGTTAGCTGTTCCACTACCAAAATATGAAGGGCCTATCTGCCACCTATACTGAAAATGTGAAACAGAATACAAAGCATACTTGAGGTTGGAAGGAACCTCTGGAGATTATACAGAGTCCAACAATGCTGCTGAAGCAGCACCAACTACAGCAAGCTGCTCAGGACTGTGTCCCATCAGGTTTTGTGTACATAGTGGTCCAGGGCTGCCTGTTCCAGCAGTCGGTCACCCTTACAAAGTGAAGAAGTTCTATATTTAAATGGAATTTTTGGTTTTTCAGTTTGTGCCCCGTGTTTCAGTTGTCTCCTGTCATTCCACTGCACACCACTAAGAAGAAAGCCCGATGCCATCCTCACTCCTACCTGACAGACACTTATACACATTACTGAAATCCCCCCAGCCTTGCCTTCCCTTCCCAGTGATAAAACCCCCAGCTCTCTCAGCCTCTCTTTGTACGGCAGATACTGCAATCACCTCTAATTGCTAAATAGTATGCAACACAGGGAAAAATTGTCAGACTCCATTCCTAAATTACACAGCACAGAAATTTATCACAGCTGGTAAGCCTGAAACTAGTCCCATTCCTTGCATATGGAAAACCATTACTAAATGACAAGTCATAGAAAACCCTTTGTGCATGTATACATACACATGCCACTACACAGAAAGTAGACATGACTCACTTGGTAATGTTGCATTTACTTTTCTAACACCTGTAACAACTTCAACGTTTTACAAATTCAGCATATTTTAGGTATATTTAGGGAAATTGTTACTAAAAATGTCTTTAAGCCACTGAGAATATTTATATACAAGATGAGCTTCATCAAGTTAGGCTTCATCTGCAGTTAACTGATAAAGTGATATTTAGTATGATTCCAAATCCTTCAGGACAACTAAACGCACTAAAAATCTGCTCAAAATTTAAAAAGGAGACATATGGAATAGTGCTGTCAGTTATCAATATTTAGGAACATGTTTACAGCTTACATTCACCAGACTTGAAGGATCACAAATAACGGCATTAGAGCAACTTACACGCCTGGTTATAACAGCCATAATATCATAAAGGTTTTTAAGATAATTGTCTACAAAATATTCTATACAGAGCACAAAGCAGAAAAGAATGCAAGCTATATTTTCAGAATGGAGTATTATAAAATTTCATTTCCTGCTCCAGGACAATAACCTCATCTCTTGAATTTCTCAAAACTCAGATGACAAAACGAGACACAGTAAGACATTGGTAATCTCAGTGCTGCAGTGAGAAACATGAGATGTAGGAAAGAGCTAGTAAGGATTTTGCAATTATCAGCCTCACGATGTAGTAAAAAAATCATTAAAACTAAATAAAACTGAAGATGCCTTATTAAAGTACCATTGAAGGTAGAGTAAGGAGCAGACGTTTCTAAAAAGAGGAAGCCACAATAATACTGGAGTGGCTGGAAAACAAATGGTACAGTAAGCTTACAGAACTGTACTATATATCTCAGTGAAAACACAGTTAAGAGATTACTTGACTAGTGTGCATATCTACTTATGCTTTGAAGTGAAAGGAGCAGCCCGATCCCAAAAGGAAACAGTAGGATGCTCCAAAGGAAACTGTCATCTCCTCTCTACAAACCAGTTCTCCCACTCTGAGGTATGGTACCAGCTTTCCAGTTGCAATTCATAAAACAAAAACTCATCCAGAAGATGGATGCAAAGAAGGACAAAGACTTAAAACCAAGTTTATACTCATATTTCAACCTAACATCTTTTCTGTTACGGAAATATCTAAGACAAAGAAAACAGAAGGTTTTATAATAAATTTATATCCTGATTTTTAGAAGTTGATGTAATAATTCTCATATATCCAGACAGGAAAGCAGTAATATAAAACCAAAAATAATATAAACGCTAAAACTTCTGAAGGCACAACTCCTGAACAACTCATGACCTGTGCATAAAAGCTACACATTGGAGAATGGTAATGTTACTTGCAACATCACCAGTGAGGGCTCGGCAGAATTGCTGCTTTCTGCTCTTAAAAGCTAAAATTTTATTTGCACACTTCAAAAAATCCATAATAAATGTTTATCTGGAACAGAAATGTCATTGGGCAATTGTTACCACAATACTTAAGAATCTTAAATAAAGGCAATTTAAATTTCACTCAAGACAGTCTATTCAGTTCCTAGAAGAGCTGTATCCCCCTACATAGATTTTAGGTTTGATATATTTCAATCACTACAGCAAGAAACAGAACAAGAGATAGCATCTAAACCATACTATATTAAAAGAATATGGAATTACAAACAAATTCAAAAGATATTTCAAATAAGCACCAGACAGGATAACATATTGCCCTTAGACTTGAAGCTAAACCCTATTTCTGAGTGTTTTGAGAGCAGTTCTGAACACCCTTTTCTCCACAAGTACTTATTGATTTCATTCTAACTTAGGTAATCAGTTTAGCAAGACTCGTTAAAGATTAAAGCACTCCAAATCACAGAGTGCACTAGTTTCTGCCAGGCTCCAATACTGTGAAACATGAACCCTATTACATAACAATAGATTTAATCAATTTATTAGTACAGTAACCAAAATAATTAAAATACCACTAAATAACTAGGTTTTGGTCAGGGGGTTTTTTAACTTTTCCTTTAAGAAAAAAATTACCTCTACACAAAAGATCTTAAGATCAAGTCCACACAACTTCATCTTCTCTGGAAAATGCTCAAAAACATTCAAATATGGAATATGCCCTTCAACAACAAACCTGCATTAAAAAAAAAAGAAGACCAAATCAAAATAATGTATAGGATGACCAAGTCATATGTTCATTATAAAATTAATATACAAATCAACTTCTGATTTGAAATATTATCAGTATTATGCTACTTAAGCAATTCAACCTGATGTTACACACCCAAAATGCTTCACAGAACACAAACCAGTTCAATCATTTAACAGGCTTTTAAATTCAAGCTCAGATGTGACTGATAAATAACGTTATGGCAGTAAGCATACAATCAACAAGCTTACATGGAGTGTGTTCTGCACATTCTTCAACTACTGCATTTCTTGAACTGCTTTCCTTGGAATGGTATGGATTTTTTTTTTCCAAATTCTAAAGCTTTAAGTAAATTTTACTTTTAAAACACAGACTTTTCACTGGAGAAGTTTGAATCAGGTAATTTGATAGGGAAGAAAATCATAGAATGATGTGCAGATACATAGAACTGAAGCCACATTAATTACAGTTATTTTCAAAGAAGTATGACTGAGGTATGAATAGAAATTGTTTTGCATACTAATAAATAAAAATAGTTCCATTTTCATTTGCACACAAATAATGCATCTTTGTTGTTAAAAACTGGCTTTGGTAAGTGGTTGACAGTATTATTTGATATTTTTCTTGAATATACACACACATGTATGTGTGTGTGTGTATATACATATATATGCATATACGTGTGCATATACATACATATATATATATATATACATATATCTATATCATATATATATAGATAAGATGAGATGAGACTTAACAACAGATACC
>JAOTQP010001546.1:96855825-96913700 GCA_026413545.1 Cichladusa arquata | reverse complement strand
CACAGCCCCGGTACAGCCCTGGCACAGTCCCAGCACAGCCCCGGTACAGCCCTGGCACAGTCCCAGCACAGCCCCGGTACAGCCCTGGCACAGTCCCAGCACAGCCCCGGCACGGGCGCTCAGAGGCGGCTCCAACTCCCGCTGCAGAGCAGACCATCCCAGCACGCACAGGTGCGTCAGGGAACAAAGGCAGGAGCACTGGAACATTGGCTTAATCCCTGGAGTCAACTGCTTCACCTTTCACATGGATACCTGCGCTTAAAGGCAGCTCCATGACTGATGCTTCATTGTTAATTTCACATTCGACTCAATTTAAAATAATCCTCATTATATTTGTGGCCTTAATGATGGCACAAATTTCCTTTTATTTCTTCCAGTTTATGCAAGGCGTGACAACACGCAGTTACGTGCAGCTAATAATTTAAGAGTTTTATAGGCTTCTCGAGCAATATCTCAGTGCTACACTCAGTGGAATTTGCTATTAACCCTATACAAAAATAACAAAAAAATCCCAACTGCCATCTGGACAAGCCTCTTAGGGAAAGAAGGGTGTTGAGGTTTCTAGTCTGTACCAGTAACAGCTCAGCAGAAACTACACCAAAGAAAAGAATTATGAATCTTCACGAGAGTTTACAACAGACTACAACACGCTTACTTATGTTACATTTCAATGGACAAAACAATTTCTATGTTTGTCTGACTTCACCAAAATTTACTTTAAGTACCACTGAACTCTTTAACTAATTTCAAGTGATTTCAATGAAAGTGATGACTACTGGATGCTGAATTCAATCTCTGAAACAACCAACCAAGACAATAAATTATGGCCTGCTTAGGACTACCTTGCTGTTCTAAAACTTTAAGCAACAGACCTATGAAAGGCACAAGTACCAAGGAAGAAAGGCGTTCCTAGACATCAAAAAGGGGAAGAAAATTCAAGGGAATACTTTCACTAGAAATTCTTCACTCAATTCTTTCCTTTTCGTATTATATTTGTACAACACCCAAGATTCTGCATACACAAACATACGGTGACTCTTTACCTCAAAATAGGTTCTAGTATAATATTAAAAAAAATTTGCATCACCATTTTTACACCTTTTTCCACCCTCTCTAATTCTGTCTGGAGTTTTCTTATAGCTGCTAATCAAATTTCTCACTCTATTACCACTTCTGGACTTCACAAAATAGTGTAATGCATGCTTCTGAGGGTAGAAGAGGCAATATCACAGAAGAACAGAAACATGACATAAGGAGGATAGTATATAACAGGGGAATAAGAAACAAAGATACAGATAAAGAAGGAAGCAAGCAAAGAATAAAGCAAGAAAGAAAACCATCATAACTTTAAAACACTAGCAAAAGCTTTCAAATGTGCCTTGCAATGCATTCCCAGTATCAGGCATTGCAGCATTGTCTGGTATTACACCCGCCCAGTAGAATCTCATACACCAATTCTCTACAACATTTTAATTAAAAACCTCAGCATTCTGTAAATATTTTCCAGATGCTATTGTGAGCAGAAAATAGAAACTACTGGAATGCTAAAATATGATTTTTCATAGAGTGGGTCATTGGGAAAGCAGTAAAAAGACTGTGGAGACAAAAGATACAGAAATATCAAAAAGTGTAAAAAAAATTAATAAGCTAAATATATCTATGGGATAGAAAAAAAATACACCCCCTTAAAGAACAAATACATGTTTTCTAACATCAAAGTCATCACAGCTCTGCTGTGGGTTAAATAAGTGCTTATTCTTCAAAGCTGCTGTGTTTGTGAACATCTATCTTGGCAGATATAACAGCAATTTTTTTCCCACTCCAAACAGGAGGCATGGAGCAAACTTGCTACAAAACAGAACTTCCTCCTGCATTTCCCACTGTATTTCCAGGTCCTGTTCAACTTTTATCTCCATAGGTGGGGGTTGGGGGAGGAAGTCTTCTATTTCTGGTAGAATATAAAGTAGTACAGTGTCAAACAAGACTGAAAACTCTACACCTTCAAATCACTTCCTCCAATTCACTGTACACAAACACACTTTAAATCTATTTATATTTTAAAACTACAGAAAAATTGGTTTTCAGATAGTTCAGCTCACTGCTCCTACCTGAGACCTTGCTCACTGATGAGGCAAAGCTGCTGCAGTCGGTCTGCAGATCCCCCTCACTTTCAGAGAGAGACAGCAAGTGCAGAATGCTGGGTCTCTCTGGATCACTGTCCACATCAGTACTGCTCTCACATACCTGGGGTTTGTAAAGAAATGTTTGTATTAGCTACTCTTAGTTACGGTTTCAATCTTAACAAACCACATAAAGCATGACAGATGCAAAATTAGCAGAAGTTAAACCCCAAACTGTTCACATTTTTACTCCATGAATCACCAGTAAGTGAGGAAAAAAGAGGAAGTATTTTTAAAGGATTTCTCAAGATTAAACAACTTCTAGCGAATAGGTTTCAATCTGCTACAATGACCAGAAAGTTGGCAACACAGAATCAAAGCTTGACCAAATGAGTAACATCAAGAGAGCAGGCAGGAAAGGATGGTAGCTGACGATCCATTTTGCATTGTGATTTGTATTTACTGATTATCTATGTCAAGACAAAGCAATACTTTTATATAAGCAGTTTCAAACGCTCACAGAAATACTCATCTCTTGAAATGGGTAAAAAACTCCAAAACCAAAGAAAATGGACATGTGCAAGCCTGTTTATATGATCTCCTTCATACTGAAGTGACATTATTACCAGCAAGATATGTAGTCTAAACGAAGATTTCTGTTGTTGCTTTTAAAAACATACCGAATATCCCAGGGGTTTGAGCTTTCACTTACTGATAACGTTTTGACAGTTTCTGCAGCTGGTCTCTTGCAATATGCCTGCTTGCTCTTCTGAAGGTAACACCTCCAAAAATTGCACAGAATTTCATCCTGATAAACACAAATGGATGGTAATTAGCACAATATTTACAAGATCATTAATTGCTGAGAGAACAGAGCATAATTTCTAATTCAGGAATCAGAATAATATTCCCTCTCTAATTTTATGAACTGAGATTAATAAAATATGTTTCAAAATTTCCAAAGAAACAGATTTTAATTTCATATGCTCAGTGATTTTAAACAGGGACTTGTGTGACTCACTTTAAAAATGAAAATCTTTTAAAAATCCCACCTTCTGTAACACACACACACAGAGTGTACAACACCAATATCTACATACCTTCATTTGTGGATGAACTCCTAATGCTTCTAAAGCTTCCACCTGTTTCTTGAGTACAAGCTGAAAGCCTTCGCAAATATACCATTCACAGCCCCCCTCTAAGGGAAAAAAAGGGAGGCTATGTTTGTACCGTTTTGGGTTTCTTTAACCTTATGCACACTTATCCCCATATTGCTAGTTAATAATTTCAGATCCTAGTGCATAAACCAGCTACACTGAACACTCCACTAACTTCCATTTATTCACAGCCTTAAACGTGAAAAAAAGTTACTAAACAAGAACTTCACACATTTCCCAAGACTAATATAATTCATTATAATGCCTAGTGTGGCATTTGTAATTGAGCATTGTTAAATCACCAGTTTAAAAATAACTGAGAACCTGCCATTAAAAATGAAATATGAACATTTATTTCCCACCCCTGACACAGAAAACTGGAACATTACAGTAGTGAGTCAGGCAAAAAACAACCAATATCACCATGTGCTTTACCATTCTCTTACACAGAATCATACATGTTTAAATAAAAGAATATCCCAACTTCTAACAAATCCTAGCACAACACGAATTTCACAGGGAGTGGGCCTGCTCCAATCTACTGACTATTTCTCCAGGCTGCACTACAATTACTTTTCCCCCTTACCTCTCTAAATTTACTACTAACTATTTCTACAGGCTTTTGCTTTTAGAAATTTTCTCTGCATTTCTCAACTTCCTTTTTATTCCTTCCACACCTGTTCTTCACTACTTTTGTTCTCAAACACACCTTGCATCTCACCACCTTAGAAGTTATCTGCCCAAATCTTCTGCCCTGCTATAATGATGCTGCTCTTAACTGCTAACCAGTGAACTAACAGACACAGCTTACACCTATACATTCATGGAATACAGTGTAACATGGCTGCATTCACAGAAGGGACAGGGTGAAGACAAGGATTTCTTTCTTAAGAAGCCTGGGGGTTGGCTAACGACCTTCTCAACAGGATAAATGAAAAGCATGAGTGGTACAGGGCCCAGACTTTAAAAGGAATACAGGATAAGGAAAAGTGGAGGGGTCCTTTTCACACCTTCCTTCACTTCCACACAATTGCTCTTTTCAAAGGAATGTAGCAATCCACTGCCTCTGCATCGAGCAAAGGTAGATCAGCATATCAGAGAGAAAAATAAGCCCTTGCTTTATTTGGCATTTTAATGCAGTTTTGTTTTCTGGAAGTGGCAACAGCAATAAGAGATGTATCCAGCCAACACAGAACACACAGACAGCTCTAGCAGCAGCTTTACCACTACATCATTATGGCACAGATCCTCGTATGTAATGACCACTATTCTTCTGAATAGTCATGAAATTAAAAGCAAAAAAGTGACTCTGGAAGAAAGATGCAGCACTGGTTCAGCCATCGGAACTGCATGAAACCTCCTTCATGCAGTCTGTGAGCAGGGTGCAGGGCCAGGTGCCTGTAACACAGGCCAGACTGACACTAAGAGCTGGACCACCATCACATCTCACTTGCCAAGACAAAAAATCTCTCTGGTTTTGTGATAGCCATCACAGGGAAGGAACAAAGGATCACCACATCTGAATGCCACCAGTAGCTTCAGTGAGTATTTGCTTCCACAAATCAAAGCAGCAGTTAGTAATGCATAGCTCTATTCAATCAAAAAAACCTCACCACTGGGCTCACAGAGGTCATCTGTGGCTCAGGAAGCCACCAAGTGTCATCTCTGAAGGCTGTGACAGCATCAGGGAGGCGCATTTTGTTCCCACTCCTACAGTCTTTCCTGCCTATCCACTTTTGTTCTCCACCAAAGACATAATGGCCTAGGTGAACAGCAGCTGAACAGCCACTCTTTTGCAAAATACAGACAGAAACTCATACATACCACTTTCTTCCTGCTTTTTTGAACCTTTGGAGATTGTTTGGACTCTTGAATTTGTAATAAAATCAGTGTTTACAACTTCTCTAGTTCTCTGCAAAACAAGAATACATCTTAGCAAGGAAAAGACCCATGTCTAACTTGCACAGATTGCCCCATCATAAAACAAATGGAGGAATTTACTCAAAATTCCTACACTAACAGGAGATGAGACAGCCTGAACTTTTCAATCAGAAATTTCAAAAATAGACAATTACTATCACGGACATACAGGTGGCATGCACCAGGCTTTGCCTACATTTGGACTGCATGAAACACAGCAACACCCAGGCAATGCTTCTAAGGCATCTTGAGAGCACACTGACACCACAGCTACAGCAACACAGCAGGCCACGATGGCTCATTCCAAATGTTGTGATTTCAAGGAACATTAGTTTTAAACAGTGTCAACTAAAGCACGAAGAAGGAGAATAAAAATACTGCCCTCAATACCAAGAAGAAAAATTTGGCATTTTCTTAAAGTCAAGAAGCAATCAGAATAAACCTTTTCCAAGGCAGTAACTCATCTTTTTACCTCAATAACGTTGTGACAAGATCTACAATAAAATCCACCTCCATCAGTGAGACCCCAGTTCACTTCTGAACACTGGGCACAGCGCTCATTAAAATCTCTCTGAAAGGAAGAAAAAACAGTAGACTTTCACATTTGCTCAGGTAAAACAAATGGCTTTATTACTAGGCTACTGCACAGCTGCCGAGATTATTTCTAGAGGAGAGTATTTACACCCTTTGTGTTAGCTCTGGCTGGTAACAAGTGATCATCGCACTTGCCACCAGCCACAGGAAACTCTGAACACGTAATTACAGCTGCCAAGCGCCAGCTCCCGTGTGTCAGCGTCAGAACAAGCGACCCACGCCTCGCACACACGTGGCGGAGCTTTAAAAAAAACATATCCATCACAAATGAAAAAGGAGACGAAAACTGGAGGAGGAGGCGAAAGGAAAAATACGTTTCTAAACCAGCAAAGAAACACACACGTTGGGAGAAAGCCCGCACGAGCCGGTGCTTCCCGGAGAAACCGGAGAGGGAAGGAGAAGAGGGAAACCCACAGATTAAAACAAAGTGGTTTCCAGAAACGCCCACGTGCGTGCTGGGGAGGGGCAGCTCCGCCGGGCCCGGCCGGCGGCACATCCCCGGCCGAGACCGAGCAGCGGCCAACTCCGGGGGGCCGGGCAGAGCCGGCCCGCCGCTCCGGGCCCGCTGTGGGCAGGCAGGACCGGACCGGGCCGGGCCGGGCCGGGGCAGGCCGGACCGCCCGCCGGCGCCTCCCCCTGTCCCCCCGCCGCCCGCAGCCGCTGCCCGCCCGCCGGGGAGCCGCCCCCAGGAGGGACCCAGCGAACCCCGCCGCCCCACCGTGTCCTCCTCGTCCATGGCGGCCGCGCCCGGGCCGCACCGCGAACCGCCCCGCGCTGCGATGGGCCCGCCTGGAAACGCGGCCCCGCGATTGCGTTCCGGGCTCGGGGCACGGCGGCGCGCCCGGGGGACGCGGCGCTTCCAGGGGGTGCTGCGTGCTTCGCTGAGAGGACAGAGATGCAGGTGTTAGACATGAGACGGGATGAAGAAATTCCTCCCTGTGAGGGTGGTGAGACACTGCGCAGGTTGTTCAGGGAGGCTGGAGGCCGGGTCGGATGGGCCCCGCTCTGGTGTGAGGTGTCCCTGCCCATGGCAGCGGGGCTGCGGCCCGGTGATCGGTGCGTCCCTTCCCATCCCTTAATATTCTGTGATTCCATGACCTCTGTGCTTCAGCCACGGAGGGGATGTGGGGTGTCCCAAGGGCTGGAGGGCACATCTCATCAGAGAATCACAGAATCAGTCTGGTTGGAAAAGACCTCCTGAGGTACCGAGTCCAGCACCATGCCACCCAGACCGTGGCACTCATTGCCATGTCCAGTCTGACCTCAGAGACCTCCAGGGATGGTGTCTGCCACATCCCTGGGCTGCCCATTCCACAGCCTCATCACCACTTCCGTGAATAAATTCTTGCTGATGTCCAGCCTAAACCTCCCCTGGCGCATCTTAGAACTATAACTACATGTGCAGCTTAAGATTAAGACTATGTGTGCCCTCTGAGCCTCAGCCCATCGCCATCCTCTCCACAGAGCTCCTGCGTCCTCACCCTCACATCGCCTCACCCCAGCTGGTGACCGCCAAGGCTGTGCCAAGGCTGTGCCACGGCTGCTGCTGCCTGCAAAGGAGGCAAAGAACTCATTTAACTATGTAAAAGTGTTTGCAGATCCTCGAATGAGGGAAACTACAGTCTGAAATCCACTTTCAATTAAAAAACAACACCCAAACCTCCAGATCTTGATGTAGGTCTCTAATTTCTTGCATGCTAATAATAATGTTTAAAGATGTCTAAACACCAAGATCTGTTATTGCAGTGAATTTGCCCACAAAATTGGAGAACAGGTTTAGGCCCTTTAAAAAAAAAAAAAAGTCCACTAAGTGAAAGCATGGGAAAAAATTAAAGTTAAAATATACATAGAAAGAGGTGAGGCTGCCTTGACAGCTGTGGTTACATTGATGTTGGAGGATATGTAGAGAGCTAGAGGGGAACTGTTTATGTTTAAGAAAAAAGTTATTACTCATACCAACTGTGATCTTTTTTCAGTGTGGGCTGAACATTTGTAACACCCATTAAAGAGAATTACGCATGTAATTCCTGCCATGTTAAAAAGGTGATTGTCAGCCTCACAGAAATGTAGCTAATACTTTGATGAAACAGATCCTACTTGTGTTTTAATTTCCATATTTTTTGTTTGTGGAAGTACTGTTCTGGGAAAGCAAGGCCATTTCATGTGACAGAGAGGGTTTGATCTTTTTCTAATATATTTCTAAGATTAAATACTACCTTGAAAAAAAAATCAGGACATCTGTACCTGTGATAAGAGAGGAAGAGGTGTGTTCCAATGCAGAAGATAAGGCACTGCTCCTGCTGACAGCAGTGCTCATGTGTGACGACGCTGTGAGCAGGCAGTGGGACTGCCCAGTGGATTTAACTAAATTGAAGAATTTGTTTAAATTAAGTGTGGAACTGATTGCTTTGATGAGGCAGGACCTCATAGTTATGTCTTCTGTTTTCTAATTACAGCTGGTCAATAAAATATTAAAGGAAGTGTAATCACAGGACTGCCATTTTGTCAAAACCTGAACACTTTGTATCCAATGCCAGTAGTTGAAGATAAGAAGAAAAGAAGATGTGGGGGACTGCACAAGGAACTGTGTAGGTATAATTGTGGCCATACTGGTGCAACATGCCAGTAAAGTTTTTGAACAGGAAAGCCCTTACTCTCAGCTGCTGGACAGCCCACACTGCTTCTCTGAGCTGCATTTTCCATGCAGGTGAAAACAGATGTGAAAAGGTACCAAATTTTGGAAAGGAATTTGTGCAATGACTAATGTTGATATTGCTGGTTATTTATTAGTGTCCAGGCTCTATAAATGCAAAGTTTCTATTGGTATTTCTGAAGTCTGTCAATTAATTAGTGCAGACCACTAATCTGGTAGAAAAAAAAAAATCAAAGTATAATAGGGTTACCAAGTCTTATAACTATTTCTTAAATATTTTTTGAAATGACATGTATAAAACCAGTTTTTCAGCATATAAAATTATGTGTAACCTTTGTCCCTAATTACAAGTTACCCAAGCATACTGATAGGGGTATGATAATTTCAAAGCCAGGAGACAGACTGTCTTCCTGCTTCAGCTCACTTTTCTAATTAAGATCATTATGCATAGTAGTCAGATTGATTCAAGGCTTAGATAAATAATATGTCCTGTTGTTTCCATTGATTTGAATTTTTAATGAACTGAGTTCCATTGCTGATACCACATTTCTGGTTCTTGTCTGCAGACTTTCTGCATGTGAAAATGTAAAGAATACATATTGGACTGAAAGACATGTCTCTTGGCCTGTCCTTTGGGTTATTGTTTATGAAATTGTGCTAGCTCCAGGATACAAACTTCTGTGGCAGAGATTCTCCCCAGAGTCTTTACCCATTGTCAGACACCTACAACAAAGAGTTAGAGCAGAACAGCAACCTCAGCTGCTCCAAAGATTGTGCACATGAATACAGGGCAGATCTACCAGATTCAAGTTTATAGAAAACGCACACAGTCATAAACACACAAAATTTCAACTTTGCACCTCCTCTCAATGGAAGAACACATGTTTAAAGGCAGATGGAAAACAAAAGAGAAATTAGGAGAACAAAAAGCACATGGCTTCACTCTAACTGATCTTTAGAGCCCACGCTGTGTAGAAAGGGTCAGGGGGAGAAGCTGGGCCAGCAGCGGAAGCAAAGGTGCAGCAAGTTGTGCAAGGACAAAGGTGGGAACAGCAGCAAGGCGTAGGGGTTACAGCAAGCTCGGCAGGGGAGGATAACCAGGGAGGGGCTGAGCTCAGCAGAGCTTTGAAGGAAGCGACAAGAGGAATGAATTTAACGTTACAGCTCAGACACACCCAGCATTGCCTTGTGATAGTGTTTGTTATGCAGCTTCAGCTTTCAAATTTTATTGGTTAAATAAATTTCTATTCCTGTTGTGAAAAACATGAAAATATGACCTCAAACATACAAATCAACAGGAAGCAAATAATCTTTTTTCTTAAAATTTACTCAGGTTTTCTTAATATTTTCCTAGGAAATAAGCAACAAGAATTTGAATTTTTGACTACCAAAAGCAGCAATATTGTACCCAAGAGGGAGGGCAAAGTGATCCAGTCTTAGGCACTGAGTTTGGGGTTCACACCATCAGCCTTTGCTTTGCCCATGTGCTGCAGCCCAGCCCATCTCACACAGATAGACTGTGGTGCCACAGTCCCACCCTAGTTTCAGCTGTGGTCTCCCTGCCACAGGGAGCTGGTAATCAGCTGTAGGGTCACCCAGCCACGGGTTTGGAGACACAGACCTCAGGGCAGGACCTTGCATTCAGGTGCTCTAGCAGGTAAAACTCTGGGAGGCCGTGCTACCACATGGCCAGCCACAGAGGGACTTGGGAGGTGTGCCTGGGGATGCTGAAGTTCTGGCTGGGGTCAAGTAAATACCTCATGGTGTGTCCTAGCCTTCAAAGGCAGGATCTCTTTCCTTAGGAGCACCACACTGCCATCGTGCTGTCCATACTCTCAGAGATTGCCCCCCTCAGTACCTGGTGACTATGTTAACCTGGTCCTACAGAGGTATGGGGTAGGGGAGGGACACTTGTAGGAGAGAAGCCACACAGAACAGAGCAGGCAGTGGGCATATGAATGTGCCATTCCACAAAGGCATCTATAATGCCTTTATTTTCTTGTTTTTTCAGATTTTATTGAGCAATTGACATGAAACCTTTCCTCAAATTGTAATACTTCAGTAGTGTCAGATTTTGTCTAGTTTTCACCTTTACTGAAAGAAAAATATGCTGCATACTAAAAGGAATCTTGACTTCCACTGTGGCATCCATAGAGCCATGTTAAATGTTCTCAAAATCATTCTGGGGTGTATTTAATCCACAAAAGCATTGATATTTTTAAAGGAATCGAGAGCCACCTTGTGGAGCTGGGATTAACAAAGGGGTTCCAAATAATGCAGCTGGGAACAACTACTCACTGCTAGAAATTCAGATCCAGTATGGTCCTGGAGATGGTCAGCCTGGGAAACATGCACCATGCACATGTCTGTGCATACTCAGTGCACAGTGCAGCACAGAACTCCTCTGCTGGCTAAGACTGGGTAGCAAAGAAATGTATTTGTGGGCAGTGGCAGGCAGGAATGTAAAACTGTCAGAAAAATGCAGAAAGCAGCAGAATCAGGGAAGCAAAGTAAAGTGTTCATTATGACCTACACAGTCTTGGTGTGTGGGGGGTGTTGCTCGCAGGGCATTTTTCACCATATAATTAATTAAGCCCTCAAAAATGCTGATAAGTTTTGGAATCATTATGTGTAGATTTCTGTCATAGGCTTATTTTCTTCTGCAGTCATTTATTAACATAGAGAATTATGATTGCCAGAGCTCAAATACTCCATAACCAGGGAAACAGCAAAAATGGGATCACTAATGTGAGACTTGTTTCTTCACAGAAATAAAGAGCAGTCTTTACTTCTCAGTCTCTGAGGCTGCAGCAGGGACTATGAAATGTTTCATTTACCATTTCAGTCCTCATGATGGACTCTGAGCTGCTTGTCAGTACTGATATGTGGATACCAACACATGATCTTGCCAAAGAAAAAAGGTATTTGCTTTTTTAAAAATCTTCTTGGTCTTTTCCAAGAACTTTATGCAGCAGCAACTTTATCCTCAGCACATTAGGTGATACATTAAAAATGTATTTTATGTAGGGACAAATTTTAAAATGTCTCTCTGAGTAGTAGACCTTTAGTATCTGAAGAAACTCAAAAAATGCCTGCCAAAAAACCAACAAACCAGACTGTGATGCTGGAGAAGCCAGCACTGAGGCAAATGGCTGGTAGTCCTCTGATAATCAGTCTGGTTATTGAATCATGATACACCTGTCCTACGTGCTTTACCCATTTTCTGCTGAGTGAATTTTAAGTTCCAGAAGCTTTTAAAATCAGTTACACACTAGCAGAGCTCAAAGTTAAGTTAAATTTCAGAACAGATGCCCCTTTCAAAATCTGTTAGTCAAACAGTCACTAATATCCCAAAGCATGGTACAAAACAAGTAGAATGTGAAAGCAACCTGAGAAGCCATTCTTTTTAGACCAAGTCTTAACAGACTAACCCAGCATATCCTTTATGCTTAATAGAGTTCAGTTTTCCCCTTTGTTCAAATGTTGTTTTGGTAAACAGGAGATATCTATGGGTATCATTAATGGTTGCTTCAGACTGGATTAATTTTTCCCCTAGTAATTTAAATGTAACCACTTATAAGATGACATGTGGTAGTAGAAGAAAATTCATAAAAAGGCACCACAAGGGTGTGGCAAGGAGTCAACAACTTCTGGTTTCAAAACTGTGGAAATCTCAAAAAAAACCTCTGCAACCTTTCCTGCTGTTCTTCATTCCATCATGCTTCCAAGAGGCCATGGTACATGGATGCAAAGAGCACGGAGAGCAGATTTTCAATGTTTGTGCCAAAAAAACTATGGTAGATGATTCCACATTATAATAAGTAGAGGTGAAGGAGAGCCAAATCTAGAAGAAATAGAGATAAGTAGAATGCAATTCCCTATTTTCAGAATGTTCCCAAGCTTTGGTCTCAAGTCTGCACTTTTCAAGTTGTCTCTGTCAAGAAGGGAATATAGCAGCATTCAGGAGAATCCAGAAGAACCAGTAGGATCACCCTAGCCAGGGTGCTGTACTCTTCAAAACCAACATACATGTTCAAGGTTGCAAAGGATGTTTGATAAATGCTGTTCTAAACTAGACACAGTCCTGGCAAAGTGAGTTTTCTGTGAAGAAAATTAAACCAAGAATAGTATCTAATATGCCCTTAAAATAAAGAATAGAATATTGTTTCTCAATTTCTATTCCCCACCCACAATACACAGCTTTTATTATAGTTTTTATTGTAAATACATATGCAGATTAGTGGAGCTTAAGAGTAGAGTTTAGAAAGACAAATTTTCTGTTTTAACTGCACTATTTTTAAAAACTGCAATTAAATTTATAGGACCCCCTGCAATTCATGAACTAATTTTAAAGGGTAGGCTATAAAACATAGTAGTGGGTGCTGCTAATAAAAATGAAAATATAGTAAAGTTGAGCCATAGCTCTGCTTTGATTTACAGTCTCATTTCCCCAGTGGGTTTTGCCCTCTATTTCTCACCATCTATTTTTCTGTCCCTTTCCTTCTGAAGAAAGAAAAGGTCACCATCCTTATTCAAAACTTGATTAAGTCTGTAAGTTACAGCATGCTATGGGACCTAGAACATATTGTGTCTCAGCAAGGCTCAGTGCTGTTTTGAGCTCACCAGTGCATTAGGGTATTTGTGGTGGTGGTGTTACTAAATAGACCTTAATGACTAAGGGACAGAGCTGTAATGGTTCTTTTTTTGTCTCACCACTAATAATATAATTAAAAGAACTTTTTTCTGTAGATACACAGAAAGGTCACAGAGGAAAGCTTTGCTCCTTCAATGATGAATCATAAAATGATTATGGAATCAGAGAATGGTTTGGGTTGGAACAGACTTTAAAGGCCATCCAGTTCCAAACCCCCTGCCATGGGGACACCTTTCACTAGGTCAGTTTGCTCAGAGCCCCATCCAACCTGGTCTTGAGCACTTTCAGCAATGAGGCATCCTCAGCTTCTCTGGGCAACCTGTTCCAGTGTCTCAACATCCTCATAGGAAAGAATTTCTTCCCAATTTCTAATATAAACCTATTTCTGCACATCTTTGTTTTAATTATTAATTATATGATGGGGACATCAAACGTGCAGAAAGTCAGGATGCGTCTGACTCTGTTCTCTGTGAAAACCTGTTAGAGTACTGCAAATTGTGTTTCAGCCCTGTTTTATCAGTACAATTCTAGCAAATCTTTAGCTTAAGAGGGTGCAATTCACAGTGACAAAGGGATCATGCATTATAATTAGGAGAAAAGTGCTAAAGCCAAATTTTAAGAGCTTTTGTGCAATGAGGATGAGAAGAAGAAAGCTAGGGATGAGTCATTATATTTTCAGCTTTTTATGTTTCATCTTAAAACATAATGGTTTTTGAAAAGTGTTGTTTCTGCTTGAGGACAGTAATTTAATTATGATTGAAAGTTGTCCATCTGGTGGCCTTTTAATGCCGTTAAAAGTACTGATTGTATCCCTGCAGTGGTTGTTTTTCTGTTTTTAATCATGAAGCTGTTTAGCTCTTCATTAAAGTATGAGCTTCAAGATCCCACACAAAACTTGCTAAAAGACTGGAAATTTTCTCACCCATTTCAGTGGATTTTTGATCATGTCTACTTGGACACTGACCCAGGCTAGGTGTATGAATGCACATGGCAGCAATTATCACAGAAGATTGCATTTAGCCTGAGCTCACCCTTGGGAAACAGAAGTATCACTGTCACCACTTGCAGATGGATCTGTAGATCTGCACACCACGAGTTGTCTTAGTCAGATCAACGCATAATCCTGGAGCACGTTATTCTGGAGTGATAGCTTACTATTGCATCAGGGATTTCACTCCCTGCCATGTCTTTGTTATTTGGAATTTTTTGTTTGTTTGTTTTTGTTTTTTATTTATACCTGCTTTTCTGTTCCTGGTAGGTGAAAAACTTTTAAGTAATAATTTCCTTACAGCCTCCCTTTCTTGGTTTAGTCCGCACACAGAAAATGTTTTACTTTGGCTATACAGCTTTAAAAATAATAATTGTCTTTCTCTATCCCTGCTGCCTACCCAAAGCATCTCTTTCAATGAGTTCTACTCAGAAGATGCTTTGAGAACAGGAAGGTGGGATGCAATTCCCCAACATACATGCTCTGGGAAGCCCACCCTCACCCAGAGGAAAACCCAGCACATTTCTGTGTAATAAAGTCACCTTTGCTTAGTGGTCTGCTCACAGTCTGAAGGTAGCGTGGGGAATCATGTGGCCTCATGGAGTAGGAATTTGTCTTAATTTTACTCAGGAATTTTATTTTTTTTTCTAATAGTAGCTAAAGAGATGCTTGTTTCTCATATAGATATAATGTGTGGTAAAAAGGCCACGTGCCCAAATTACTGGTGCCTTCACCATCTTAATTCCATTTCTGCTTTTTAGCCATACACTTAAGACATTACATGCTAGTTCAAGAGTATACACAAGGTAGGGAAGGGAGAATTTGCTGCTTTTAAAATTCTAGTGTTCTCTAAGCATCCTTCACAACCACCTGAAAGGAAGAAAAAGGAGATCTTAAAGTCAGACCAGGAATCTTATTTTCGTCTGTCCCTGTCCATAAGACAAGGGCAAACAAACCTAAACAACTGCATAAACAACATCCACCCATCCCCAGAATTGCTCACACCATTTAGGCAATTTAGAGCAGTAAACACAGATAAGCAATCTGCATAGAAGCAGCTTTAGGTGACCACAAATGGATACCGCTGTTTAATTCAACCCTCTCTCACCTAAACAAGTTTGTTTTCTCAGCGGTGTTTATTTGTATAAGGGAGTGCTAGGGAAAAAATTCCATCCTCCTCCAGATTATCTGCTTCAATGTTGTGAAAATTCAGTATTTCCCCAGCATGAGAATATATTCCTCCTACAGACACAATCTGTATTTTGTGGTCTCGCCAACATTTGTTAGCTGGTTGTTTTTTTTTTTTTCCCTGTAGCTCATAGCATTTAGCTGGGACTAGAGCTGATCTTTGAAATGGGAGAAGTCCTACAAAGCTCAGTATGGAAGGGAAACCCCATCTGATCAGCATTTCTGTCTCAAGGGGCAGGAAAATGCGGGAAGGAAGTTTGAAAAAGTAAATTGGGGAATGGTGACAGGGAAATGTTTTTCTCCTTTTCATAAATTTTCTTCTCCTGGACAATGGAAATGGTGAGAAAAAAGGTAAGAAAAGCTTTTGTGTGATTCTTTTTTTTTTAAAATCCACAGTGAAATAGTTGTCTGGCTCAAAATTGTAAACATGTCAAGTTGTCAAAATGTTTTTCCCTAGCTCAGGCACATTTCAATCTTCTTCACTTTCCTGTGAAAACGTACAGTATTAGGCAATGGCTCCTCCTGTGTGGTGCTGCTGGCATGGATACTGGAGGCTGCACTTGCTGTCAGTCCTACTGGGCCATAGCTTGGTTAATCTCCAGGTATAGGATCCCAGTCAGAAGAACCAATCTGTTTCAGTTCCCTTCATCTGTCTTCCTTCTTGTCTTTCTATGCAAACACAGACCTGGGAGGGGTGGAATAAGGGAGCCTGTGTTCTTGCCCCCCGTCTCTGGAGTTTTGTGGTCTCCCTGTTCAGGCCAAGGAGCACACCTGGGGCTGGATAGGTATGCTGGGGTAAGGAAATGGAAGCAGAATGGAAAAGGGAAATAGACGTAGGATGAGAACTTCTGTATCAGCAACTGCATTCCAAAGGTGGAGCTACCATAGCTTTCCCCTATCTATACCCAAGCACAAGAGGGTCTTGGAAACATCTTCAAAATCCACATCATCCTCTCCAAAGAAACTTGAGACATTTCCCTGATACTTAGGGACTGGCACATGAGCTTTGAAATTTCAGGGTGATGGTCTTTGAGATACCTCAGACTTTGCCAAGGTAGTGAGAAATTGTCTGTATTTTATTCTCTACTGCAGCCCAGTGCAACCTTTTTCCTGGCAAACAAAAGATCTGCATATGCAAGGTGAATACATGAAACTGGTGCAGAAATAACATCTGAAGTGAAAATCTGCCCACTTTCCACACTTACTCATTCTCAAACCCATGAGAAAAAACAGCACATGGTTTACTAGTTTGCTTTGTTATTTCCAAACTTGCAGGAAGGTCCTTTCAACAAAATTATATAGTCAAGTATGTTAAAATAATCCATTCACAAAGGAAGTCTGAAATAACTTTGAAGCATGGGCTGACAATGACAGAAGGTACTCATATGTGACCCTTAGCTTCAAAAGAGTTAAGAATGTGCTGGCAACAGCACAGAGATTATCTCCACCCACACAGGAGAACATACATGGTGGAGTAGCTCGGTAGCACACACGGAAACAAAATAGTCTAGCCCAGAATTATCCTTGTGAGGGAAAAAGTCCTCTCTGCTGAGTAGCAGAGAGCTTCCAACCTGGCAAACAGATCAGAGACCTCTGCTCATGTCTGAACTCTCCATCCTTATGTCTTTATCACTCCTTGCATAGGGTGTAACCACCTAGAGAAAGAGCAGCTAAAATTTTTACACATTCTGGCTGTGAAAAAAATCCAAGGTGTAAAATATGATCCAGGTCTTCAGAGCACCCCCTGATGTCAGTGGTCTGGGTGTCCCATGGAGGTGCTGACCAGCTGCTGCAGAGCACTCCCCAGTGTCTGGGGAGATGCTGCTGGGGTGTGCTGGGCTGGCAGAGCCACCACATTGCTTCTCCCTGGGTTTGCTGACACTTTCCACACAAATGCTGCTGTGCACTCCTGGCTCCATAGGCTTCATCATTAAGGAAGGTAAAGTAATATGTGAGGAGACTGAGAAGAAGTAAAATTAACTATTTATATCTCTCAATATTTAATATGTAGCTGCAATTGTCACAGCTCTCCACTCAAACATCACATTCTGGGAATGTCTTGTATTAAGAAGCAGACATTGAGGATGGGTTTACATACAATTTAAACATTCTCTGGGCCTAACTCAGAATAGTATCATGAAGAACATTCCCACTAGAACCAAAAAAACCCAGAATATGTTTCTCAGTCTTTTTCTGAGGCAGGAAGATTAAAAAAAAATCATGTTTGCTACGTCTTTTTGAAACTCTCTATTTATGAATCACAATTTGATTGTCCCTGAACCTCAGGGTGTGTCACGCTCTTTCTGTCTGGGATACTTATCATCAGGAGAGCATGAGGTTCATTGGACATGTGGTCACTGTGGTCAGTTCACAGCGACTGGGCAGAAAACTGTTGTTTACAGAATGTATGTGACAAGCTGGGTCCTCTTTTCCATTCACCTTCCCTGCCCTCCTCAGGAGTGTTAACTCCTTTCGTCTCCTAGTCAGTCTTATCAGTAGCCTTTTAACCCCAAGCACACAAAATGAAGCACCTGAAGGAGGCAATATCTTAACTGAGGATTTTCACTGTAAGACCCTTTGGGAGCAGCTGACAGCCCTTTGCAGTTTCCTTCTTACTGTCTTATCTAATCTCAGGTATTGCTGAATGGGAAAGCTATTGGTGGCTGAGAAGCAATGGTGACAGCCACCAGTATCCCAGTGCTGGGGAAGAGCTGGAGGGTGCTCTGGCAGGAAATCATCTGTCCAGCTGCATTGAGGTGTCAGGTGTATTTAGGATCTCACATGATTAACAGCATGAAGTTAAATCGGGATATAGCAGTTATATCAGTTATATTAGGTTAGATATCAGGAAGATGTTCTTCACCCAGAGGGTGTTGGGCACTGGAACAGGCTCACCAAGGAAGTGGTCACAGCACCAAGCCTGACAGAGCTCAAGAAGTGTTTGGACAATGCTCCTGGGCACAATGTGTGACTCTTGGGTTTGTCCTTTGCAGGACCAGGAGTTGGACTTCAATGACCCTTGGGGGTCCCTTCCAACTCGGGACATTCCATTATTCTGTGATATATCCAAATTCACTTGTACTTGGGCTTCTGCAGTGCAGGCTCCTGGTGCTGCTGCTAGCACCCACACTCAGGAAGTACATTCCAGTCCTCTAATTTCAGCTTATTAGGAACATCTATAATAAAGCTCCTAATTTCAATCATTTGGATCATACCTGGGTTACATGCCTGAAGTGAGCAGTGTGAAAAACAAATGTGTCTTACTCCCAAAGTGATAGAAGCCCCTGAAACACTGTACCCATACTCCCACAACTGCATGCATTCATGTGTATACTGTAGGGCCTATAATAGTTCAAAAAATACTATCGTTGGCAGTTCCCTGTCTGAAAAAGTGGAAGAGACTTTCATATCAGTTCCCATTTCCTTTTCTAAGCACCCTCAGTGCTGGCTAGGTGCAATCTAGGTTCTGTGGAGGTTTGCTGCAGCACAAGGTATTGCTGATGCACGTTTCCTTGCTGCAGTAGCTGTTGTCAAACCTGCCCCAAGGAAACCCTGTTCCCCTTCCCATGCCTTACACTGGTAGATCTTCTCATATTACAGTTTATAAAGCATCAGTATGGATGCACACTGTACACTTTTAAACACTTATCAATGTTTCTCAAGAGTAAAGCAGGTAGGAAGCTCTCTGTGCTGTGACAGAAGTTAGGTTTGGCTGCTGCATTGCAGCGAGGCTGGTGTTGCCTTGTTTAACACAGATTTCCTGACAGTAAAGTCGATACTTCTACACATTTACATAGTTGGTTGCCAAGTTTGAAACAATAAATATGGTGAAACAAATACAAACAGTGTAAAGGAGTTTTCAGGCTTTCAAACGTAGCTGTGATTTGCAGTTGTGCAGCTGTGCCCAGCCCTGGAGCAGAGCTGCAAGCAGGCTGGTGGCTATCAGAGCTGTAAATACCACCAGTGTTTTCTGTGTCCTTAATAAATAACAGCTGTGGGGGCTCTGGTGGTGACACTCTGAAAGCAAAAGCTTAATAGATATCAGAGAACTTGCCTTATAAAAAAATAAGAAAAATAAAAAATAAATAATTCAGAGAATGAGAAGCAGCAAGGAAGAGTCTGCATGTGGGCACTTACTTTTAGTTTCACTTCCACAAACAATATAAGATGCATAAATTATTCTCTCTATGCTGGGAAAAAAGGTGCAGCCCCAGAACTATTAACAATGGTGGAACCTTTGACTTCAGCATTTTAGCACTGTGGAGAAACACACATCCTTCTGAAATACTGATAGAGTGACTAAGCCATGTGCATGCAACAGTTCCTGCATTTACTGCTGGTTGGAGCTGTGTCATCTCACGTGGATCCAGTCTGCAGACAAGCACCTTTCTATTATGGTGAGACAATGAATTAGGTAGAAAATCATGCTATCTCATTAAGGTAAGATTCTAGCATTCTGCAGGGGAATATTGGCTGGTGGGCAAAGGCAGCATTTGGAGAAGATGTGCAAAATTTGAATCTGGAGGAGAGCTTCAGTTCTTCCCTTCACAGCTGCCTTTGTTGCTTCAGGTAGTAAGGATGGCAAGGAAACCAGACCTGAAACAGGGTCCAGTTCCTTTCCAGGTCTTGCCAAAATCTTTACCAGGATCTTCGCCAATGGGAATGGCAAGGGCAGTGTCCTTCTCTCTGCTAGAGTCACCTCTCAGAGAGATCCCAGGACATTATGGGGGCTATAACATGGGGGCTGTTCTCAAAGTGAACCTCTGCTGGAGATGGAAGCTGCACCTGGCAAGAGAGATGCAGGTTGAGGTCTCATAGCACACTCTTCAATATAAAATGTGTTATAAGCTGTGTTACTTCCAATGCAATAAGCAATGCAAATAAAGATGTTTATGGTATATTGTTTTTAGAAATATCCTTTTTTTCCCATCAAATTGTGTACCTAATAGATCACAAAGTACTAATGTGTTTTTCAAAGCCTTTTCATAACAATCTTGCTTTTTAATTTGAGGCAGTTAAACTATCAAATAAACAAATTCTTACATTTCCAATAAATGTGTGTATCTGGATGCCTCCTAGTAAAAAATCAACAAATCATGTTAGTAACATATATTGTGTTATACAGGTTAATTTATCCTTGAACAGACCATTAAATATATAATGATTTTAAATTACATCATTCATACCCACGGACATTCTACTGATAAACCACATTTAGAAGAAACAGCTGCATAAATATTTATTAATTGAGCCCCTAAGCAAATGGTTACAGTAATAAATTATTTGCCATGTTTCTAAATAATAAAACTGGGCTGAATTCCTAACTGATGCAGTGCCACTGTCTTCAGAACACCCTGTTTGTCTCGTTGTACTTAGATAATTTGTTACTTGCACTTGACCAAACAGTTTAGAATTCTCTTGAGGTGTATGTACAGTTTTACATTCCTGTTCTGGAAAATCTTGTAGCTGGTCCTTAACAAAGACCTTTCTGTAGGAATAGGGGTTTCAAATTATGTGTTTCTAAGGGTTCAGCTTTCTGGCATATAAATAGCTCAGGGGCCTGCTGGGGAACAAGTATCTATCCCAATCTTTGATGAAGTATCAATGAAAATGTAATCCTCTACTGTCATTTGCAGTTTTTTCTTTAGTTGAATCCCAGTATTGCTTTCATGCCACTGTCCCATTAAACACATCATTCATTTATCTGCATTGTACTGCAGTGACTGACAGTAGATAATTCGTCACACATTTTAAATACTGTGGGTATGTATCTGCTGTTTCAATGCTGGACTATAAACTGCCACTTCTCTAATATATTTGGCTTCCCAGTGTTTTTATCAGTTTGAGATTTCCACTTCTTATCATTACATTGATTTGCACTGTGGGTTTGGAAGTGTTATTTTTGATGGTTTCCAGTTTACGCATTGTTTTCTTGAGGCAAACATCAAGGAGAGACCATGATCATTCTCCTAGGGAAAAAAACTTTGCCAAACTAGGTAGATTTGGAAGACTCCTCTCTAAGCAGAGCTCAGAGAAAGAAACAAATATTTCTGTCCGGGACTACATACTGTTACTGTTTGAGCAGATTTAAAAATCCCACTATCCATCTGGGAGCTTGGTTTGCTTTGGCTGCCAGAACGAGTGTGCCCAGCACCCCAGCAGCCAGCCCTGGGGGTTCCCAGGGTCCCTGGGGTGGGTTCACCTGCTCCCATCTCCCATATATTCCGTCTCCTCTGACAGCTGAATCCAAACATGGTAAATCCCATGAAGCAGGCAACTTTGAGTCAATAGGGAGCTATGGGCTACATAGTCTCCACATTTATTTTGTATTTCTGAATTTACTGCTTGTAAAGCTGCAGTAGAGGAGCCCCACCATAAAACTCCATCCCATAAGCACTGCTCTGCATTAACCCCCAGTCAAGCCCTAAAATCTGGCTTGCAGAGGCTGCTGTTTTGTATGTCTTCCACGTATTTTTTTACTCCTAGTTAACTTTCCCTGAACCCACGAAGAGCAGAATTGCCTTAAACGTGGGGTATGATTGACTGCAGGAGGTGACTCAGTGACTGTGCTGTATTTTTCAGTAATGGCATTCTCCAGGCTTCTGCTGGAATTTGTGTAGTTTATCTATTGATCGGATGAATTGCTGCCTTTGCCAGCTATTTGTCATCTCTCACTAATGTTTGGAATACAGAAATACATTTTAGAGTGGGGTGTTGTTTTATTTTTATTTTTGGCAGCCTGGTGAATGTTTTATTCCAGTAGCAACATGGAGCTGTGCTTGATGTGTTACAGATACCTCTTCAGCTCTGAGACTGGGGATGTAAAGATGTTTTTGGCTCAGCATACAGTATCAGCACATATGGAAAACACAAATGGTCACAAAAGCTTCTTGATTTAAAAGGTGGGATTTATTTTCTTTTTACTAAAGCTCTGTAATTTCCAGAGTGTCAGATATTTAGTGTGATGACCCTTGCTTTGCTTATTGCACTGAAGAAAACCTTAGCTGGGGATTGAAGCTGTTAGGTCAATAGAAGGGTTTTCATGGGGACAATTGTCAGAGCAGGTTGAATAGTGCACCATAAAGGTGAAGACTCATTTATAGCTGTGGAAAATAGTTCCCTTTCTTTGCTCCAAACCTATATGCTCAGAACAACTAAAATTTTCCATGCCTTTATACACAATGTAAGCCTGATAAGTGTTCTAGCATTAGTATTATTTTGGACAAGCTGTAAGTATAGAAATAATTTTCATTCTATTTTTGTCCTCGGTACATTGGCTCAGTGTAATGGGCAGGACTACATTTTCCTACAAGGGTAATTCACAAACTCACTGGCTTCCATCCCATTTTTGATTGAGAATCTTCCTAATTTCTTGCCAAGAATTTCAGTGCTTACCTAAGAAAACTCATGCCAGGATTCAACAGCTCATGTAATCTGCAAGATCCTATCAAAAGTCATTAAACCACGCTGCTATAAGAGTGAGTTAGCAGACATATAAAACCTATACCTGTTTAAATTTTTCTGCATATCCAATATGCTCTCACAGGTGGGGAGTGGAAGTGACAAGGAAGGGACTCCATTTTTAACTATCCCACCTGACAGGATCCACCTAAAATGGCATCTCTGAGACATGAAGGGGCTCTGCCCTGAGGAACACAAAAAAAGAAAGGGTCCTTGATTTTTTTTCAACATCCTCAGGTCAAAAGAGATTTTTCAGAGGTCTAAGAGAGACCTCATGATAACTGCTGCAATGCTGTTGGAGATGTTCAGCATGAAAGAGCTCTTCCAAAAGTCCTTTTAAAAACTTCTAAAATATAAAATATTAGGTCACCTAAGTATATGCAAATGGTCTCCTCATTAACACTGTTCTTGCAATATGTAATATATTAGATCTAGCTGATGTGAAAAGGGAAGGCCTGCACAGGATCTAACTAAACCCCTGAACATGTGAGGATTTTAGTCGTTCTGAAAATCAAACCACTCTAAAAAAATTAATGCAATCTTTTATAATATATCTTTTAATCTGTCATCTCTTATAGTGCAGCTAAATTATCTACTAATATTCAGATTTTTAGCAAAATCCCTTATGAAAAGTAAATATATATGTAAGTAAGACATAAATATACACACACCAGAAAATGCTTCAGTTTAACAAAGAGCCATACCCTAGAAATTATTTTGTCTCTGTCTATATATGCCTCAAGGTTAAGAGTTGCCACACAAGGTGGCTGTTTAAGAGGCATGACTGTAAAAAACTCCTTGAGTCTATGGAGGACAATATGTTTAGTGCACAAAAATAAATACTCATGTAAAATTGATTGGGAAAAAATTAAAATAGGATAATTATAGCTATAAATCCACTGGAACAGTGGGATGTGAACAGCATGGTTTGATTAGACGATTTGCAAGTTGATTAGTGATCCTTATCTTTTCCTCCAGCGTTTAATTGCCCCTGTTGGTCTTAGTTGGCCTGATGAGAGATGGCAAGGCAGGATTTAACACCTAATCACGAGGGCAGGTGCTCTGAGAGACACCAGAACACCACAATGGAGATCCAATCTCTCCTCAGAGCAATCTTCGGGAGGGATTTTCACTTTGCCAGGGGAATTTGCTGCAGGATGACTTTATTCCCAAGTCTCTGTGGTATATGCCAAACAGTTTTTCTATCTTCTCAGTCTAGTAGCTGTGGCTGACTTGCAGTCCCAAATGATTGCTTTCCACTGGAGGATACTGTGTGTTTCCTCCTCATCCATAATCCTTTTCCTGGAAACGATTTTTTTTTGTTTTGCAGTAGTGCCTAGACCTTTGCTCTGTTAGTTCCAGAATCCTTGCTAGTGGCAGAGGAGGGTGATGTACCCCAGTTTTTCCTGCAACCTGAACTGACCTCCCAAGACCCAGTGGGCCCCATTGCAGGGGGATAAGGAAGGCTGGCAGCACCTCCCCTTTGTATCTCTTTGCCTTCCTTTTCTCTTTGAAAAGAGGATACAAAATAAATGAGAGCATTTGTGCTTGCGTCCAAGCCACCTCCTCAGACTTCAGCTAAGTCCAGTGCCTTCGTCTTTGCAATGCAGCCATCAACAGGGGTCACCAACTGTGACCCCAAGCCTTGGTGGAGTGGCTCCACGTGTTTGCTGAGCTCCACGTGTCCCTGTGGTCACTCTTACCCAGGGAATGTCACTGTAGGAAGGTCCCCACCCACAGCATCACTTTGCTGGGGCTGAGCTCACTACCACCACCACCACTGGTTTCAAAAGGCAGACAGCAGAAATGTTTCAAAGACAGGGCTGAGGCCCTTGATCCTTTAAAAAATAAAGCCTTGCTTACCTCCCATCAATCGCTTCAAGAAAATGTCAACAACAGCACACAGGATGAAATACTGCATGAAGCAGGGCTTTCATGCCAAATATTTCTCAGGGATGTTCATCTAATCTAACTTTAGACATTCAAACTCTGTAGTCTAAGTTTAAAGTAAGTTCCATACACAGGTCGTTCTCTTTTTATAGTAGGAAGTCACAGTGTCTTATTTGTTGTCACTGACTATTAGGGAAATCTAAGGTTGCAAATACCAAGTTCACATTTTTCTTCACCATAGTTACCTGGCTTAAAGGCACCAGTGGTCAGCTAATCCACAAGAGTTTCTTACCCACCAACAGATTAATTCCAAGCTTAGAGCAAAACCACCAAAGAATTTTTAGTCCATGACTCTGTCCTTGAAAGTCTGTTGTTTACTTCTTATACTCCTGAAAGTCTTTCAGGTTTTTCTGAGCTGTACTCTGATTTTCTGTCTTTGTCAGTGACAACTGTTATTAGCATTGTCATGGTTTTTTTTTTGAGCTCACTGAAAAAAAGCTGATTCCAAGATCAGCTTTTTAGTAGCACTCTAAATAGTGTTCTTCTACCCCAATAGTTTTTTTAGCTCCTATTTCCATATTAGCCATTTCTTCACTTGCCTTTGATTTAGTTGTTTCCAAGGTGACACCATCTGAAATACTTTACTTAGGATGAGAGAAACATTGGGGATTTTCTCTGCTAAGAGTTGATTAAGCTTATTACAGAGAGAGCAGGTTAGAGACCTACCTTGGATTAAGCTGAGCTAAACTATACTCTTTTGTCTATCTCTGCCAGCTGTTGAAATCAAATTAACAGTTGGTGTTTAGCTAGATCAAAATTTTTCATGCTTTCTAAAATACAGAAGGTACTCTTGTTTTTCTCCCAACATCTGCTCCTGAGGTAATATATGAATTTACTGGTCTGGGCAGGTTCCTGTGTTGGTTCTGCCAGGGTTTGGATAGAGATGGGATTGCTGCCTTTGTCGGAAAATATTAAGCCCTTGGATTTTTTCTGCTCCAGATGCTCTCTCATTCACCTGAGTCACACCATTTTGACATATCACTGTGCTGACTAAAAACTGAAGCAAAGTTTTCATTTCATTTTTTGGCCCTTACTTAGATTATCTCTTATCCCAACCCCCAATTTTTACTGCATAATAGCTTCAAATTCCTCTTCTTGCTCTCTATTTGTTTATATGATTAAAGAATATTTTACAATGTGTTTTTAATTTCCTTTACAAGGTGTAAGACAGACCAGCTTTTGACAGATCCCACTTTCTCCTCACTCTTTCTGACTTATAAGATACAATTTTCCATGTTAGGCTCTTTGCCTGCTCCTCATAACCCTTTCTGGTTGGATTGTCACCAGTTGGGTCTGGAATTCTTCATGAGTTTTTTCTCCTTCCTGAAATGCAGACACAGTTATATAACTTTGACTTCAAGGATCTCATTTGCAGCCGAGTCTTGAAGTTCCATCACTCCTCTGAGATTAAAAAACTCCAGGCACAAGGAGGCAGAAAAGCACAGGGTTTTTATCTGTCTGTTCAGAAAGCGCTGTGATCTGCTCGATCAGGGCATTTCTACAGCCACCTCCTCGATAACATCCTCTCTGTGATTGAATTAGCACTGCCTCCTGAAAGCTCAATAAATATGTTCTTTAAAATGTTTGCCAGCAGTCCAGAATCAGGAAGAATGGAGCTGTCATCACCTGTAGCCTCAGTTTTATTATTGATATCATTCTGCTCTGATACATCTCCAGGAGCAGGTGGTCTCCCACAGTTCTGTTACTTGTCTAATACTATTCCACTGTCCCATAACCACAGTCACATTTTTTCCAGAGGATTTAGTGGATCTGTGCTACTGCTGTAGTAACATGAAGATTTATAGTGCTTTTGAAGAAGACAGTTGGCCTTGATTAATTTTATTATATCATGCTTTTCCTTCTCCACATGCTACCACATCAGTACAGTGCTTTTCTGTCACCCCTACCTCCCTACCTGAGTTCTGCCTTGCTCTCAATGCTGTATTCCAGCCAGAAGGAACTTCCCACTATGTTGTAAATGCCTGGTTTCAGGTCCTGCACCAGAAGATTTGGTTCCTGCACTTCACTGCATGGGCTCATTGCATAGTGTCCAAGCAATCAGCTCTTGCACCCCAACCTCTCTCAACTTCCTTGCAAGTGAAGTTGTTCCACTGCCTTTTGCTTACCAGGCCACCCATCTTGTGAATAAAACTTTGTGTTTTCTCCTTACTTTGCAGATTCCTATCTTAGCTATGATGGTTTTTCTCCTTCTTCTTCACTTACTCCATTTTGCGTTTCCTACCTATTAACTTGGGTGAGATAACTTGAGTCTGTTCCAGCCTTAACCTTGGCACTTTAATTCTCCATGTACAAAGGCAGTTCAGCCACTGAAGACAATTTTCTTCATGTGAAAGCTTTCCAGTAATTGAATGTGCCAAAACCATCCTTTCCACCTCTGTCCTTGAGCTATTTGTTGGTTTTGTAAGCTTGACAAGCTTTCACCTTTTCTTGCAAGGAATTCTGAGACTTAAACTGCAGATCACTTAAGCCTTCACCTATTTGGCAGACAAAATAAGTAACTTCACAAAAAACATAATCAGATGATTTCCCCTCCCAGTCTTCTCTTGTGCCATAAAGAAATTTAAAAATGCACGTACATTAAATATTTACCAGAGCAACAAATAAAAACGAGATTCAAAGAAAAAGTGAAAATTAAAACCAATCTCTGTCATTCTTAAAACTATGTTTTTCTGTATTGGTGAAGCTTGGTACATGCAATCCTACCTAGCTACTTTGCATTACTGATAACTTGCCATCTGGCCTGCTGCATTAAAGTTGTTCCCTTGTATAGAAATAGACTCATGTTTAAGAGTATACTAATGCTTCATTAAATATATATTTGGAAATGAGGAGGTTGCTCTAAATGAGAATATATTGACAAATATTTAAGATGGAATCAATACAGTCAGTCTTTCTAAGTTTCATTTAAGCAATAAAAAATATTAAATGAACAGTCTGTAGTACAGTTTCTTATACAGGCTTTCCAAGAGTCAGCACTTAGTGTCTTCTTTGATACACATACATTAATTTAATATGTATGCTTTGCCTAAGAACATGAATAAGTCATTCCTTTTAATGTTTGCATTTGCATGTTTAATTTAAGTATGGGAATCAGTGGAAATGCACTTAAATGCTTATGCTAGTTTATTCATTTTGTCTTGAAAATTATTGTGTGCAGCATGGGTGAGAAATAAGTAATCTAAGTAGAAGCAGAGTTGATGGGAAAGTAGGTTATAATTTACTTACATGTCTGTGTAGTGGACATGTGGTCAAATCTGCAGGGATATCAACATTATCTAATGCATTAGGATGGGATTTTAAAAGAATGTAATCATGATCAGGACCAGTTTCTGTAAAAATGTAAGTTAAGTGATAAATTTCCAAAGTTACATATTTCCTGCCCCTACCCTGCTATAGGCACTATCCTACCTGCTTCCACTCAAGTTCCCAGAATCACACCATTTATAGAGGCAGAAATGAGGGTTTCATGAGCATCTATGAGCTTTTTGACTTTCAATTACAAGATCGTGATTATTTTTCCGTAATTCTCTGGAAATGCCCACTCCACAAGAACTTCAGGATTTCTTTAAAGATTATTTGAAGAAGCCTCAGAACTTTTATAGGAATTCCTGTAGCATGTTTTTGGGGTCAATGTTTTTGAACGAGGATGTTATAACACATTCTGTTAGGAGAAGGATATTACTTTAAATTATAAAACAAAATCAGAAACTGTAAGGAGTATTTACCTTCTTTTTATAGTATCAGGGAAGGTTTGTGGATGGGCAGAAGACAGGAAAGAGAAGGGAGGCTGTGCTGCTAGTTCTGTGACAGTACCCCAGGGATGTTTTGATGCATTTCTCCCAAAGTTTCACAGAGCTCTTATGAGAGATGTGATGCTGCCCTGTACAGGCACCCTTTCCACATGGAAGTCTCTTATCAAATGTGGTCTGACAAAGAGGGGATTAATGTTCCAGGGATTCCTGAGCAAGCACTGAGCCCAGCAAAGCACCTTGTGGTTCTGTCTTTTAGAGGGGAAGAGATGGTCTCAAAGGAAAACAAGAAAGCAAGCAAGCAAGATGCTTCCCCTCTAAAAGCAGAATTCCAGCTCACCTACTGCAGAAGAACTCAATCTCAGTCTTGTCTTCATTTTCCCCCACATACAAACATACAAAAATTAGATATGGTATCAACTGTAGACAAACAGTAAAATGAGGAATCACAGTTTCCTGGTGTGCTTCCCATGAAGTACAAAATGCCTGGAACATAAATCAGTCTGAAGTGAGAAGCTGAAGTTCACATTTTACAGTTCTGTAAGGCATCACTGTAAACTTAACAGTGGGTCACTGGTATGAGGGACTAACTGAGCACCGCATCCAAACAAGGATCTGCCAGCTGAGGAGAAGCTGCTTTCACATATGGCAGAGCTGCTCTGTCCTCCTGCTGGTACCTCTCAGGGTTCTGGTTATCTGCAACCCAGTTGCAGCTCACCCCAAAATGCCAAGAAATTCTGCGGAGCAGCTCTGTGCCTCCTGTGGAGGGATTCCTTTGCCTCTAGCAAATATCAGGTGTTTCACTCTCCACCTCAGGACTGGGTTACTGCTCAGAACTCCACTCATGTGTTATACAGTGAGAAATCTGTCACTGCTGAGCAGGGACTGAGCTCTTTCTCTCGCCTGTAAATGCATCCAGGTGTCTGCAGTCCCTCCTGGACTGCTTTCCCTTCTGGCAGTATGGAAAGAGCAATTTCTCACCCCCAATTCTACACGCTCTGACATGCAAAAGTCAACCAGAGCATTGGCACTTATAAGCTGGGGTGAGAGCATTTCACGTGTTTTTCACCAGCTAAAGCTGCGAGAGGAGACTCCTGCCCTTGTGTGGATGGTGTTTTAGGACGGGGCGAATGCTCCCTCTGGAGGTGCTCGTCTCTGCAGCGTGCAGAGGCAGCCCGGGGCAGGCACACTCAGCTGCAGGCAGAAGCCAATAGAAATTCCCAGAAGTTCTCTAAGCCAGGAGGATGATCAAGAGAGGAGGGAAAAGGCTGAGGTTTCTAAACCTTCTGGGCACTTTCGGTCACAAAAAAGGACAATGACTGAAACCTCAAAGGTGTCCAAGTCCCTGTTTGTGTTTCTTTGGCATAGGAGGACTCACAGGAGACACTGGAGGTGGGTTGCTGTGATTAGAGACCCTCAGCTGCATGAAGTGGGGTTTCAGCTGCTTTCAAAGATGCTGATGACCCCTGTGATCTTCAGCCCAGGTGTATCATTCCATGTGCCCAGCAGCCTCTGTGCTGGATGCAGCACACTGCAGCACATTCCTCATCATTTGGACATGAATTTACTCGTCTTGCTACAGGCACACAGAAAAACTCAGTCCCAGGTGTAAGGAAAATCAGCCCTGTTGATTTTTACACCACTGGAAGGGAAAAAGCTTGGTGCAAAAGTGAGGCCAAATTTGGCACAATGTTAATATGGGACAGAAAGATCATAAGCTTATTGGGCATGTCTGTGTCTGTACTTGTGTGGCCAGACACCTCATAACCAAGAAAGTATATGTCATGCTGAGCAGATTTGAAAGAAAAACTTACCCTAACAAACTCAGCATTTAGAGATGGAGAGAAATAAATAAGATGAAAGTGTGTTTCTACCCGTTACAACTCTGTTGTGGTTTACAGAATAAGCCTAGAGCACTTTCCAAAATAATTTTCAACACTCCTGAACACTTGCAAATCATTTGTTTTCTTTGGTTTTGGATTGTTTGGGGGTTTTAATTTACAGAATTTAAAAGAAGCATCTTCTGGATTTTCTGAAATATGAAACTGAGAGGTACAATATATCTGTCTGCTTAATAGTGCAGGGTACTTTTGGCTACAGGCCTCCTTCTTCCTAAACGCTGCCTCTTCTTTCACTGAGGGGTGGTGGAGACCAGCTAGTCCTGCTGGTCATCCCAACTCTGTTCAGGTCATTCAAAGGTGTTGTGGCAGCATCTAGTGCAATAGGAAGTAAAATCATGGCTATTTATGATGTAAATTCTCTACTGGTAGAGAGGAAAGATAAAACCTGTATAAAACTGCCTTTGCTTGCCGTAGGTCACTGTGGTGGTTGTGATTACACAGGGAAAATGGTGAATTATTTTTGGTTACTCTTATCACAAGTTTGTCTGCTTTCCGATTATTTGCACTTTCCCTAACCTGTACTCATTTTAGCTGTGTGTTCAGCCATCAGCCCTCAGTCTGTCACCCACAGTGCCTCAATAATGCACAGTCTAACAGAGACAGAAAGACAGAGCTCATAATCAAACCTGGAAACCATTATATCTGTAAAAGGATTCTTGGTAAGTATTCTAGTGACCACATTGATCCTGTTCAGCTACCATCATCAAGTGTATTTGATAATTTATGTTATGTATGCATGTATTAATTATTGGTTATTATTATATTATAATTAATATTCTTGTATTTGTGTTATATAATTCTGTATTTGCTCCTTTTGGGGAATTGAAAATGTCTGTGTTAAAGATGCATCAGAGCAAGCAGCTGTGCCAGGAGCAGACAGCAACCTCAAAGTCTCTGCAAATGGATCCAAGGGAATCAGAGCTCCTCCAGCACCCAGCTCATCCCCTCACACCACTGCCCTGCCACCACCCCACACAAAGCAGCCTCAGACAGTCACTGACCAAGGGAGCAGCATGAGAAACCTCTTGGTCAGAGGTTCCTTTGAAGCTGAAAACTCTGGGCCTTTTTTTCACATCTGGCCAATTCATGTTTGTCCCAAAAGTGAAAGGGAAATGCATCAGTCACTTTTGGGACATGGAATTTGGGCAGAGGGACACTTAAGGCTGGTTTTAGCTTGGGCTTTATTCTTGACAAGGAGGTGTCTAGTGCTCTGTGCTGGTTTTGTGCCTAATCCAGGATGTCCCCATGGCTGTTCCACATCAGCTGTGCTTGGGGTTCACAGCAGCTGCTCTTAGTGTTTTGCTATTCCCAGCATAAGGATATTTATAAGGAGATAAGGTGGTCTTTTTATAGTCAGACCTGGAGTTTCCATGGTGAAATTAGCCAACAGGAGTTTCCTTTGCAAAGCAGAGCATATCCTTTACTGGCAAAAACACGTTACTCCCTTGGTTGTGAGGAAGTGTCATTGTCCGAAATCTATTCTGGTGTTTAAGGGCTCTGTATCCTCAAAGAAATATTTTTAACCTGAAAGGAATATTTATACTGTCCAGTGAGAACAGTCCACTGGGTTATTCTTAGTTCTGTTTCTGTGTCTTCTTTATCTGTGCATCATTTGTTCCCCTATTGATCTTTTTTTACAAATAGAAAATGAAAGCAAAGGTAGTAGATTAAAGTAATTCTGGGAATTAGTCCCCTGACAGGGCCAAAGTAAACCCAGGGATTGAGTTCCCACAGTCAGTGTGTCCTAACCAACAGCAGTGATCTTGATACAATATTTTCTAAAAATTTTTGTGCCTTTGAAGATGCCCAGAGCCAGCATGTTGGCTGGATCAGCTCTTAGTATCAGGCCTTAGCAAAAACCCACCTCTCATCCTTCTGATATTCAATGTGCTGGGCTAGAAAATAAAAAAATCATTTTATTTCAAACTAGGCACCTTGAAGAAGGAATTAATAAAGAGCTGTTTATTAAACCATATGCAAAAGTTCTGGTGTTGGCACAGAGTTCCATTCATGGGCTAGCCCTGACCTCACCCGTGGTGGATGAGGACCAGCTCCATTAAATCCCACAGGATTATGACACTGTGGGTCTGGTGTGTGACCACAGTCACAACCAAAAGGCAGCAGGGGATTATACATGTAATAAGTTAAAGGAATTTAGGGTTTTTTTTCCTTTAGGCCTTTTTATCTTAATACATTGGCATTTTGCTGATGCTGAGTGTCTAAGGCCATGCTTTTTTCCCTGCCTGCTGAAGTCAGCATGACCAGCTGCCCATATTTCAGTGTTTTGCAGAATGAGGGCCTTAGAGTGCTGATCTGCTCCAGCATCCTTGTCTTCCTTTCCTTGATGCTTCCCTGAGGGAGTGAAGTGACTGTGATGGATGTGTTTTACATTGCTAACAGTCAGTCAGAGCTACCTGCTACCCCCTGATGGAACAGCCCTGATTCTGCTGCAGAATAATGAGAATTAATGACTCATTCACTAATTACACTTTTGTTGTATAGTTTTGTGCTTATTTGCTGCAGGAGCTGAGCACCCTTGACTTTCTGATAGCAAGGCATGAAGCACCCTTGAAAATCAGGATACTGGATGATGTATAAGCACAGGCTTGAAAACATGCTGGAGCTGTGACATGTGGATCTCATCTGCATTGCTGAGGTCACCAGGGCAGATCTGCCTTCTACAAAGGGAGGGTTGCTTCAGACAGTTTAGAAATGCCCCTCTAAATACATTCATGGTTGTGAAAAAAATCTCAGTGAAAAGTAATTCTTTGAAGAATTTATTTAAACATAATTATGAAGAGAAAATGTAGATAAAACAATTCAGGTTGGAAAATTCCAAACATTCTGTTAAAAACATATGGGTAATAAATCTTGTATCTTATTCTTCTAAAATAAGAAATTCATCAAAAAAAAAAAGGCATGCACTACAGAATATGATCCTGAATTTTTATATCTGCATTAATTAAAAAAAAACTGGGCTAAAAAGTGTCCAACACCAGCTTCTCATAAACACAACAGATATATATCTGTAGAGGCATAAACCAGAAAGAGATATGCTGCAAAACTCCTCCTGGCAAGCTTTGGAAAGAGACTCAAACTTTATCTAATACTGCAAACTCATGCATCAAATCCAGATCAGGATGCTGGATTTTAAGTTTGGTTTTAACTCTGAGGCATAATCTCCTGCTTCTCCTGTGCAATATTAATGATGGTATCGAGCAGTGGGATGTGATTTTATGCAGTGTGTGACTTTATGTCAGTGTGTGACTTTAGGATCACCTTGCTTCCAGGAGACAAAACTATCCTTAATGGCAGGTCATTCCAAATCAATGCCATATAGAAACCTTAACAATGTTGTGCATTTTGCCCATTTTGTGTCAGCCTTATGCATATTTGAGTGCCTGGGGCATGCAAGGGCATGAGAAGGAGAGGCAGGAGGTCACAGTGTGCCAGCAGCAGCACTCCCAGCTCCTCTGCCCCTCACTTCTGTGGCCTGCAGTAACCCATTCAACCCCTCTGCTTCAGCTTCTTCAGGATAATTATGCCTAGCCCACAGGGGTGTTGAAACAGATTAATTAGCTAAGGTTTATAGAGACCTTTGAAGCTGTCAAGCACTGTAAATGCTGCTTGTTATGGAGGTATATTATTGCACACTGTATGCACAGCAGGATTAGGGACTATTTGATATTGTGCAATTGGAGAGGAAAAAGAAACCAGGAACATCCTCAGGGAGTCTTGGCAGTGTGTATTTCTTTGCACAGTTCTTTCCCCATCTCAATGTTGTATTACATTTAAATACCTTTCTCAGGGCCCTAATGATTTGCTGTGAAGTTATCAGATATCCATATGCAAACTTCTAAGAAAAGGTATAATTAGGAATTTAATATTTCCATTAGCTTTATGTTTCATAACTACTGTGGCCACAGCTGCTAAAACAATAGCAACTTTCAGCCAAAACCTGCTAGTTTAAACTTTCAGCTGTATTAGATTCTTAATCCAGCTGTCTGTGTGGCCACACAGGTGCTAATCTCTGATGAAATAGAGCTATACTTCAGAGGGGCTCAGGACTCAGTGCAGGGTTTTAAATTTCATTATACTTATCCTCACAGCATCTTTGGGATTAAAAAAAAAACAAATCAACAAAAAACCAAAAAAACCACACCAAAACAAAAAAGATGCAGTTATCATTAACCAAATGGATTTGCTCACAAAGTACCACCACTATGGATAAAACTTGTTTAAAAGTCACCTGGCTCCTTCAGCAATGATGGCAACATGCATTTCCTTTCTCTCTGATCAGCATAATTTTGTAATCCATTTAACTGTCCCTCTCTTCCTTCTGGCCATTAAGCAAACTGAGCCTAAGCCCTACAGTCTCTCTCTGGATGCAGAAATTCTCTTCCCCCTCAATAATTTCATCTTTTACTATTTTTCTAACACCATTTAGACATGAAGCAGAAAGAACAGACCAAAAAGTGTTTCCCAAAATGTGCACTGTTTTGCATGGAATACCTCAGTCTTCTTTCACACGGTGTATGAAAGAGATTAACTTATTGGTGATCATGGTGAAATATTGTTTTCATTATTTGTGAGTTATTATTTATGGTTATGAATCATACTATAATATTACAAACATTTTTTAGCAATTTATGTATGATTGTTATAAACAGTAAATGCAAATTGTCTCAAGTTATTATAAATTTTGTATCTAATGTCATTCTAGCAGAGACAAAATTGAAGATTTTCTACCCCCCACACTGTCATGCATTTGACCTTGGTTATACAGAGTCCAATCTGATGTCAGCCCACTCTTACTGAGCTCATCCCAAGACTCTCCACGTGAGTCCTCTCCCACTGCAGACTAAGGGCAATAGGACTGAAGTCCTTCAGAGAGCTGTGGGGCATCTCTGCCTTCACTCACACCTCACTGAGAACCATTCCTTCAATGGGAGTGGTATGTGCACCATTTGGATAAATTGTGTTTTTTAATTAGTTGTGATTCCTCCTCTCTGTTTCCTCTCCTTGGCTTGTGGAACAACTCAGTTTGTGTTCTCCTGCTGCATCAAGAATACTTTTAGCACTTGAAAACTAAGCTAGAGATGACTGATACAGCAGTAGAGTGGCTGGTTTTCCCTCTGGGCGGTGTCCCCTTGCCAGCAGAGTGGCCCCAAATGGGGAAGTCCTCACAGATAACACAGCTACCCTGTTCCACCTTCCCATCCCTGCTATGTCTGGCTGGAACACATTTCAACAGAACAGTAGGTTCAAGGCTGGATTTTGGTGGGCATCTCTGCCTACACTGAGGATCTGCTAACTCATACCAGCTGAAAAGCAGAAACCATGACCTCATTAGAAATAAGGCTGTGAAAGATGACACAGTAATAAAAAGGGGCAAGATGTTTTTCTGTGCGCTAGTAGCTTTTCCTGTCCATTTAGCCTTTTCCCCTTCTCCTTTTATTTCTGCACCAGGTGGTGCCCAAATTTGAGAAGACTCGATGGGTCAGACAGGCTGCCTTGCCAGTGAGAAAATTACTATTCACAAGTGGAACCAGTTAACAGAATTGAAATGCTCCAGTTTGCTGGTGCACTGCAGGCCACAGGTGCCACATATGAGGATGCCCATGATCTCCAGCCTATAGCCCATGTTCTGTGAGAAGGGGTCAGTGCACAAGAGCACATTCACCCTCAAGACACAATTCAATTACTAACCAGCCCAGTGCATCCACAGTTTAAATCCCTAGGAATCAGAGAGAAAAAGGTATGTGAGTGTTGCTGAGTGTCATTGTACTTATCCCAACTACTCCCTCTTCCTTCTTTGTGGCTCTCAGAGCGGTTTTGTTAAGATGAATCCTTTCTGTTTGTCTCCAGAAGAGTCAGGGTGTATAAATAAATAAGTGACTATGATAAAGCACAAATATAATAGACTCTCTTGCAGCACTCTTTCCCTTCCTGGGCTGGATTCTTCTCTAGAAGAGTTTCAGGAGGTACACTGAAGGTGTGTTTTGCTCTGATATTATCTGCTGTATGAGGAAACCTCAGGAGTACCCTCTACACTTTCTCCCTACGGCAGGACCTTTACCATGATGATTGTACTGAATGGAGATGGAAAGTTCTCGACACAAGTTTCACTGAAGTGAAAAAATTCCTTGTTTCTGCCTCTACCCCACCTTCCTCAAGTCAGTGACACTTAAAAGGGGAAAACAAAACAACCAAGCACAAGCCAAGGGAAAGAAGAGGTTTTAGTTGGAAAAGCATTTGAAGTGCTCAGGTGTTGTCTCCTCTCCTTGCTCTTGCCCTGTTAGCTGAAAGCTTGCCAGCTTTCTTCTGACCCCAGCCAATGAGCTGGATGTGCACTGGGCTGCCTGACAGTCAGTGGTGTGGCCAGTGCCTCTCAGCCACTGTTTCTTGAAGCTACAGAAAAGCAGCAACAGAATTTCCACTCCCTGCAGGAAGCTGAGTGCTCAAAACCCAGGGCTGGTAGAGGATTATGAGCAGCAAAGTGTGGAGGAGAGTTTCAGCAGGAAAACAAACTATTTGAATGTGTGTAGGCCTAAATTAAGGTTTTAAGATAAGCTGATGAGATTGTTATGGTGATGAATTATTTAAAATTTGCATATAAACATTCCTGCATATAAACAATAACACTTTATGCATTCAGATATGTGACTTCTAGGTTTACATACTGTGTACTATGTAGGTTACTTTAAAATTTTCACTGGAAAAAAAAGTCAGGTTTTACAGTGTGCTGTCCTTTCTTCAACACCTTCTGCTATTTGGATGAGCATTCACCTACACTTCCAATTTATCTGGAGAAGTGTAAGTAATCACCGGTTTTTCAGAGCAGGGAAGATCATAAAGCCACAACCTCTTAGAAATTACAAAAAGTGCTGCAATGAGGTGAAAGCTGTGGGAAAGCAATTGATAACCAGCAGATTTGATGAAGACAGCTTGTACCTGATGAGGTGATGAGGGGCCACAGCTGAGTTATCTTGCAGGAAGGTCAATCCACAGGTCAAGGGAGGTGATTCTCCCCCTCTTCTCCACTTTTGTAAGATCCTGGCATACTGCATCCAACTCTGGGACCCCCAATGTGAGAGGGACATTGACCTGTTGGAAGGAGTCCAGAGGAGGCCATCAGGATGCTCTGAGGGCCAGAGAACCTCTCATATGAAGACAGGCCAAAGAGCTGGGGCTGTCCAGCCAGGGGAAGAGAAGGCTCCAGAGTGATACTCCATTACCTAAAGGAGGCCACAGAAAACTGCAGAGGGACTGTTTACAAGGGCATGAGGTGGTAAGATGAGGGAGAATACCTTTAAACTGAAAGAGGGAAGATTTAGGTTAGATACTAGGAAGGAATTCTTCACTGTGAGGTTGATGAGGCACTGCAACAGGTTCCCCAGAGAAGCTGTGGATACCTCATCCCTGGAAGAGCTCAAGGCCAGACTGGATGGGGCTCTGAGCAACCTGGGCTAGTGGAAGGTGTCCCTGCCCATGACAAGGAGATTGGAACTGGATCTTTAAGGTCCCTTCAAACCCAAACCATTCTGCAATTCTAAGAACTCGTCTTCCTCAGTGATGTCCGAAGCAGATCGCACACCAGGCAACAGACATCCATCCCAGAGGCCAGTGGCACTAAACCTTCCTGAAGCCACGGCACTGTCCCCTTGTTAGACTGACTGTTGGGGAGGTTTGCACTAGACAGAAGGAAACCTCTTTTTCCAGGCATTTGTCAGGGAGGAGTCTATCCATGGAGGTTTCTAGATCAGCTAGGGAAGGTGACGGGTGACATGCTTGACTCTTTTAAGCAGCATCATGGAGTAAACAGACAGACAGACAAACACACACACACACACCACACTGCAACCCACCTTTCCATGAGACACTAATTCTGTAAAATCACAGAGTTTAGGGAACATCTTTAGGAAATCCCACATCAGTCCAAACAAGGTTTTCTTGAAACAACTGCAGAAACTAAAGTTTGAGGCTCATAACCCCAAATCACCAGGTCAACTCAGAAGCAGACAACCCTAAATGGCTTTTCAGCCAGCATATCTGACTTCAGAGGAGACAAGACAAGCCAGTGCCACAAAGTGGCAGATGAGTCTTGGGCTAGAGACATCTCACAACCCTTTCTCAAGGAACAAGGAGTGGTAGTTAACATGGGAGACCATCTCTCCAACCTCCCTTGGCTCTGCATCCCCACTCAAACTTCAGTCACCCCTGAAGCATCAGAATTTCCTAATCAAAATAATTGTTTAGTAATTTTCAAAGCAGATGGCATTTCCCTTGGAACAGGACCTGATTTCTTTACATCAAGGATCAGACAATCAAAATTGTTCCTGGACAACCCTTACAGAACACAAGAGCCGTGCTTGGGGCTTGTCCCTGTGCAAAGGTTGGACTTTTCTCTGCTGAACAAACAAATCAAAGTGATGCTGAAAGCTCTGTGAGCAGTCAAATGCAAACTCTGAAAGGGTGTGAAATCAGTACCTATGTGTGGGAAGAGAGAAGTCATCATCTTAATTCACCTCTAAATCTTCTATAATATTTTGTTCCCTTTCTGTTGTCGCCCCCTCTTCCATTTCAGCAGTCTTAAACATCATTTACACTCTGAATACTATTTGTCTGTCCTCACCTCATACAAGGTGAAATTCCTGCTGAACTCTTCATACAAAGAAGACACTCTTGAGCCTAATGTTGAAAGTTGCTGAACATCTTTCCAATGCTGCAAAGCCTCGGCTTTCATTTGCTTCAAGATAAGTGGCTGACACACTGCACAACGTAGGATGTTCTCCTGCTGGGTCTAAGCAAAGAAGAGCTCAGGTAATTATTAAAATCTTAATTTTAGCTGTCAGTAATAATTTCACTTCTGCCTGTCAAAGAGGGCTGGTCCCCACGCTGGAGCAGGAGAAGGGTGAGGAGTCCTCCCCCTGAGGAACGAGGAGCAGCAGAGACAAGGTGTGATGAACTGACTGTAGCCCCCGTTCCCCATCCTCCTGCAGCACTGGGATGAGGATGGGAGGGAATTAGGGAGTAAAGTTGAGCTCAGAAAGAAGTGGGGGGTGAAGGGAAAGGTTCTTTAGGATCTGCTTTCATTTCTTGTTACTCTACTCTGATTGATAGTAAATTGAAATAATTTCCCCAAGTGCAGTCTCTTTTGCCCATGACAGTCATTAGAAAGTGATTTCCCCCTGCCCTTGACTCATGAGATTTTGTTTTCTTTTTGCCTCCCTGTCCAGCTGAGGAGGGCAGTGATAAGCAGCTTTGTGGGCACCTGGCATCCAGTGGGATCACCCCACCACATGCAGTCTACATTTGGTTCTCAAAGCCTTTCCCTGTCCTCCCTGTGCACCTTGTTCTGTGCTCTTCTCCTTTCAAAGTCTGCATAGCTGCCCACTGAAGAACAAGAAGAGATCTCTGTATTCAATATTCAGGACAAGCAGTCCAGCAGCCATTGCCTCCTGGGGATCCAGACCCTTCCTAGCAATGGCCAAGGCAGTGTGAGGAAGAGCAGCTGAGATTCAGTATTGGACAGGATCACCAATTACTGGGTGCTTGTGCTGACAGGAAACAAAGAGGTCCTGTTGCCTTCTGGAAGTGAATGGCAGCAATTTGGTAAAAGAGATCAAGAGAGGCATTTTTAAATCATCTCATCTGTTTTAACAAATTGAGATATGTCCTAGTCTTTTTCAACTAATTTACTTCATTTTGATCAGACCTTCATCTTTTAAGGATAATGCCCTAAGTTGGCAAGCACATAGTCGTGGCAATTACTTATTGCTGCGAAGCCCCTGTTTCTGTAAGAACATATTTTTATTACTTTAAAATCTGAATTACATTTCAACCTCACGGGCAGTTGTCTCTACTGGTGTAGTTACATGGGTTTTGTATCTTTTTCAACTGAGATAATTTCACTAATTCCTGTGGTCCTGCATTACAGCACAGCCCAGGGGTGGTTGCATCAGTGGGGAAATACACGTGCTGAGGGAGTAGTGGGCCAGGCACGCAGTGACAGCACTGCACACCAGCTTGGCCAGCAAAAAAATGTTTATGCAATCACAGTGATTTCAGTAAGAGGATAGACTGATAGATATATTCTCTATACTCTTACTATTGCCTTGCACTGAAGCAAATGCTAATATAAATGTATGTACTACTTTGAGCTACATTTACTTCTATTAAAATATTAAATTCAAGCAGCAGAAGCACCAGTTATGGGGGGACTGTTTCTTCCTAACATCCCTGTGCCTGAGTCAGCCTCCATGCACTGGTAAAGAATCCCATAAAACTCTGCATGAAGCAGTTTTCAGTTTCACAGAAATATATCAATCTAGATTTCCACAGTGTGTAACCGAATGTCTTATTATTATTTACATTTTTATAGCACACATATACAGATAATATGCATTGAGGCATTCAGGGCAAATAATATGCTTTAAAATAGTAGTAAAAAACCTGCCACAAAATAGTTTGCACATACTACCTAGGCATTCAAAGCTTAATTATATTCTTAGTTAGTTTTGATTTACATTTAAATTACAAATTACATTTTGCTAACATTAATTTACAATGCTACTTAAAAAATACATATTCTATAGTACATGAATAATAATTCAAAGCAGTCAGATCTTGTTGGATTGCTATGATCTCCTGATAGCAGGGGGTGAATAATAATATTTCTAGAGAGTTTTCTCCATTTGAATGTAACATTCCTCAATGTATGTGCCTTGCATATTTTAATTCAGCCAACCATCCATGGTGCAAACAGTTGCCATAGGATTTATAGGATGACTTGCCTGCACATGCATTTTTTAGAAGACTTCAGCATAACTACGTGGAAGAATGCTCTAAACCAGTGTACACTTGTTACTGGGCCACGACAAGGAGCTTTTTATCAATCATTCTGTGACCCTGTTGAATGTCAAAAACAGAGTAGGATGCATGGACATCAGTGTTTATTTAAGCCAGAGTTTATCTGGGCCCCTCAGCAGGAGGATCTCTCTTTTTTTTCCCAGGGGGAGCCTTTTGCTGCCATGGAGCTGTCTCAAGTGTTTGCACTCTGCCACAAGTAGCTCATGGTCTCCTGTTGACTACAGGCATGTGTTTATGGTGCTCATGAAGCACATTTTGCTCTGATGGATAATAATTTCCATAAATCTCAGAGAAAATGAGTTTTTAAATAGCCTTTAATCAATCCCATTCCAGTGCAATGACAAGTACCTTCCTTTGGGTAAACCCCTGAAACTTGATGTTTGCATCTTATTGAGAATTTCTTTGGTGTAATTATTTGCTGCTACTGCTGTGCTACCTCCAGAAAACTCTGGGTTTATATTGCATGTAGCCAGGGCTGATCTCATCATTCCACCTGCAGACCATGTCCTGTAGCTCGTGACAATAAGTATGGCTTAAGTCACTTGGAATGGGAATTAGGCAGGACTGTACAGCATTAAATTCCATTTTAAACTGAAGATTAAAAAAAAACTTCAGTCTTGAGATTCAGAAACATCAAAGACACATTCTCAGTTAAAAAACCCATGCTTTTCTGTAAGGGAGAATGGAAAGGGATTGTGAACACAAAACACAAAGCAGAAACACAGTCACTCTCACAAACAGCTATGACTAATGACTAATAGCCATGACTGCTCATAAAGCTGAATTTATATTTAATTTCCCCTTGAAACCTTTTTAGGAGCATGAGCAATATTATATGACATTTATTTTCCAAGGCATCTTCTTGTTGGGGTTGGGAAAGAAGTTGTCATGTAAATGCTGTAACAAATTCACCTGGTTTGTATCACACACAGGTGATCACATTTCAGCACCGAGAGAATTTGCTGTAGAAAGGACCCATTCACAATGGCTGCTTTAAAAACTTTGAGGAAAATGGTCAAAACAGAGGGCCTAGCTACTTTAAAAATCCTCTTCCATCACAATGTAACTGAAGGAGAAAAACAAGCCTTAGCAGCTTTACAGAGATACAGTCTTCAACAACACATTTGGGAGGAATTTTGCTGAGAAAATGGCTCCAAAATAAAGTTATTGTGGCTGAAATGATGGGAAAGGAGATAGATTTAGGATTTACCTTCATTCTCGAAGATTTTATTTCTTATTACTCTACAGGACAAGGACCTGCCAGGGAGGACACTCCAGCACACTGAAATCCATGTCCCTTGTGGGGCAGGAAGCAGCTCTAGGAGGGGGCCAAACACACCATTTCAGTCTCACTATTGCACAGCTGGTAAATCCTGTCCAATAAGAATGGTGTTGAGCAGTAAAAGGGTATGATTGTGGGGGCAAAAAAAAGGAGCATAACTTTGCATATACAAGCAACTGGTCAAAAAATTTACTAAGAAGTTTAAATTGGCTAAATCAAGAATCCATATAAATCTTCATTTTTTCTATTAAGCAACCACTTTTCCAGTAAGAAATTATCAATTCTATCTGCAAAATACATTGTATTAGTCAATATATGGAAGGATATGAATTAAGTTCTCATGAGCACAATAAACTTTGTGGTTGTAGTCTCAAAATCCAATCACTTTTTAAGGCCACTTTCAGCTTCTTAAAGCCCTGCTACTAATGGGCTAGTATAGGTAGTAGTGTAGATAAATGATCAGCATCCCATGTTCCAGTATGGGTGAAGAACAACTTTTGGTCCCATTATGGTAGCAAATAATCCTTTAGCTTTGGTCTTGCCTGGTGGGTTGGTCTTGCCTTGGCCAGGCCTGTGGGTTGGAGGAGGAGCTGAGGTTGCTCATCTGTCCCTAATGCAGTGGTGCTGATGGTGGTGGAGTGCAACACGATTCTAATGTGAAATTGGGGCACTTTGGATTAGTGTTGGCATTGTCACTCCTGATGGATGCCAGATGCTCCCACAGTCCCTTCCTGAGGAGCACGGGGAGAGCTCAGGATCTGCTCTCCCTGCTCCACTTGGGTGCCTCCAGGTGTGCTCCACCTGTCCCACATTGGCAGGGAGCAGCTCCTGGCTCTGTCCCTGACACAGCCTAATGTGAGCCCAGCACCCATGGCCAGCCAGGCAGTGCCAACACAGAGGTGCCCTCCTCCTCACTGCTGTCCATGTCTGTGCCTCTGCAAACTGCAAGAGTTGTCACTTGCATGTCACCCTGTGTGAGTGCCCTGACAATTAACCGTCACAGCACCTGAAGCTGTCACAAGGGCCATACAGACATTGATAAGAGGATCCATAAACATGGGTCCCATGCACTGCAGTTCAGGTGTGTCTCACAGGGCTGGACCTGGCAAAGTCTCTTCTCTTCAGGTTTGGACAGGCTGGGGGAAAACTAGAGCATCCTCTTGAAGAGAGATGGTTCCAGCATGTACCCAAACATCACCTGTGTATGTGCTGTCCACCAAGCAAGACTCCTCCACTTCATGAGTTATGCCTGTATTCACCTTTAATGATTTCCACCATGTGAAGTTACCCACTTTGGGTAGAGGGGAAAACTCTGCATTGAATAATCAATCAATTGTGTGTTTTCCCAGCCTGGGGCTGCAGGGAAGAGGACACCATCCTGCCAACTACCTCCCTGCTGATATCTTCCTGTGGGTCCCTCCTGATGCTGTGGGGACCAAGAAGCAGCTCCTGAAGCTTTGATCAGCTCATGTGCTAAAATCCGCTGCAGTGGTAACTTCAGTGAGGGACACACATCATTCTGAAAGGTCATTTTTGTTCCTCCCACCAGCTGTGCTTTTATTTACTGTTTAATTTGTAGACACCTTCACTTTAATTCATAGACATCCCTCCACTGTCACCTGGATGCTGTGCCTCCAGGCTTGTGCTGTTTCCAAACTCTGTGCTCCTGGCTGCGGTTTTTATGAAGAAAAGAGAATCTGTAATGACAGAATGCATCCCATTTGACACTGCCTCATTTGTTCCCCTCCTGACTAGCCCATGGCATGGCTGTATCCTGCAGTCCCTTTTGTCTCTGTCCTACCCCTTGGAGGTGCCTTTTTTGGGAGCTCGCCCCTGTCTCCCAAGCAACCACCCCGTTTATCTGGATTGCGGCTGCCGCTCGCTGCCGCCCACACGCGGCACCTCCCTCCCATCGCGGCTGCTCTGCATCCATGGAAACCATCCTCCAAACCATCCTCCTCCAAACCATCCTCCCTCTGCCCTCTGCTCTGCCTGACCTCCTGTTCACTCTGCCGGTCTGTGCCACCTATTCCCACCCTGCTTCTAATAACAGAAACACCTTGCAGGTTATATCTCATGCCAGGACTAAGTTACTTCTCTTTTATCAGTGGAGGAGTTAGGTTTGGTTTTGGTTTTGACAATTCTAGCGACAAAAGTAAGTTTTTATCTTACCATCACTTGCCGGAAAAATATTTGTTTCACATTAGGTTTTAACAGCTTAATCTGGGACAAGGAGCAGAGGTGACAGCTGGAGGTTGTATTGCTTTTTCTTTCTACCTCTCTAATTTCCTTCAAAGCAAATTAGTTCCTGGAACAGGTTATTACTTTTAAAAACCACTCAAGGATTCCAGAAGTCTGAGAATGACCCCATTAACCACTCTAGAGTACACTTCCCACCAGCATTGTGAGCAACACAGGTGTGGTTTGTCTGCTGGAGACCTGTAGGAGATCTGGCATGTGCCAGGACCCTTCTCTTATGTCCAAACCCTGGGAAGACATCACACTTGGGCCAGACCCTCCTACATGGAAGGCAGGAGAGGATGTGAGCAAGTGAGAGCTTCTAGGATACTCAGCTGGTTCCAAATTTTGGATGGTGAAAATGGAATCCCCTCTACCCCCTTGAAGGGCACCTACTTGGTATATAGCAACTTATCTGCAAAATACGGTGGCTGGAATTGCATGTCAAATGTTGAAGTTGAATTTATGAAAGTTTGTCCCAGCTCTGTCTTCTTTTTCTTTCTGCTGCATTACTTGACAGAGAGATGGGAAAATATAAAGAAACAAGGAGGCAGTATTGCTTACAGAGCCTTTTTAGCATGCACTGCTTTCTCCCTAGGAAAGTATCTTTGCACTCTGATCGCATCACCTCTCAATCTCTCTTTTTATCATAAATGAAACAGACTGAAGTGTTCATGAGTAAGGACTTTTTTCCAAGCCTTCAAATAATTTTACTGGCTCTTCACTTCTTCTGAATATTCAGGATCAATTTCAGCCTTTCAGCCTGAGGGTCTCTGGGTTTAGATTTTCTTTTACATTCTGTCCCAGTTTGCTAATTCTTAGTCCAAAGTTCCCACTTTTTCCATGTCATCTCTGTGATGAAGAGCTTCTTATGACCATGGGTGGAAACACAGGGCATTGTTTTCCTTTGGAGTGACCGTGCTGATCTTTGCTCTTCCCCCAGTGCAAATCAGTCCCCCAGGAGCTCTATTGGCTGAGTGCTCTCCAGCATGATTTGTGTTCATTTACTGCATCTCAACAGCCTCTGCTCCTTGAGGGAGGGATGCAAATCCTTGGCAGGAGGTTTCAGAAATCCTGTTCTGCCACTGCTGTGTTGAACAGAGTCCCACCCCATATGGAACAAAACTTTCTCATTTAAATACTGACACACATGAGTTTGTTATCCATTTTCTGCAGGCCTTTTCCTATCACACTGGAATGGTCACAGGAATGATGAACAAAATGGCAGGGATTCCAGCCAAACCCATGTCTGCCTTTAATTCCAATGGGTAGCCAGAGAAATGCTTGGCAGTATTCAACCAGCTCTATTTTTAATATTGTGTTTACATGTGTAATGACCATGTGCACATAATAGCTGTCCCCCTCCCTGCTCCACCCAGCACTTTCCAGTATTGCTCACTATAGCTTGGAGCAGACATGCCTTATGGCCATTGAACTGGCAATGGCATAATCCAGGGAAAGCACCTCAGCCATTACACATGCAAATGCACTAACTACCAAGAACATTATTGCAATAGATTTTTCACAGATAGCTTCTCCTGTTTGTCCCACTCACCATCCCAGAGACCCATTCAGGCTGGGCTGCAGGGAAGGGGTGGCACCAAGAGGGAGGCAGCGATCCAGCCTGTGTTTTACTGCTGCCAGCACTCCACAACACCATCACAGCTTGGAGCTTCACAGGAAAGAAAAAAAAGGCAGTCACCTGGCCACTTCTGGCAGGTGGCTTTTCTGTGAGATAAAACACCTGGATCACAGCTGGGCTGGCCCAAACCCGAGCACCAGAGTGCTTTAGTACATCCTTGGTCAAAACCTGCCTTGATTTCCAACTGCCCAGAGCAGCAATCAGCTGTCAGCAGCAGTGGCCAGCTTGTACAGCCAGCCTCCCCTCCCAGCTATTTCCAGCTCTGCAGCATCTTTTCAGACCTGCTCCTGCAGCGATCTTGTTGATGCAGCTTTCATCATGAACATGATATAAGCTCCCTTAGCAGCAGCAGAAAATTATATGTGACTGCTGGTCAAAGCTGTGAGGATGTGTGCAGTACAGAGCTTCCATGCAAAAACACTGGAGCATGATGAAAAGGAGGATTTAGCATCACAGAGGACATCTGTAGCAACAACACTTTTCCATCCTGTATCTTCAAACTTTGCTGGGAACATTATTCATTAAGCTGTGGTCAGTGCAGGAAATCAGTTTTGGACATCTTAATAGAAGCAATCAATTACTGTGCTTGCTTCTTTATGAGTTCTCCTCAGATTCAGGCAAATAGAGTGGCTACTTGGCTCCCCATCACAGCAAGTGCAAAGTGCAGGGCCCCAACCCCCTTGAAAAAATCAGGATCCACTTTATATTTGGTTTGCTATCAGAGCCAGAGAAGCTGAGGGTCCAACAGTGCTACTGTGTTGGGCTGGAAGGGTGAGGAAGGCAATGGGGTCACACACCTTGCAGTTTGGGCACATTGCTTTTCTGACCCATGTGTGACATGTACCAATCCTGCATGGCACTTGCACATCACAAACACCCCAATTAAATTATAAACTCATCCATTTTCCCTCATAAAGAGAGTTTGCTGTAACCCATGCTGCTATCCATGTAGCCATAAACACACAGGACCCCAATGATGCATTATTCTATGGTAAAGTAAGCTATGAGGACTAAAATCAGTTTTAAACCCTCAGTGCATCATTTCTGTCCTTATGCATTATTAAACTATGCTCTAATTCCCAGTGTAGCAGGATGAAAATCAGTAGGAATTGGTGACAACCTGCAGCCAACTTTTGTGTTTATTTTACCCAGGAGAAGAGAAATGTCTTGGCCATTTTCCTGAATTAAAAGTTGGTTTTGTGTTGCTTGCTGAGCTGGGATAATATGATCGAAGGATGAAGCAGTGGAATAGAAAACACCAGACTGGAAGTCCCATAGCCATAGGGGACATAGCTTCTCCATTATCTTGTTGTGTAGTGCCTGGCTGTGAGCATCACTGGCCTGTTGCAGAGGTGGAAAATGGCACAGGGGGAAGGAGAACAAGCAAACAGCTGAAGTGACCACACTCATTGTGTTTGCCACAGCCAAGGGCTGCTGTCTTCCACCTGTTGGCCATGCAAGTATAATGGGATTGCTCTGGGATGTGTCTTTTCAGGGAATGAATTCCAATTTACATAACAAATTCAGCCCTTGAGAAGCATGTCTACAGCACTCTGTGGATAATAGCTGTCCAGTTAAGCTATTCACAGCCCTAGTTTATCACTAGAGGGCTGATAGAGATGACAATCCTATCTTTCTCTGTTCTGCATTGCCCATGAAAAACTCAGTTTACCCCATACTCCTTTTTCCAAATACTTCTTTACAGAAGACATTGTGTGAGTGGGATCACTCATGTAACCATTGTTACTGGAGAGGGGCGGAAGGCTTTGCAGTCTTTCTGGAAGCAAATGGAAAGATGGCATGGCACCTATCTATTCCCAAACCACTGCTCCTGAGCCCTTCCAAGGAGCTGCCTCACTAGAGTAAGACCAGAGCTGTGAAGTGCCAAGAGACATTGCTGACTCCATGATTTTCTAGACATTTTTGCAGTTAACTTTTGTTGTCGTGCCACTAAAGGTATTCAAGAACATTTTGATGTGGCCTCACCTGTTATTACCCTCCCAGGGCAGGGTACAGGAAATGAAGATGGCAATCACCCACTATTTAATTACACTGTCCATTAGTTAATCCTTTTCTTCTCGTGCCCAGAAAGGCTTTGCCCAAGATGAATTCCTGCTCTGCACCTCCATGGAAGTGTGAAAGGGGCCAATATCTCGAGCAGCTCCAGCCATCTGCAGGTGGAACCCACCAAACAACCTCCAGCTGCACAACCTGGTCCTCAGCTATGCAAAGCTCCTTCCTTCCTGTAGCAGCTCATCCCTCACCTCTGCAAAAAGGTCAATGAGACCTTGGGGGTTCAAGCGTTTGTGGGGTACAGTGAAAAACCTCAGGAATTTCCACTCTTTGAGGAGATCACCAGTCTATTCACCCAAGAGAGTTTGTGCTGGTTTGTGCACCAGCAGAAGATGCTGCAATATTTCACACAGGGAAAAAAACTCCAACCTGTCCTTTTTTTTTCTGAATTGAGAAATAGCCTTTGGTAAAAGCAGCAACTAGAAGCGTGCTAATTCCTCCCATTACAATTCCAAAACAATAACAAGGCTGCATTTTTTGTGAGCAAACAAGATGTGCCTCATTGCAAAGAATATAAAAGAAGAGCGTGAGTCAGGAGACCTGGACCAGATTCTTTGATGTTCTGCACTCCAAGTGTCTGGGGGAGCTCAGCAGCTTTCCACATTTCCCCAAATCATGGCTTACTCAGCTCTCTGAGGAGAAGCTGGGGAAAGCATAAGATGCTTTTTAGGTGGAGGAAGTCCAGTAACCTGCAAAATTATGGATAGCTTTGTACTACCCAAGGCACAAAACCAATTGAGAGGGGAGAGAGAAACCCAGCTCTAAATCTTTACCCTATTAAAATAAAAGCTCTTCAGGTTCCCCTTCACATATTCATATAAGGCAAGATGCACATGCCCTGATTTTAGCCATTGAAATTGTGGGTAACTTATCTAAGTACTTCTGGAGAAGAAAAAACAGGATGATGACTTTAGCTATGATTTAAGAATATAAATTAACATGTGGGCACTGTGGACTGTGAAGGCCTTGGGTCTGTTGCCACAAGCCACAGGAGCAGGGAGATTAATGTGCATCTGGGAAAACAGTATAATTTCAACCCAATGTACTGTTGGTCAAAATGAGTACTGTCAAAGCAGTGTTGCCATAAATCGTTAAGAATTTCTTTTTGCACTTTAAATTTTGAAAGAAAATCCTGACTTTGCTCTATGAGAGAGGCTCTTAGAGAAACAGATTTTGCTCTCTCTTTTGTGGGCTTCACCATGCAAACTCTCTAACTGAAAGGACCATTATGAAGAAAGGCAACAGAATTGTGCTTTTCATTTAGACAGAGAAAAGGCATCCTCTGCATTGTAAGGGAAATATAATTTGCAGTCCAATATAAGTATCTCTTTGTAAGCCTTCAGAGCCAAAACCAATTAAACTCAAACCTTTATCCATCAATATAAAATCCCACTTTCTTAGCTAATAGAACCTCTAAGAGCATCCTGTTAACCATTGTAAAATCACTAGATGAAAAGCTGCTTCTTTTTCCCTCCTTGTGTTTTCTCTTGTGTTAGATTATGCATTTCACAACAATTTACAATATAATTAAAATTTAGAGTCCTCAGGATGGGATGGAATAATTATAATTACTCATTGTAAAAATGGGCATGGAAAAAAACTCTTATAACCTGTTCTTAATAATCCAACTCACACTTCATTACAGTACATGCAATACTTAATTTGTGAAACCAGTGTAATTGTATTTGCAATCTGTGCTATCCATGATGGTGTGAGGAAAACAAGCACAGTGGCCACCAAACACTCTGCCCAGCCTCCTGGCCACACTGAAATCGCCAGCAAAGCAAAATAAATTGCTTTTGCTTAGCAGGAACAACACTCTGATCTCACCCTCCAAACAGAGAATTTCCGGCTCCTGCTGCTCTGACTCAGCAGCTTGCTCTGACAACAGGAAGGAAACAAAGAGGAAGAGGTCAGGGAGGAAGGCAGAGGTGGGAGCCGGTGCTCGCTCATCCTCTCCTGCTGATTGATGCTCCTGCCAAAGCTCCGGGGCTTTGGTGCTGTCCTGGTGCCGGATCCATCCCTCACCCTGGTGTGCTCTCCCCCTGCAGCCGCAGCACTCCTGCCTCCAGCCTCTCCCCAGTCACCCAGAGTCACTGCTGGAAGGGTCCCTACAGCACACACATCTTTTAGGGGTGGATGGAAAGATCCTGTATCATTTTACCAACTGGTGTGCACCAGCCATAGCCATGGAAGTACAAGGCACTAGGAATTCAGCGTGACTCCTGTAAGCCCATCTCCTTCCCACTGACACATTAAACCTCCTCATTAAGACAGATAAAAGGATGGCACTAGAGGGAAGAGTGATGTCAAGCTGTGGCAATTCCCTTCCCTTTGCATCCACAAGCCATGAAAGCCCAGCCTGCAGATAGTAAGGCAATGAATCACCCTGCTGCTCTGGATGTGGCTGTTACTGCTTTTATGCTGATGCCACGGATGTCAGTGAGGTTCCTCCTGATTTACTACAGCAGTCTGAGATGAACAGGAGCATGTGAGGCTCATAAAGCAGAGCAGTGTGATTGCAGCACAGCTTCTTGAAAAGCAAGACACAAAGATGTGACTTGGGAGCAGCACAGCAAAGTCTTGGTCAGCACTGGAGAAGCTGGACCAGAACAAACAAGTTTGAGCAGAGATGACATGCTATCATATATCATGCTGATTAAATATTACCTTTTCAATTTGTGTTTACCTGAGGAATCAAATGTAGGTACTGCTGGTGGTACTCAAAGGCTACCTGCAAGTTGATCTGCAGCTCATGACAGGCTTCCCAGTGGAACAATGGCACTCAGTACCAGCAGCACAGTGTTGGCAGGTCCCACACCAAAACCTTCCCACCTGAGCATTTAACATGGACAGTTATTTACAGAGTGACTCATGAAAAACAAATAAGAAGGGAAGGGAATTAAGAGTTCTCAGTTTTCCTGCAGCTGAGTTAGTAACCCCCAGGGTGAGAAGCTCAGGCACCAATCTCTGGCACTCTTCAGTGAGAGCAGGGCTGCCTCTGCAGACAGGCAGCATAAGGCTGGCTTGCCCCACAGCTTCTCTACTCAGTGAACTACCCAGATGAATATCCTTAAATAGCAGTCCCAGCTTTTGCCCCAAGGCTCTAGAAATGCTGTCTCAGTGCAGGTACATTAACCAGGGCCAGGGCCCCAGCCCAGGTACTGGCAGGCAGGTGCCCACACACTGGCATGCTCAGGAAGCCACAGTGCCTTGGAGGCAGCCTGGAAGGGACCACCTTGTCCTTGAGATGTGAACTCTGCCCCCAAGCCAGAGACCCCTGTGGTGCAGGGTGGTGGTGAGGATGAAGGCTTTTGCAGAGCTGGGATAGGACACAGTGCCACACATGCCCCTGAATTCAAACTGGAAGCCACCTCCCCTTCACTGGGAAGGCAGGAGTAGCCCATGAGTCACCACTCAGGGAGCCCCAGGGGCTGCAGGGCTTGCTTATGGCAGAGCCCTGTGGGGAAGTCCAGCAGCTGGCCCCAACACTCACCTGCAACCTCTGCACAGCCCTCATCTGGAGCAGCTGTCAGCTGCAACCCAAAAGCATTCATCATCAGAAAACCCAATTCTCTGCATATTTAACCACCTAGATAGATGATGTGAATCAGTATGATGTCATCATTAACCCATGATGTCATCATCTACTGCACCAACCCCTACCTGCCATATCTCTACCAGTCCTGGACTTTGCTCTTGGAAAGTTCTGTGCCTAATACAGGGCATTTGCCTATGCAATAAGGAAAGGGCATTCAAAATTTGTTTTCCTATTTTTTCCCTTTTTTATTAGCAGCCCCACGTAGTGGGCTGACAACAGGTTAATTGTATGTGATGTAAAATTTCCAGGAGTTTCATTTTGCTCTGCAGTGCACGTGTGTGAGAGATATGGATTGTGTTTAGTACTCACATGAATACCAGGATAATAACCCAGTGGATCTTGCTGCTTAGACTATGGAAATGGAAAAACCCCCCTCTTTCTGCATGTGTATGGCTATTTCCTGTCATGCCCAGATCCAGCTGTATGCAATCCAAATATATTCTGTGATGAAAAGCACTTTGCCTGATAATGTATTTGTAGACTTAACACTCGTACTGGGTGCAGAACTGAGCAGCCTGCTTTATTTCACAGGCAGGCTGCTTGGCAGAAGTTTGGCAGCTGCCTCCAGCTGTGGAGCTCTTTCGCTCACCAGGTGCAGATGGCAGCAAATCTCCTTCCTCCTTGCTAAAATGTAAATTCCAGCCCTTTCCAAGCTACTACGCTGGATAATAACCACTCTCTTTCACAATAAAACTCACATACTCTGCCAGAACATTCTCAAGAAAGGGCAGAGAGAAGGGAAGAAAGAGAGAAAGAGGTGAATCCAACCTATAGCAGATAAGGCAAGGGAGAAGACTTGAGCACTGGTGTAGATCAATTTAAAAATTGCAGTTAAGCAGGGATTGTGGGGTTGCAGGAATTAGATTAAAGAGGGATTGAGTATCATTCAAGAGGATGCTGTTGATATACAATGCTTTCATTTTCTGATTTAAATATCACTGCAGCAGCCAGCAAAGTGTGCAAATGTCTTCCAAGCAGGTGGGAGAGGGGTGCAGGGTACAGGATGCAGAGAGCCACGGTGGGGCCAACTGCAAGGAGCCAGCTGGGGAGAACATTGACAGAATCTGTGAATCAGTTCAGAGACAGCTCCTATCAATAGCCTTATCATCAATACCCATGTTTGCATCAGGAAAGAAACAGGCAGGAATGAGCAGGTTTAACTGTATTTTCCTACATGTTGTTTATTTGGGAGAAAAACACATCACCCACTTTACTGCCAGGGTCCTTTTCCCTCACACATACACACACACACATTGTTTGCTAATCACAAATTGCTCACAAACATGGGGGCACTACATTTAGGTGGCAGAAATGTTTCTTTGTTTGAAAACAAAACAAACAAAGCAAAATAATTACAGGAGTACTGCAAGCAAATACAATAAGTCAAAACAGAGGCAAAATACCACTTTTCAGTTCTAGAGCTCAAGCATCTCTGCAAAGCTGAAACAGGGGCAGTGCCTCCTCCTTGCCAAAAGGAAAAAAGTTTTCTAATCCACTTTAGAACCCCTAGCAGAATTAGGAAAACCTTCTGAATTTCTTGCCTCTGCAGAGCCCACTGTAAAAATTCGAGTTGGGGATGTCATTTTGAGACAGATTTTCCTCTCAGCATCATGCAATATGAAATACAATTCTTGATTTGCTTGAAGGCTTTCCATACCAACAGATAGCAGTCAGAGCCAGTCCTCAAATCTACCAAAAATCCACATCAGGGAAGGCCCATGTGATGCATCCCTCAAGCCCACACCAGCTCTTCCACACTGGTTTTACCTACTGCCAAGACATGTTTTGTTCCATTTTCCACTTGGAGCTGGTGGGAATGCTGTGCAACTTCCCAAGATTTCTGGCAACCACCAATCATAACAGCACTCTAGATGCTGAGGGTTTAGTAAACTGCTTTCAGCTCTGAACCCAAACTCTACCCCCAAGTACATTTAAAGCCCAAATCCTTATTTTCTCTCTGTAAACACAGAGGTGAGCACTGATTTGAAGGGATGTAAAAATGACCACCCACTGCCCCTCTGGCTGTTTCCCATGTGTTCCTAATATGTGTCTCTGTGTCCCTCACCTTCAGCAAATGAAGTGCTGCCAGGGAAAAAGGCTGTCTGAGAGAGGTGTGTTGGGAAGCTCTCAATAAACTCCTGCTGTGACAGTGCTGTGGCAGGAAAAAAATCTGCAGGAAGACAAGTGCGTTTTAAGAAACAAGGGCAACATCATTAAAACTATTTCTCGTCCCCAAGTGACCAACTAAACTGTTGGGTAGCTGTTGGGAGTGCAGACAGGAGCTCACATGCTCAGCACGAAGCAGCTACTCAGTGTCTCTGCAGAAAAATGCAGCTGGGAAAATCACTGTGGGAAGTAGTGGCTGGCCAGAAATCTGCAGGGGAGGCATGATCTGATGGGAGCTGGATGTCTGGGAGCAGCACCACCAGCCAGGGAAGAAAAAGAGCTGATTCTGCGAGCACTGGATCTGGGTTAAAACTCAGGAGAGCTGGGTCTAGCTGTAAGGACTTGCTCCTGCAGGTTGGGGTGCTTTGGTGTGCTGGCCTTTCCTCTGGGAGCTCAGGAGTACAGCTCTGGGGACCCTGGGGTATGACCCCCTCATATCAGCCTGCTGCTGGAGATTTGGGAAAAACAGCAAGTGAGGGAAACATCCCACTGAACACAGAGTGTTGGCAGTGCTGGGTAGCAGATCCCACTCAGGACACTGCTGATGCTCAGCTAAACCAAGGGGTGCTCACAGCACAGGCGCAGTGCTGAGAGCTGCACAGCAAGAACTGCTCTGGTCCAGCCTCTAACTGAGTTTCCTTTGTACAGACCAAAACATTAGTTTTCCTCATAAGTTTCTCAGTCCATGATCAGACACACCAGGTTAATTTTGCTCACAGACCATTTTGGTTTTAAGTCTTCTAAAATTTTATTTACTAGCACATGCCTTTTCAATTTATTTATTTATTTCCTTGGTTTTCTCAACAGCTACCAGGAGGTTATATTTAAACCTCACATGTAGCATTAGGTTTTTTTCAATATTTAAATTCTTATGAGACCTGTGTGGTCTTGAAAATAGAAAAATAGGTTAATTGTTTGACTAATTCAATAAAGAGAAGCAGCATCTCTGTGATGCAAACTCAGGCCTGTGTTATCTGACAGGGAGGATGTTTGTTGTTTGTGTCACCTAGACAACTTTCCCTCACACATCATGACCTAGTCCCCTGGCATCAGTGCAGGTGTCATCTCTGTGATTCACTTATTTGGTTGTCACAACCCTCTTGATCCCAGGGGCAGGAGCTGGCAGCCTGCCCTCTGCCTTCAGCAGGTATTGCTGCGTAGCAGGCAGGAGCCCTGGTCTTTAAATGCTGCCTCTGACTCAGCACTGAACCCACAACTAGTGCCTGGGAGAGGAGCACCTTGAGCCATTCCCTCCACATCAGTGATTCCCAGATGACTCACAAGTGGCATGAGCTGGCACAGCCCTGTTGGACGCTTTTGGGGAGTGGCAGGGTTCTGCCAACTCCTGCACCACTCACTCCCACACCCAGCTACATGGGCTGTGCAGAGCAGGAGCTAAAGACTCTCCTGAGCAGTGCAGATCAGCCAGCAGCCCCCACGCAGCCATCTGGGGTCCTAGGGGAAAGCTGAATGTGGGCCCTTCCTGATGGGAACCCCTCTGATACCTGGCTCTCTGACTGGAAGTGGTATCTATGGATTTTTCAAGATTCACAGAATAATCTAGGGGCATGAATAGTCCAGGGGAAGAAAGCTCCTTGAATGAGTGGAGGGAAAGATGAAAAAAAAGCTCATGGTAGCAAAAATGATGAAGACAGAGAGTGATGCACAGAATGCAGGTAAGGGATTCAACAATCCAGTGCATGTGCAACAGCTGCCTGTCATATGAGTATCACTGTATGCACCTGCACATCACCTCTGCAGCAAGAGAAACAAACCAAAATCACAGAATCATAGAATTGTACAGATTGGAAAAGACCTCTGAGTCCAATCATTAACCCAGCACCACCACCATGTTTACCATTAAACTGTCCTCAAGTGCCACATCCACACATTTTTCGACACTTGCAGGGATGATGACTCCACTGCTACTCTGGACAGTCAGTTCCAAGGCTTTGCAAAACTTTCAGAGAAGAAAGTTTTCCTAATATCCAAACTAAACCTCTGGCACAACTCAAGGCCATTTCCTCTCACCCTGTCTGTCACTACTAGTGAGAAGAGACAGACCTCCACCTGGCCACAGCCTCCTTTCAGGGAGTTGTGGAGAGTAATAAGGTCTCCCTTGACCCTTCTTTTCTCCAGGCTAAACAACCCCAGTTCCCTCAGCTGCTCCTCATAAGAGATGTTTTCTAGACCCTGCACCAGCTCTGTTGCTCCTCTCTGGACTCACTCCAGCCCCTCAGTGTCCTTTTTGAAGTGAGGGGCACAGAACTGGACACAGCACTCAAGGTGCAGCCTCACCAGTGCTGAGTGCAGGGAGACAATCACTGCCTGGCCTTGCTGCCCACACTACTTCTGATACAAGCAAGGATGTCAAACAAGGGTGTAAAAGGAGAGAAAACAGAAAAAAAATGCCTTGCCTCTTTATTTTTCTGCTCATTTCTTAAGATTACAGCTGATCTACAATGTTTTCTATCAATCAAAACTCCTACGCCCCTCCAATTACAGGAGGTGTTTGCTGGGAAGCGCTGGCAAGAGCCAGCCTGGAGCTTGTGCTTGAGCTGTTCATCATCAGAACACGATTGCTGCTGCTCCTTGGTTACCAAGGGCTGCAAAGGGGATGGGGAGTGGTTTCACACACTGAGACCAATCTCCACTCAGTGGTCTGCCTCAGAGCACTGATGATGATGCCCTCCCCGGCTGTCAGTGCCCTGCTCCTCCCCAGAGCATCAGCTCCAGCCTGGCAAGGGCAGCCCTGGTGCTGCAGCCACACATCAGCTGTGCTCACAGCTCAGCTTGCTCAGAGCTCTCTCCTCACTCACAGCTGCTCATCTGCTGTGGGCTTTGTTCTGCACTTGCAGAGGTTTACTTTGCTTCCCAGGGCTCAGGGAGCCCAGAGCACTGGTGTTTTACTCTGCATTGTGCTGCTCTGACAGACAAGCACGGGCAGAACTTGTGCTGCTGCTGGTGCAGCACCCACTCTCGCTCTTCTGTATTGTTATTACAGTAAATAACCTGAGACACCATAATTTCTCCTAAGTGGCTTTAGGCTACAGCTTTTTGTCACAGTAGGCCTTGCCAATTGGCAGCCAGCAACTGATGGCAGGTTGAGTTGCCCTTTAATTTGGCTGGAGATGCCATGGGGGTGAGTTTTCAAGGAGCTCAGAGCACACCTTGACACAGTGATGCCATCCAGTACTGGGCAGAGCCAGACCATGGGCACCCCAAAAGCCCCAGAGCAATGCTGGCTAGTGCATATCCCTGCTGCAACACCAGGGCAGGGGCTTTGACCTCCTGCCATGGATGATGGGCTGTAGGAGGACCCTGCCAGGTGAACTGAGCTGTTTCCCACTGAATGTAGAGCAGCACCAACCTGCCAAAGCCACTTGAAGCTATTTATGAAAACACTGAGTGAAAGACAAGAATTGTTTCTTTATCCAGGCCTGCCTTAATAAGCAATGTAAGCTCTGCGTGGCAATGAGGGAAGCAAACCCCACTAATGTTTTTCTTGCTGGGTGTACTGGTTTGAAAGCAAAACCAGTGAGAGACTCCAAGTCAGAAATATAATTTAATAGGAAAAAAAGAGAAAAATAAAATACATGCAATAGTACAAAAGAAAATCCAAAGACAGAGTCAGAATAAAACCTG
>JAOTQP010001546.1:96837403-96855506 GCA_026413545.1 Cichladusa arquata | reverse complement strand
CCCCTGGCTGGAGCATCTCCCAGTGGGATGATGTAATTTTATCAGTCATGCAGTGGGACTCAATGGCCCATTAACAGAAGATATCTGCCTGGAGGGAGGATGGGTTGTGGGAAAGATAAAGATGATTGCTCCACCTGGTTTTTAACAGATGGCCCATTAGCAGAAGATATCTCCACAGAGATAAGAATCACTGCCTCACATGGTTTCAGCAGATGGTGATAGAATACATACTTTTGGGCACATCTTTACATTGTAACCTACGACACTGGGATGTGCAGGACTCTCCTGTCTGGAGCAGTATTCCTCCACATGCCATGAGGTTCCTCACAAAGGCAGGGAGTGCCCAAATCAGGACCCTGGGCTCTGGGGAGAGCCTCTGCAGGTTTGCTTATGTGTGGAGCACATGTGGGGTGTCTGGCAGCACCAGCCATGTGTTGCACTGCAGCAAATAACGTGGAGGTGACGTGGAGGTGATGTGCAGGGATTGTAATGCCTTGGGAGGCTTGGGAAAAAGTCTTCCTCCTGTTTCAGTGATGGGATCTGGGAGAAATTATGATGTGTGTGTTCTCCATCCACTCCCCATCAAATGCTGTCAAAACTTCTGCCTGCACATTCCTGTTCTTCCATATCCATCCTTCACCACAACCCACTGGCAACCAACCTTTGTCACAAGTGGACTTCGGCTTTCTTTTCTTCTTTTTAAATGTGAAGCTCTTGACAACCAGCTTTCTGTCTGAAAGGCAAATGGTGACTCAGCCCTTCCCACTTCTGCTTTCAGGAGAGAGCTGCCCTCCCTTGGAGTGGCACTCTGCAAACAAACCATGGGGGATAGGGAGAGACCCCAGCATTCTATCAACACGTCCTCTCCCCAGGAGATCTAAGGCTTCCAGCATTTTAGAAAAATGAGCATTTTTATTTTTACTTATAAATTCTCTTGTCCTGGAAGCAACTCTTTTCATTTGCAGCTTCATATTCATCACCAAAGTCCCCAACATGCAAAACCATCATGAACTGCACCAAGCTCCATGGTGCCCTGGGCCATCACCTTCCCAGCCCATGCTGCACCAGAGCTGCAGCTTCCACTTTTCTTTCCCCTTCCTCCTTCTTGGTTTTCCATCTGACACTAGTCCTACACTTGGTTTACAGACAAGCAGAGACTTTCCCTGGGTGGGAGGGAAAGGCACATCTGGGCTCAGGATGGGAGTCTCCATAAGTTGTATAAACCAGGGGAGGAACAGGCAAATTTGCAGCACTTTTATCACTCTGACCACATTCCCACTGGAGAAGGTGAAGTGTGTGAGGACACACAGCCCAAAGGATGCTGTACCATAAGAGAGTTGGATCTCTGTGTGGGGAGAAGAGGCAACAGAGAATGGTTGACATGGCCAGCTAAGGCCATCTAAATAAAGGCCATCTAAATAAAAGGCTGACATTTTATTTAATTTTTATATTTCTGTATTACTGCCTGCCTTTATTTCCTTGCTGCCTTTCAAAATCAAACCACCAATTACTTCCTGCTGAATTAGCCCTCATTAGAGCACTGGAACCACCACAGCAGCAAGTGTCTGTCCAAGGAGGGTTTACTGAGGAATGCTGCCCTGCCATGTTGCCCTGGCAGGGCTGAGTCTCCTGGCCTGAGAAAACCAAAGGAACATTTGCTTTGTGCTGTAGAGTTATTCCATACAGTGCAGCAGGGCACCTTAGGTGCTTAGAAAGCACCAAGGACTGAGCTCTGGAAGTGCCTGTGGAGTCCTCTACTTTCCTGGCCTCTTGGTTAAATCTGTGATGAGAGAATTTAATGAGGCAATGAATCTTCTAAAGCATTTATGTTGCATTTTGTCCTTCTGTATATTACAAATTGCACATTTTGTGACAGGAGTTAGCATGTCAGATTGCTTTTCCAAATAATTATGCATAATACACTCCTTCAGCCAGCCCTCTGGTGACTCAGCAGGAGGTAAAGCTTTGAATAGGAGGAAAAAAACCCTTCAGACACGTTTCTATGGGCTCTGTACAGCCACCAAACAAACATCAAGTCTAGTCTCTTTGTACTGCTGTCTGGCTGCTGAATCCCACATCAGATGCAAGGAAGGGGAATTTGTGAAGAAGAAAGCCTGCAGAAGATAGTCTGCTTTGGAGAGAAGTGGGCATTTTAGTGGTTTTGGTGCTGCCTCCTATTTGCTTTGTTGTTCTGAACCACCAGGTCCACCAAAATGACCTGCAGAGAAGGAAAATAATCTTCTTCAGGGTGGGGCAAAACTTTACAGCTGGGTTTGTGGTCTAATGTTGTGTATACTGGGGACAGCCCTGCCAAAAAAATGAGCACCAGAAATGGTGACTCCCCCATGGCCTGTATCCCCCGAGCTGTGACTGAGGGGCTGGGATGAGACAGATGCCAGTGAGCACCAGGGAGTGCCAGCTGTGCTGGTGGGGCTGGAATGGGGCTGGGATGGTGCTGGGATGGGGCCGGGATGGAGCTGGGATAGGGCTGGCATGGGGCTGAGTTGGGGCTGGGATGGGGCTGAGTTGGGGCTAGGATGGGGCTGGCATGGGGCTGGGATGGGGCTGGCACAAGGCTGCAGCAGGGGAGTGCCCACCCAGCCACCTGCCTTTTGTTTTTTCAGGGACCTGTTTCAGGAACAGTGGGGTTCAAGTTTAATTAAGCAGTGCCTCAGAGAAAAACGACCCATGTAGAGACTTTTCACCAGATGTGATTTCACAGGAGCCCAAGAACAAGATCTCTTTTTCAGCATCTTTATTTTGCCTGGCTAATGAGCATGATTCCTCACAGAGAAGCAGATTCCCAATGGGAGGGATTGCAATACAATGCTTTGCTCTGGCAGCAGTGCTGCAAAGGGGGATGGCAGAGGCTCAGGCACACAGACCCAGTGGGGCACATCCTGCCTTGGGGTCACGAAGCCTGATGGCCTTTCCAACCCATCCTTCCCTCACAAGGCTCATCTCTCTCACAGAGCCACAACATGCCCAGAAACATCCTCTGCCCATCCTGTGTCCCCACTGCCCCCCAGAGTGAGTACTGGAGAGGGTGGCCACCAGGTGTGGCAGCTGGACTAGGAGGACCTGCAGGCAGAGTGACAGATTTCTGTGGGAAACCAGAGCACCAAACTGTTAGGAACGAATCCAAACAAATCCTTCTCCTTTATTCAGTAATGGCACACAGGCACAGAGCAGCAGTGGGGCCAAATCTCTGCAAGTTATTTGGATGCATGAATCCCTTTTCTTACTAATGGGAGCAAAGTGACTAATGGCTTTGAAAATGTGAGCTATCATACATCTGGTTACAAGACCCCATTCCCTTGATCAACAGGAAAATCCAGTCCAGGGACTCTAATGTGGGAGGATCAGGAGCCAACTGAGATACAGGAGACTGGGAAAAATGCAGGACTTGGGAGAAAAAAAATCCTGTTTAATTCATAACTTTTTCTTATATGGAAAACTGTATACTTGGAGAAGAAATGTCAAAGAAACATTTTTTGTAAATTAATTTTGCTCAGAGTGAACAGTGAAGGCAGAGAAATGTTTAACATGAGGTGACTTCTGCCATTCTCAGATCTTCAAAATTATTTCAATAACTAAAATATTTCAAATGAAGGTCTTTTATTTCAAAACTGCATGGTATTGAGCAATTAAAATGCTTACAGACTCTCAGCTTCAATACCTAATATAATGATGATCTTGGCTGCTGTTGTGTCAGCTGCCTCACAGAGATGGTGGAGAGAGAGAGCAAAAAAAGCTTTTTCTCTATTCTCTTAAATCTGTTGGTGTCTTGTGGTAGAATACAGCCTTCTTTCCTGCTTAAAAAATAGCTAGATGGCTCCTTTTAATTTTTCAGCATTTTATTTTCCTTAAGTCAGAAATATATTAGTAGGCAACACATGTACAAGTAAGTACCTCAGCATATAGTGGTCATGTCTCTCATCCTTTGAAAATAAAAAACTGAAACTCAGCTTTGTAAATATATCCATCAGCTCCTTTGCTGAGCTAGCTGCATAAATCATATTTTCACCCTTAAAGAATTAAAAACCCAATAATTCTGATAAGCAGCATAACTACTGAAATAGTTTGAATTTCCTAAATTTGGTGAGTTTTTTTTTTAAAAAAAAATTTTCTTCCTTAAGCCTTCAAAACTTCCAGAGATTTTCCATCTCCAGACAGAAGAAGATTTCCCTGTCAGACCCCTGGCATCACATATTCACACATGCCAGCCATCCTTAGTGCTGATGTCCCCAAACCAGCCCTGCTCCTGAAGCCAGGTGAGTATTTCCTCTGTTTGCCTTCCCCCAGCACCCCCTTGCCCCAGGGCCCCCACTCACCCTGCCCACCCCATGGCCACCACCCCACTCCATCCCCAGGCATTTGGGAAGGGGTTTGGGGTCAGCAGGGGATGCTGGCTGCCCTCCTCTCCCATGGAATCCAGCTGGAAATCAGAATGCACAGACCTGCTGAGAAATGCCAGGTTTTGTGGGAGAGTTAAAAGGGGCTCACTCCCTCCAACCAGCTGGACTGCAGGCTTTTTGGATAAAAAACAATCACCCTGCGGAGCTATTTTGCAAAATTTTAGTTGAAGAGACTGTATTGCAGTGAATGCCATGCCTTCCCCAGAGAGGGACTGGGAAGTCATCCTCGTTTCCATGGATACCCTGCAACAGGACTGAAAACAAAGCTGAAGCTGTACTTTTTGATATGGCTCCTGAGCCTCCCTCTCTGTCCTTATGAACAGGGAAGGGACAAACACCCTCTGCAGCTTGAGGGGGTCATGTCCACATGAAAATATCCACATTTGTGACTGAGCAGGACTGGAAACTTTGTCAAGGCATCTGCTTTTTGTGTGGAAACCCCAAGGAGGCTGAGCAGTGCAGGGCTGTTTCTCCCCTCCCAATTAAATCTGGTTGAGTCCATGTTTTATATATGACCTTGAGGAGCTATTTGATCAAATAGATTTTATTTCATCTCTCCATAAATGTCAGCATTGTGTGGCATGTTGGAAAAAACCCACAACAAGCATAAAGAAAATAGATAACACTTTGTGGGCATCACGTAACCAGTGATATTCCCTCTGTTGCCAGTGACATAAATCTGCAGCAGCTGGGGTCTGTGTCACCCATCACTGTGACACCAGCCATGGTGAATCACATCTGCTGCACGGCTGCAGGCACCACCACACGGCCCCAAAGCATTTGTGAGTCCAGCTCAGTCCTGAGCTTCTCCTTCCACCAGGGATGCAGAAATCCAGCTCCTTGCCCCCTGGGAAGGGCTGACATCCAACCTTCCCTGCTTTACACACCTTTGTGCTTGCTCACTTGCAGTTCCTGAGCACAATGCCCATTTTAAGAAGCCGTATTCTGCTCTGTGCCAGGCTGCTTGCTGCTCTCTTCTCCTTCAAGAAGATGCAGAGGATCAAGAAGATGCTCCACCTGACTTGCTGCCAGCCTTGGTGCTGATGCTAAGAGAGGGTCAGCTATTCTATTCTTCAGCAGCCTCATGGAGAATTCATCCCAGAAATATTCCTTGCAGCAGTGTTGCAAAGGATTTCCCAGACAGTCACATCTCATTATTCATCAATGTGTCTCTCTGGAAAGTGCTCAGAGAGCTGTAGAAGTCTAGGATTCTGTTGTGCCAGCTGCTGGCCAGGACAGAGCTGAACCTGCTGGCACCCTACTCTTAGCACATGCTGGGCAACACCACTGCTATCCCAGTACTGCTGTGCCTTGTCTTGGTCATCTGTGACATTGCTTGGGAAACAAAATGAGAAAAGAAGGGGTATACTAATGTTAAAAAAAGAGAGATGTGAGTGCTGATGATATGCGAGTACTTCAATAATCATTGGAAGAAGCTATTTTGTTGTAAGGAGCTTTGATTATTCTGGTGGATGGGAAGAAGTTTTGTGTGGATGTAGAAGGACCTGGTGGATTTTGAGCCCTGGTTCCAGCCAGGGTTTCTGTTCCAAGATTGGAGGCCCACCCTAGGGCTCATCAGTCTCAGAGTTTCAGTCTGAAATCTGCTTGGGAAATGGGAAGCACAGACCCCACAGCACAACCACCACACTTCTTTACCCCAGCATTGGACCTGGACTTGCAGGAAATTGAAACACACAATGAGCAGAAGTCGGTACAAGGGAGGGAGACAGAGAGTTAACTGAATATTCAAGTTAACAAGTGGAAAGTGTAGCTTGCTGAGATTTTCTTTCAATATTATCTACTGTCATTTAGTAATTGTATGTACACACACGCATGCATGAAATACAAAGTGGTGGGATGTGGTTTTTGGCATGGGCTTCAACAGATGCATTATGCACAGAGGGAAGAGGCACAAAGTCAGCTGTTCAGATCATCCCTCACAAGTGCCAATAAAGTCTTTATACCATACCATTAAGCATTCACGATGCACCATCTGGACTGCAGGAAGGCTAATTTTGGAAGGTTTTAAACACAGCACTTTATAATCTCTGGTGCATTAGTTACCTAGTTACCTGGAGGGCAGTTTTGCAGGATTCAGAGAGAAATGGTAAAAGGCACAAACAAACTGAATCTGCAGCTAGGTGGTTTCAAGTCCTCCATCCTGGAATCATGAAAACCCCCAAGGTCTCTGTCACTGGAAAGTTGCAGATTGCCCCAGCCTCAGTGGATAAGCTCTCCTTTTCCAGTCAAACACTGAATTCCTCTTGTAGCACTTCTTTACATATAGCTATTTTTTGTCAAATCTTCCTGATCAGTAACAATACAGATAGAGGCCAGAATCCTAAATGACAGAGGGGAGGAGGAGAAGGAAGAAGGCAGCAGTGCACAGGGTTGTCTGTGCAGTCAGTGTCTCTTTGGACTGGTTTGGGGCTCAGCAGGCTCCAGTGATGTGCTGGCTGCAGCCCAGTGCTGTAGTCAGGGTTATTCATTCCTCCCCTGCCTGGGAGAGGATGCCTCTCTCCAGGCATGCAGCCTGCACTGCCCCACACCTGGCTCATCCTCTGCCACTCCTCTGGCTGGAAGGAGGCTGCTGGGACTGCTGAGAAGCCTGTGTAAATTTGATCTCCTCTTCCAGCCTGAAAACAGGCATTTTCCTGCTTCCCTCCAGACAGTCTCATGTCTGCAGGCAGGAGCCCTCCAGCCCTTGCTCTGCTTTTGTAATCAGAAAAGCTCTGGTTAACCCACCTGATTTATCTCTGCCCAGGCCAGGTAGACTAATGCTTTCATTAGGTCCTTGTCTGCAGCTGCTTTTAATACCTAAAGACATTTGGCTGCTCTTTCTGCTGGCTTGGACCCATTGCCACCTTAGTGAGACCTGCAATTTCATGGAGCCTTCCCCTTCCAATGATGGTCATTAACACCTGCAGAGCCATCAGTGTGCACACACAGAGTCACACATCTTTTGGGAAAAAAACCACCTGAAAATATGGACTGCATATATAAAATGGCCATATCTCATGTATTAAGTGGATTTACTAACCAATAACATTTTGAATAAACATTTCTTGCATTTGAGGTTAACAAAATTTTCTGTGCATTTTCACAGAAGCAGAAATAGTTGACAAGCTAAAATGTTATGCCTTTCTCTTTTTCTAGCTTTCCAGTGTATTTGCCTTTTTTCAATTCACGGGTAAGGAAGCTCAAATCTGGCTTTAGCTGAGGAAGGTTTGGGATTTTTATCCAGCTCTGAGCTGTTGTTTCGCACTGACTTCTCCTTGGAAAGACTCAGCACTCCTATCCACCTCAGAAACTTCTTTCATTTCTAGGCACAGAAAAACCTTCACAACATGCTTGGCTGCTGTCAGTGCCACAAAAAGGATGTGTCCTTTTTGGCACACCAGTGTGAGGGCAGCAGGGAGGTTTTGCCCTCTATGCTGGGGCAGAGGGCAGGTGTGTGGAGAACTCTCTGTCCCTGGGGAGCACCACAGCCTGCCCATGTCCCTGGTTGTTGAGGTGGTATCTCCATTCCCAAAGCTGGGATGGTACAGTGATACGAATCCCTGGAGTGCACATGTGTGGGTAAATATAAAAATAAACTGAAATATGGTTGTCCAAAGTGTGTAAGGAAGCAGCAATAAGAGTCAATAAGTTGTCTCCTACTAGAATTGCTCCCATCCTAGTGTTATGGTTAAATCATGGATAAGTCAAAACCAACTGCTCATAAGATGTAATGTCAACATTCATCTGTGGATTCTCTTTTTGCCTGCACAGGCACTGATCCCCTCAGCTGGATACAGCATTGGAGGAAGATGTGCTGCATCCTTTCTCAGGTACAGACAGGTCCATGTCCAGGCAAGAGAAAGCTGGGGGAAAGTCCTGTATTGAGGGCTGGTTGGCAATATCATGAGAGATTCCCAATTCAATTAATCAGAAATTTCACTATAGCATCCAGGGTTTGAGCAACCACCCCAGATTGCAAGATGCTCTTCAAGAAAGGAGGTGCAGCTTAATCATTTTAGTGATGACAAAGAAAACGCCACTTTCCTCTGCCCTAAACCCCCAAAGTCCCCTCAGCTCTTTTCTACCTGACTCAAAACACACTCACACCCACTCACTCCCTAGCCAGCACCAGTCACATCCTGGCACACACATCTCTGTGATTTCCAGATCTGAATATTTTTATGGGTCTCCCTGGTGCTTCCCCTGCTTTTCCCTTCCCCTGCTTTTCCCTTCTCCTTGGAAATTGCAAAAGGGGAATCAGAAGCAGGAAACTGTCAATTAGCATTGCTAAAAAAAATAGCCTAACAAGGCTATCATCAACTGGAAATGAGATGCTTCCTACACCAGCAGCTGCAGGCTACTGGGGAGATAAATGTTTGTGTCAGTCTTCTCAATGGTAAATGATGCTGGTCCTCAGTTGTTGTGGGTTAAGGGGAAGGGTCTCTGCTGACCTGAGATTTGCTGAAACCTGTGCTCACAGGATGCCCCACAGGCTCTTTTTCCCCAAACCTGCAACTACAAAAAACCACCCAGCAGATGATAACCACAGCAGAAAAAGCAGGGAGACATCACACAGAAGGTTTGCCCATAAGGGAAACTACAAGGGAGCATAGGGTTTTTCTAACAAACCTTGGTATGGCAAAAGATGGGAGAAAAAGTCTCTTTCTAACAGTTTGAAGAAGTTCTACTGTTAGTTATTTTGTGTTGGTCCTCCTCCTACCCAAACCTCATCTTTTGCTGAGACAAGGTAGGTATAAACAGCTCTTTCACAGCCAAGGTTTTTCAGTGACTCCCAGGGATGGGGAAATCTTGCCCAGAGAAGAACAAGCTGGGCTTGTCTACATGAGGAACTGCACTTTACCACATCAGTGCACTGAATAGCAGTCATCCTCCAAGCATGGACATGCTTCCCTCAGTGCACTCAAATACTAGGATAGCATATCAAAAGGGGAATCACTATGTTTCAATAAATTATATCTGTATTTTATGTATCGGGTGGGTGGTGGAACTCCCAGCTTCTGCAATATGTGGAAAAACTTGTGGATGCACAGTGGAACACAGACTTGGACCAGTTCACAGAGAGATCCCCACATAAGATCTCTGCCTTTGAACCACTGCCAGCAGTGAGAGAGGCAAAGCCACTGTGCCTGTGTTCACATTATGCCCTGTCCTGTGATGGGGGGGCTGCATTTGACATTCACCTTGGCCAGTGACAGCCCTCCTCTGCTTTCATCACCTGGGGCTGCAGCTATGGGCGGAAACAAATAACCTTCAGAGTCTAATAAATGGCTCAGGAGATGCTGGAGCAGCAGCTGACCAAGTCTGCAACATTCAGAGACTGACCTTGCAAAATGAGACATGAAGATGGGTCAAAATTTCCAGTACAGAAAGAGCTTCCTCAGTTTGTGATTGTTTTCTTTTCTTCTCCATGTGTGAATTCTGTCTAAGGAATGTGGAAGGTCTAGGGCACAGCATTAGCACATTGTCAGCCTAATCACACAATAAAACCTGCCACAGTGGAGCCAGAATAACCATTTATGGAGTGAGACGGTGCTGAAAAAAAGATGTTGTTTACAGCTTAGCATCTCCTCTGTCTGAAAATCACCCAAGGAGAGGAAGGAACTGAGAGAGGATGCATTTGGTGATTTAATGTTTAAATAAGAGTGTGAAATGGGCATTTCTGTCTCCACTTAAGAGGGTTCAGGATCTGATTCCTCCATCTCCCTGCAGTCACCCTTATGGGATGAGCACACAGGCCCATGCCCTGGGTGTCCCCTCAAATGGGTGCTAGCAGATGGGAAAAAATCCATGGGAATGGAGTGCTTGTCACACTTATAACAGTAGTGGAGGGGGGAGAGGTAAAACCACATTTTCAATTACTTATTTCATCAGGACTGTTCTATTAGTGACTAGATAAGGGATGTGAGTCCATCCTGTCAATGGCTTTAGGAAGAGCAGGCACTGTGGAAGGATCAGATCCCAATTTTCATATCTATTTCCAGCCCTTTGTAAATCTATGCACTGCTCTGGAGTAGAGTGGTGGTAGGGTCGTACCCACACAGCTGTGGAGATCCATAGCAGTAACACACTACCAGCCTGGATTTTACATAGATCAAAAGCCTTTGACAAGGTCCCCCAAAACATCCCTCTCTGGATGGAGAGAGATGGATTCAGTGGATGGACTGTTGGGTAGATAAGAAAGTGGTTGGATGGACACATCCAGGGGATTATGGTCAACAGCTCAGAGTCTTGATGGACATCAGCGACCAGTGGTGTCCTCAGGGGCTCATACTGGGACCAGGGTTATTTAATAACTGCATTAATAAGGTAGATGAAGGGCTCAAGAGCATCCTCAGCAAGTTTGCAGATGGCACAGAGATGAGTGTTACTGTTGACACACCTGAGGGACCTGGACAAACTCGAGCACTGGGCCCACAGGAATCTCACGAGTGTAACATGACCAAGTGCAAGGTGCTGAACCTGCATCAGGGCAACCCCTGGTATCAATCCAGGCTGGGGAATGGACAGATCCAGAGCAGCCCTGCTGAGAAGGACTTGGGGATGGCATTCTGAGCCATCCATAAATTAATCCTTTTAGAATTATGAGTTATATCAATAGTCAAAGAAATAGTATCCTATTTATTTTGATTAGTTGAAAGAAATTGGTACCTTCTTCCAATAACTACAGCTAATAGTATCTAGTTCCTATATGAAGAAACATACCCCATTTTCCAAACAAATTGCATGTATGGGCTAATCAATCCTTGCATAGCCTTTGCAAGGTAAATAATTATGATCAATGCAGAGTAGCAAGGAGCACTTAGAAACAAAAAAATTGTAATTAGGAATCACAGCAGCTGAAATAAAACTGTCAGGGCTTCCCATGCCACTGCAGCACTGTGGCCTTCCTGAAAAAATCCTATATAGGTGCCCAACTCCATTGCACGTGCATCTGCCTGAGCCCCAGTGTTTGTTCCTCAGCGAGCTGCTCACTTTTGATGTGCTTGTGTGCATCCTCAAAGCTGCATCTGCAGCAGGACCCCAGCAGCCCTGCAGACCAGCAACCCCCAGGGCTATTGCAAAAGGCACAGAAGGCCATGCCACCCTGTACTGTGGCAGTGCCCAAAATGTTTTGACCTGTCTGGTTTTTGCCTGTCCAACCACTGTATAGCAGAGTGCACAATTCAAAATGAGATATCACTGCTTTGATTAGTGTATGCTTTTCACTACTTTTAGACTGTTGAAAACAGTTGCTTCATGAATCTGGCCCTGGATTTATCTGCTTTCCTATTTATTGTGCAGCCCACTGTGTCACTTCCTTTACATGTTTGGTGCCTGGAATACATGATTTCAAAAGTGTTTTTCCTGAAAGTGCTATTTTCAATGAAATAGGCATGAGCAAGAGCAAGTGTGGTCTTGGGAGCTTTCAGACATAGTGTCTGCTCTAACATAACATCACAGCTGCTGAAATGCCACCCTCAAATCCAGAACCATTACAGTTACTGGAGAAATTTCACCTAAGAAAGGTGCTAGGGTTGCTATGGACACAGTACAGCCTGGATCTAGCTACCGTCACCTATTCCCCAGTGCTGCCAGACAGTGAGCCCATTTTCTCCATCTTACCAGTTCTTGAAATATGTGGCACACTGAAAGACTGCTGCTTGCCATAAAAGATGGCAGCAAATAGATATGGCATGTCATCAGCCTCCCCTTCCATGTCCCCTGCTGCTCTCCTCCTCACCCTCCCTCTACACCTCCAGCACCAAGCCCAAGCTGTGGAGTCATTAGCACCAGGGGAGACTTGTTCTGAGCACTTCCTGACACCATTTTCTACCAACATCAAAGCCTGCCCAACTTTTCTCCATCTTCCTCAGAACACAGCAGGGGTACTCAAATAAGTTTGTTCCAAAAGTCTGCAGAAGGGCAGCACTAGCATCATATACATGAAGAAACACATCATGGTGTGGGAAAGTACCAACATAGTGATGGAAGATTTTTGAGCTGCTTCACTGAACTCTTCTGGAGAGATTTTTAGTTTTTGCTGACTTCTCCAACACTTTCCTACCAAGGGCACCAGCAAGGTAACAAAAACACAAGGCAATTCAACACAACCCACACTGGACTGAGTGCAGAATGGGTCATGATCCAGACTACCAAACTGGGGCAGCACAGCTGTCCTGGAGCAGCAGAGCCACCCAGGAGAGGCAAGACCATGTTCAGAGTGGCAGGAAGTGGTTAAATAATGTGTGGGAGGAGATGATCTGAAGGCTGGAGGATGTGGACTGGCTCCCTCGGACATGGGAGGGAGCACTTCCAGCAGAAGACCTTTAATGAAGTAGGAAACAGGAGCAGGCTTAGATCTCCCTCCACTTTTGCTGGTAAGAGTTTAAGTGAGCAACAAACAGAAGACATATAGTTAGTTAATTCTGAAAATCTAATTAGCACTATGGCTTCTTTGGAGCTTTTTGGAGCACCAAAGCAGCCACATGCTCACGGTCACACCACTGCTCTTCCTTTGGCCTTTGCTGGCAGCAGCTGACTTCATGTCCACCAATGGCTTTGTCCTTCATGTCCAGCAGCATTTCCTGAGCCCAGAAAAGCACTGGCTGTTGTGGACTTCAGGAGAGACTCTCCTGATGGATGTGGCATTGAGCTGGAGGCACAAGCCTTCCCCATCCAGAGAGAAGGCACAACCTTGTCTCTCCCATGAGTGAGACACTCATTCTGTGCATGATGGCTTTCAGAAACACTGTGCACATCTGGAGCAGCCAGAGACCAGCTCTGGGGAGGGTGATGTATGGAACCACCACAGGGACAGAGTGTTTGGGAACCAGAAAGCTAAAAGCCATTATCTACACACCTAATGCCTTTACTCAGGAGGCAGATTCCCTTCTTCCAACAATATTAGCTTCCAGGTAACATTGGAAGGATGAAATCCCTCTTCATGTCAGGTAACTATCCAGAGTACCCAAAGAAGCATTGCGAAGCACACAAAGCACGAGAAAAACATAACCCCTTCCACACACAATCCCTGCTTTCTCCTTGCCCTGGAGGAAATGTTGGTGTTTTAGTAGGTACCCTGGGAAGCTGCAGAGGGAGGCTCCAGCTCTTTGCTTTCCTTTGTCTCAGAAGTTGCTTCTCCCTGAACTCAGTGGGAAGACATCACACCACCATGAAAACACAAATACTGCTGAGATTGCACCCAGGAACCTGCACACACTTTTGGCAGCCCTACGGCTGTAGCTTACTGAATGACTCTGTGGCACTGTGCATAAGGGGCAAGGGGATGCTCAAACCTCACCTGCACACTTTAAGGCTGTAATTGTAAAAGTATGAAGGAACTTCAAGCAGGCATCATCTGACACCAGCGCTCCTGGCTAGAAAGCTGGATTTGACACATAGCCTTGCCAAAGCACTTGCAAACACCATTTGACATCATCACATTGAACATTTCCAGGGGATGTATGGCCAAAATTACAAATGGAAGGACATTAGCTGGGATGGACAAAACCCAGTTAGGCCAGTTGCCCACACTGCCCTTTGTAGGGTCCATGTTCATACCTGCACCAGTGGCAGCCACTGGGACAAGTGAGGACACACACCTGAGATCAACCTCATCATCTCAGACCACAGAACTACTAATAAAATAAAATAAAATAGCATAAATTTAAAATGGCTATCCAGACCTTATTTTCCAAGTGGAAAAATGCTACTTTTCAGGCTAATGAACTTGAAAAATTGATTTATCAAGTTGGGACAGCAATAAATACTAACACAAAAACCTAGCAGTTTAGTTCCATTTTATGTCTCAGACCAGACCACTAATTTTGACTTTTACATTCATGAAGATTGTGTCCCCTAAATCAAACATCTAAGAATAAAGGGAAGACTAATGGAAATCTAATAAAACCAAGGCTTTTAGGGAAAATTACTTTTTTTGAATGCTAAAATGTGTTCTGGATGTTTCACCAATAGCTGGGAAGGGGAAGAACAGAAGAGCTGCTCTTTCCCCAGCTTACCTGCAGAGTGTAACCAGGGTTTGCCAAGGACAGACCTTCCCTTACACAGGCAATCTTTCAGAATTCACGTAGCACATGATGGCAAAGAAAACCTGCCCAGCTGCCTGGCAGGCTGTTCTCACCCTCCTTTGAACATGGCATGTTGGCTCACAGGGACAGCAGCACTCCTGCAGACCTCGTGTGGTGCAGAGCAGGAGGATGAGCAGAACTTTCTGAGGATAAATGGTATTAAAAATACATCTGAGCTGAAACTTTTGCATCCCAAACCGAATCCAAAATTGCCAAAAGTTCAAGGATGCTCAGCCCTGAGGTTCTCGTTCAGTCATGTCTCTGGAGACCTTAGAAACCCATTTACTCTGCAAAGAGAAAAACAGGAAGCAGAGACTGTGTCACCCCAGGGCCTTTCCTCCAGCTGTGCAGACTGCTCCAGCAGAGATTATTTTGGTTGCAGGCACAAACAGGAGGAACTTTCCTCTGCTCTTTAGTTTTTCTGTGGAGCACTAACCCTGTGACAGGAGGCAGTGCCTACCTGCAAGCTGTCTCTGAGCCCAGCTGGTGGAAAGCCAGGGGTGTACCAGTGGTGTCTCGGGCTCACAGGCACTTGGAGAGAGCCTGCTTGAGGCATCTGCTCTGTACCCAGGTTCTCACCTGGGCTAAACAAACAACTGAGTGGTTTTTTAAGAGGAGAACTGAGACTTGGCCTGCTCTATCTCTGGTTCTTGTGCCTTGTGTTCCAGGTAGCTTAAATATTCAAGTCATTGGGGTTTATCAGCAGAAGAACTCACAAAACAGGACAACAAAGTGTTTTTTGAAAGTGAATTTATAAAATCCATATATTTGTCAAAATTGCATGTGAAGTCTAGAAACCACAGCACGCAATTCAGGGAGCTAATCAGCCAAGCTGTAATTGCAAACCCTTGCATCAGGCAGCTGAGTCATGCGATAAAGTGGGAGAATTGGGGATGAACAGCAAGAAAATCCACATTCTTGGCTTGGAGAGATGCAGAGCATTTCTAGTTCCCTGCCTGGCTGCTGTCAAGGCTTTGCAAGTAAATAATCAGCATGAATAATCTATGCATTTCATGTACACTCCTCCTGTAGAGTATAATGCAGAGAGGGTTTAAGGGATTTTGAGAAAAACTGCTCAGAGACATTTCAAACAATTGCTAGATATTAATGTCACATTTGCAAGTCCTGGTGTTTCCCTGATTTTAGCAGAATAACATTTTCTGCTTATTAAGGGTTCATATTTTTGCTATAGCTGTAAAAATACGAGTGACAATGCTAAATTGCAGGTAAATAAGCTGGGGAATGGCCTTGTATCAGGTGTAATTGAGACAAACACTCTGGAAAGCCAGGAGGCTAAAAATTTGTCATTCATTCAATCTGCTAATAGGGCTTGCTGAATAAAATTAGGGAAAATTAGAGCTGATTCATGGGCTATGTGCTGGCCAGAAGGGAAGTGAATTTCTACCGAATACATTTTATAATATGTTTAGTTCAACCAAGTCTAATTTCAGAATTGTTCATGCCATGGTGGTATGCCTTTATTCTTTCTCTGCTTTTGAGATATCAAAGTATTTAGTTCTCCCACTCTCTCCAGATAATACACCAGGCTCATAATAACACATCTGCTAAATTTCCAGTGTGACCAATCCCACATATGCAGGATTCTGTGTGTCTTATCGTTTCACAATATCAGGATTATATGTTTCCAAAAGCCCTTTTTCAAACCTGCCATTTGAAGTGTTTGTTTTAGCCACTATTCTCTGTCTGAGCTAGTTGGTGGCATGTGCCCTCCTGACAAGTGGGGAGAAATCCTACTCTAGATTAGAACTTCTGTCAGGAAAGAAAATTAAATCCTCATTAAGAAACTTCAGACAGAATTTAATGGATGAAGGAAACACTTCAGATGTGGTTTACCTGGGCTTTATCAACGCCTTAGACACTGTTTCCCACAGCATTTTCCTGGAGAGAAAGGCTGCTCATGGCTTGCACTGATGTGCTCTTCCCTAAGTAAAACACTGGCTGGATGGGCCAGGGGTGGTGATGATGGGTGCAGTTACTCCAGCTGGTGGCTGGTTGCAAGTGCTGTTCCAGGCTTGTTTTGAGGCCAGTCCTGTTTAATATCTTTATCAATGATCTGGACAAGGGGATCCAGAGCACCCTCAGTCACTTTGCAGGTGACACCAGTTTGGGTGGGAGTGTGGTTCTGCTGGAGGGTAGGAAGGCTCTCTGAAGCTCACCAGAAATCTGTGAGCTGTCCGGGAGCAATAAACCACCCAGCAATATCCAAAATGGCAAGTTTAGACATATTTATCTAATGGCCTTTGAGATACAGTTTCACAGCATCTTCTTTCTTTTTCCATATGAAAAGCCTATTCTGTCTTCTGCTAGCAACTCAAGCATGCAGCTGGACTATGAAAGTCAAAGGAAGGGGTTTACCACGACTGAGAGGAGCAATGGGCCACATCAGAGCAGAGCTCAGCCTGCTCTGACCCCACCAGCTCCATCCCAGGCGTGCACACACTCCCATGCCCCGGGCAATGAGAGGCACCATGAGACACAAGTGCAAAGCAAGCAGTGCAACCACCTCCTGGAGGACATTAAGTCCCCGAGAGCTGTCTTGTGTTTCCCACCAAAATCAACCTTGCTGTGATTCTCAGTTGTCCCATGTGAGAGAAGTTTGCACTGTGGCCTCTTTGTCATTGTGGGTGTCCTTCTCTTTCAGTTGCATTTATTTTTCAGGGTGTCAGAGCTAGGAAAAGTGCATAGAACTGATAGTCCTCAGGCATATCACAACAGATCACAGCTGTCAGTGCATGAGTGAGGTTTTAAGGCAGGCATACCCAAATGGGGATGTCCAACCTGCAAACCATCTTTAACCAGAATTTTTGTCTCAGAATGTGGCTTCACCGCTTTCAGACTTATTTTCCAGGTATTCCTGGGAAAGGGGTGTGCTGTTGTGGCATGCCTGGAAAATCCCACATTTGCTCACATTAGGAAATCAATCATTAAAATATGGAAAGTCAGCCCAGACTACAAGTGGTTTTACAGTATGCTTAACTGGTTTCTTTGGAGAAGCAGCACAGCAGGGTCTTTACTTGACCTTCCCACTCTGCACCTTAAATTTTTTTTTTATTATGGAACAGTTGTTTTCTTATGGGTGTTGTTTGTTTGTTTTTTAATTTTGTTTGTTTGTTTTGGGGTTTTTTGCTTTGGTTTTGTTTTTGCTTTCCTTGTTTGGTTTTTTGGGGGGGTGTTGTTTGGTTGGTGGGTTGGTTTTTCGGTTTTTTTTTTTCTTTTCTTTTTCTCTTTTTTTTTATTTTAAACTGCAAAGCTCTTTCATAGAACAACAGGCATAGAATATCCTAGGTTGGAAGAGACACATAAGGATCACCAAGTCCAACTCCTGACCCTCCACAGGACAACCCCAAGAATTAGCCATGTGCGTGTGAGCATTGTCCAAAAGCTTCTTGAGCTCTGTTAGGCTGGTGCTGTGACCACTTCCCTCGGGAGCTGTTCCAGTGTCCAGCCACCCTCTGGGTGAAGAACCTTTTCCTGATATCCAATTTAAACTTCCCTGACTCAGCTTCAGGCCATTCCCTCAGGTGCTGTCGCTGTCCCCACAGAGCAGAGATCAGTGCCTGTCCCTCCTCTTCCCCT
>JAOTQP010001546.1:96785338-96837303 GCA_026413545.1 Cichladusa arquata | reverse complement strand
ATATAACTTATTATAAAAATAATAAGTTTATTTGCTTCAGCAATATAAGCCATAGCTGTGAAATACAAGATTAATTACAGTCATACAGATTTCAGATAACGTATTTTTTTTATTATGAAATAGCCAAATATAGAGTATACAACTGGTCAAGATGAGATATGAAGATGTTGCCTAGATTGTTTCATTTCTGTGGTCATGAAAAATGAAAATTCAGAGCAAATATGGAAAGCAAAAAGTAAGAACTCAAGGTATTGTTTTTAGGTAGCGTATACCTAGAATTTCTTGCTCAGATAACAATTATTATAGGGAGGAATAGTTCACAGAAGAGGTGTTTGAAAGATAATCTGAAATCTAATTAAATATATGCCTGCATACTTCGCATTTTATATGACACAATACTAAATGCCACTATTTCAGTTATCTCAGATAATTTTTTTGTGGAAAACTTATCACTATGTTCACATTTTGTCTCTAGTTCATGCTTTAAGCTTTTCCTTACTTGTTTCTCTTACTCTTCCCTTTCTTTTTTCCAATTGTCTTTACAATACAACTACTTCCTAAGCTACATTTTCTTCATTCATGAATCCAGAGCAAGCCCTTCTGAAACCAAAATCTCAAATAACATTCAGATTTCTCTAGACCCTTGTTCCATTTTATCCAAAAGATGTTCATGCCCTCTTGGTAAAATATTATAGTAATAGTGTCTGCTTGGCAGTCCTTGCTTTCAGTTATCAATATGAGGGTTTGGACTGAAAATGTCCAGGCTATTGACTTTTTTTTTTTAATAGTTTTAAACTTCTTGGTGAAGTTCATCATTTATTCACTCAATCACAGAATCTCAAAATAAACTGAGTTAGGAGCAACCCACAAGGAACACTGAGTCCAACTCCTGTCCCTGCACAGGACAGCAACAAAAATCACACCCTGTGCCTGAGAGCATCATCCAAACGCTCCTTGAGCTCTGTCAGGCTGCTGCTGTGAGCACTGTCCTGGGGAGCTGTTCCAGTGCCCAAACGCCCTCTGGGGGAAAAACCTTTTCCTGATATCCAACCTAAATCTCTCTGACACAGCTTCAGGCCATTCCCTCAGGTGCTGTCTCTGTCACCACAGAGCAGAGATCAGTGCCTGTCCCTCCTCTCCCCTCCCAATGAAGCTGTAACTGCAGTGAGGTCTCCCCTCAGTCTCCTCCAGGCTGAACAGACCAAGTGCCCTCAGCCACTCCTCACACGGCTTCCCCTCAGGGCCCTTCCCCATCTTTGTTGCCCTCCCTTGGACACTCTGCAATAGTTTAAAGCCTTTCTTACATTGTGGCCCCCAAAACTGCCCCAGCACTGGAGGTGAGGCTGCCCCAGAGCAGAGCAGAGCAGGACAATCCCTCCCTTGCCTGGCTGTGATGCTGTCCCTGATGTCCCCAGGACAGGGTTGTCCCTCCTGGCTGCCAGGGCACTGCTGGCTCATGTTCAACTTGCCACTGACCAGGACCCCCAGGTCCCTTTCATGGCACTGCTCTGCAGCCCCTCATTCCCAGTCTGTCTGCACATCCAGGGCTGCCCCATCCCAGGTGCAGAATCCAGCACTTGTTTCTGTTACCCTTCATATGGTTGGTGATTGCCCAGCTCTCTAATCCATCAAGGTCTCTCTGCAGGGCCTGTCTGCCTTTGAGGGAGTCAACAGCTCCTCCCAATTTAGTATCACCAGAACAAACTTTCCAATACAGGTGTATAAACTGGATTCCTGGGCTATATCCTAGGCTAGCTTTTACTGTCACTTTATAGACAGGTTCTTTTTAATTTTCCACATTTCTCCTCAGTAGTTTGTGAACAGTTGGCTTTAACCTCACAGTAAAAGCCAAGAGCTGTGTAGGTGTCCTCAGCCTCAGCAGATTACCCTGACTTTTGTCACAGAAAGATCTGTGACTGATCTGATGCATTCCCTGTTTGCTGCCTGAGAAGTAACTTTTCCCTACCTGCGCACTCTGGCCTACAACATCCAGGTCCTGAGAGTTTATGAGTAGAGGCTACCTCAATATCCACACATATCCAGATAATTTTTCCATGAAGATCCCAATTTCGGTTTGTCCTTAAAAATGCAAGGTGTAAATTCGATGAAATGTCACAGGTTTAAATCAGTATAAACCTACTGAAATCAATGAGGTTATTTTGATTCAAAGCATGAGGGCTGACTCCATCCCTGCTCTGACTACAAAACTTCCCAGTTCAAGCAATGGTGTTTCTTTGATTATACTGTTTAAGAACCAAATTTATTTAATTTATTTAATATATGAAGGAATTGCCTTAGCATGAAAGGAAGAATGGAGCCAATGACATTTGTGAAGAGGCAGTGTTGTACAGGGTAGGGACAGGCTCTGGGGATGACTGGGAAGGAAAGCTTGGCCAATGTGAAGAAAATAAGTTTAATTTAGCCTAGTAAATTGGGGAAAGGTGGGGATAGTAGTGATCTCCATTAGTGCAGCAAACATTAGGGATATGGATGATGATTAAGCACAGCTGGTGTCACCAGTTGCTTTGCCAGAGCAAATGGGCTGCTGTGCTCAGGAATGGCTTCAGTCTGAAAATGAAATAGTGATTCTGGCCTGTTAGAGCAGGCAGGGTCTGAAAAGGCTCCCTGAGGAAGGAGAGTGACAAAAAACACCTATGAGTTTGAAGATGGGATTGAATTTGATTGTGAGAGGGTGGGAGGGAGATGGTGAGTGCAGTGAGGTCCCTGCCCATTCTCTGCATCTCACATGGCCCCTTGCACCCACTGTCAGGGTCTGCCCATGGGGTGTGTGGTTTCTGATCAAATGGGGAAGGCTTTTCTGGTCACAGCCAGCTGAGACCTGATGGCACAGATCAGGGTCTGCCCATGGGCTGCTCACAGCCCTTTCCATGCAGTGTCCATCTCTGCTAACAAAAGTGAGTATCTTCCACAGTTGGTTTGGCATTTAAACACCCACCAGCCACTGGGCTGCCCCAAGGAACCACACCTTGAGGCATGCAGCACAAACTGGGTTCAGACCAGTGGCACTGCAGTGAGTGGTGTGTTGTGATGCCAGTGCCCTGCATCACAAATTCATCTCTGCGTCCTACAAATTCACCTCTCTGTTATTATTATTATCTGATAAAAGTCTGGAGATGTGTATTAAAGACCTGTGCATCTTACTAAGTCAGTAACAACACATTAGTTTTATTTTTTTCTCTCTTTAAATGAGGAAAGCTTCCTCTCAGGCCCTCTTAAAGCATAGAGAAGATAAGCATAATAAAAATTAAATCAGTGTCAAGAAAACAAGCCTACAGATAATGCAGTCCACAAAGAGGTTCCAGGGAGAGAGACACACTTACCTTTTCAGCCAGGTAGAGCTTGTGTTTCAGTATTAAACTCTTAATTGTATCAAAACTAACCCTTGTTTCCACTGAAGTCACTAGTTGCTGTGCTCAGTTGATAAATATGTTACTAAAATGGGGTGCAAATAGAATAATCTGCAGGAAAGCTCAAAACACACAGATTCTCACTCAACAAATGCTTGAAAATATTTATTGTATGTTTTTCTCAACTGCTTCTAAAACTTGGATGTGTTCTGAAGCATATTTACACTTACTATGATGGCAGCATCATCTGATAGAGTCTTTCTCTAAATGGGCATTTGCTCCAGTCTGGGCAATCCCTGTGATGAGGCATTAGGTGATCAATAGTTTCCCATCAGCAACTGCACAATGTAAAAGCAGCAGGTTGGGCTGAACAGATGACTGTGTTCTGATAAATGGGTGTCTGTGCTGTATTCCTACTAACAGTACTAACAAGCACTATATGGTAAAGGAGAAAAAGGACTTATTTCAGTGTTTTAAGTACAAAGCAGGTGAAATTGTTTTAATTTGGTCCTGGTAGAAAATCTGGCTTGTAACTAAAAATAAATGATCAGAGAGATGCTGAATGGTACAGTGACACTCCTGGTGTATCACTGACACAAGCCAGGATCAGGAGGAATGCTGAGAATACCTGGAGTAAGCTCTGTTTTCTTCTGAGTCTAATTATTTATAACCAGCTGAAACAGAAGCACTTCCTGCCCCTCATGCCTTCCTTCACTATGGTACATGGGACACACCAGGCTCAAGTCTGGCCAAAACTGTCATGGACCTGGGCATGAGCTGTACCACACTGTTGTGGCACATGAAGCTGGTATTTCCTGGGAGCTCCTCTTGGTCCTGGGAGGAGGCTGGAGGGAGGCTGGCATGTACCCTGGTCCCTGGACAGAGGCTGGCATGTACCCTGGTCCCTGGAGGGAGGCTGGAGGGAGGCTGGCATGTACCCTGGTCCCTGGACAGAGGCTGGCATGTACCCTGGTCCTTGGGAGGAGGCTGGAGGGAGGCTTGCCAGCCAGCTCCCTGCATGAGGGTTTTAGGCATCTTGCAGGTGAGACAGGCACTACTTTTTCTTGTCTGAAGATCTTCTTCCTTCCTCTCTCCCTTCCTGAGGCAGACAAAAGTATGTAAAATGCCAGGGCCTGTTCTCTGAAGGGGGGATAATTTCTGTCTCAATTCCACTTCCAGACTTCCATGTAACTGGCAGCCATGGCTATTACTGGACTTCATTTCATGCCAGGTAATTTACCAGCTAACTTTTGAATGTGAAGATCTTGTTCTACAAAAAGAGTCTATATTTTAAAGCTCTCTTTTTTTCTCTAGTTAAAAAGCACACCAAATAGTCTAGATTTTGCTTTAAACATGCAAAGGATTAAGTATTCAGGATAATATTTCTTTTATAGCCAGCACTACTTACAGAGTCACAGAGGATGAAGATGCTCTTCAGTAGCAATGCCACTGCAGGAACACTGAAGAGCAGAAGCTTGTCACCAGCATTATCTAAACAGTAACACACTGCAGAGTATCCTGAACTTGGGATAATCAGCCTGAACAGAAGAGAGTGATTAGTGACAGCTACAAGAATATGAACACTATTGCATGTAAATCAACCTCAGCCTTTGAAATATACAAGGAAACAGAAAATAAATTGGACATAAATTCCTCCTTGGGGTCACTTTGAAGTGACCAAACTTTGAGTTCCATCTGGAACAAGAGAAGAATGTGGCCAGGGTGTTTTCCAAAGGCCAGGTTAACATGGACTCCAAGCATGCAGACACAGAACTGGTAGCATTCAGTGCAGATGAGAAACCTGCTTGCTTAACAAAGAGTTGGAGATGAAACCCAACGTCTTCCTCAAGTGAATGATGGCAGGGCAGTGGTGTGTGCCTGTTTTCTGCACTGTTATTTTTGGACACAGCCACCCTTCTCCCTGGAACTGACTCACCTCTACAGGAAAGCCTCTTCCCGCCCCAGGCAGTTGTCTGCATTTTCCTTCCATGGCTTCTGGTTTCCTTCTAAGGGTTTTCCCCAAACCTCACAAACAGTTTTAGAGCACGACCACTGTGACTGTTTACAAGGAGAGACCTGAGCCAAAGAAAACAATAAATGCTTGAACTCTATCCCATTAATCAGATCTCAAAGCATGATTACAATGAGTCTTGCAAACCCCAACAAGTAATTCTTCTTATCCTCACTTTGCCTACTTGGACAGTCAGGCACAGACAATTCAATTTACTTTCCCCAAATTCATGCTGTGTAGCAGGCCCAGGAATAGATTTCAGATCTAGGCATTTGTAGGCAGCCCAAACTGGAAGGGATGAATTTTCAGTCAACATCAGCTCAGAAGCTGCTTTGAGATGTCCCTTCTCAGTGCCTTCACTTAGATTATACCAGGAGATGGAATAGGGCAGGAACACTGAGCACAAACGAGACACAAACCTTTCTCTCAGCAACACTGTAGTTACTCTCTCTACAATAAGAAACTGTTCTTTCATGTACAAAATGAATCCCAGTGATTTGGGAAGCAAGCCGACACCATGTTGCACAGCCTGATGGGGGCAGGCACCCTAAAACAGGGCCCATCCAGAAGCTCCAATGACCTTTAGCAGAAAATCCTTGTGGTGAATCTTTCCTTCAAATTCCCAAATAAATAGGTCTTAAAAAAACAGGCTGCAGGAAACAAAAAAGCAAGAATCTTAGTAATCATTGCAAGTCTTTAAAAAATAAACAGAGGGTGAAAATGTCTCATTAAAAAACTCAGTAGTCGGGTGGACCTGCAGGTGCCCAGGGGTGGATGGGTGTGGTGACAACCTGCTGGGAATGGGAGATGAGGTCATGCTCTGTCCTGGATTTCTGGGTTCTTTTGGGGGTCTTCTTTGTCTCTTTGCCTTCCTCTTATGCATCCCCTCAGATGACACCTCAACATCTCATATCTTGCAAAAGTTTACAAAACCACCTTTTGATAAAATTTTCATTTTAGCAGATCCGTCTCCTCCAGCCCTGGACATGCTGTAGCATCAAGAGGAAAGCCAAATGCTCAGCACCCTTCCTCCCTGAGCTGCACCATCAGGTCTCAGCTGACTATGTCCAGAAAAGCCTTCCCTATTTGATCAGAAACCATAACACCAGTGAAAACTACAATTTTCCTGACTAAAATTCAGATACAAAATCTGCATAGAGATGAAGTCTTGAAGGGTCATATTATTCTCTGGGCTGATCACGTTTCCCTGCCCACTCTTTCTCATCTGAAGATTTTAATGGCTTTAATATGTTAGTGTTTGGAGCAGTCACAGTTTGTAGTTGTATTTTAGAATAAATAGGAAGTGAGAAGACTTGAGCAGCAATAAGGTTGCCATAGCAATTGTTTGTTGAAGAAGAGAAATTGCGACAACAAAACCCTGGAAAACATGTCACTGTGACTCTACCCTGCACATCAGGCTCATTCAGACTTCAGAAAAGAAAGGTACCAAGGGAGAAGGGGGCCCTCATGGCCCCTCTGCTGCTGTTCAGCAGGAGTTGGGGAACCTGCCTGAGGGCACAGGTGAGGCAGGGAACCCATGGGCTCAGTAGGACGTTTTGTTGAGTGACACATGCCCAAACTTTGCAGAGATGTTAAATCACACATGACTCATCAAGTGATCCCATCACTGTATCAGCTCAACTACTTACTTAAAAACTGTAGATGAATCACAAGGCATTAGTTTGACTCTTTAAAGCATGGAGTATCAATCATGTGTTTTGTCTCAGATTTCAGTCTGCAATCACTTTGAAAACAAGCTGATCTCTGGTGTAGGAAGGTTATCTGTAGGGTGTTCTTGTGCTACAGCTGAATGTTGATGGGCCACTACCCAGACAAGCAGATAAATGAAAAACAAATCCATGTGCAATGTGGGGAATTTACTTTAACTTACATGATAATATCTCTGAGAACCAAAACCACTTTTACCAGTGTTATCAGAGAAATGCAGTGATAAATTCACAGCATTTGTTGGGAGTTTTTCCTTGTGGCTTTACATTTGATGTTTTATATATTGCATTTGCTTACCTCTGGCACCACCTTTAATGGCTGACTTGCATTATTACTCTCATATTACAAGGGAAGGGACAAGGACAGAATGTAAATGGGAGCCAAGGTGAGATAGACACAGCAGAGCTCAAAATTGATCTTGTTTCCAGGCTACATTTGACACAGACCCTGCCTAATAGTGTAAACTCATGGTTCTGCTGCCATTAGAGCAGATGCTGCTGGCACCTCCTAGATGTGAGGGTCACACCATGTCTGAGCATCAGCATTTCAGTGACAACACTCAGAGACACCCCTGGGACATTTACATTCTCATGTCAACATCACTGGCCCAGGAAATAATGTTTGCATAAATAGTTTAAAAATGCTGTCTGGAATATCTTAACCACCATAGGACACCCTTCTCTAAATACAACAGTAAAGTGACCCCTGTGCCTTAGAAGAGGGAAGCAGAGCAGTATCTCCCTGGTCACCAAACCAGCAGCCAGCCACATGGGCATCAAACAGCACTTGCAGAATGCCTCCACCCTTCTCACCCACAGCACAGCAGCTCAGACTAGAGCAGTGCTTCTTGAGTAAGGATATAAAAGTTCACTTCATGACCATGTCTGCACTATACTACAGTGCCACATAAATGCTTCAGCTGTACTTACAAAATACACATGGATGATGGCCTACCCAGACCAGGTCTGATTATCTTATTGAGTACAGCTGGCCCCAAATCATCTTTTGTCTTGAATTGATTTGCCAGCATTTTGTCAGGCAGAGATGGGTCTATTTTGGAGGAGGAAGGTGGACCAGAAAGCATCCCAAGATTTCTTCCAGCTTTATTTTCTTGTGGACCCTGTCATAGTTAAAATCAAATCCATAGCATCATATTTGAACTATTAGAGCTCATGAAGCAGAACAAACTGCTCGGGTACTTCTTCAGTGCAGGGAATAGGCAGAGATCCAGTGGTGTGAGATATTCATCAAAAGCTGTGGAAGAGCACCAAAGCTGCTTTCCTACATCAATCAATGATCTGTGTAAAACAGAAGCCCATGTCCAGTGGTCAGTTATGCCAAAGTCAGAGGGAGATGCAAAGTAGCAATTGGTGTAAAATCATTGCCAGCATATCACTCAGTGTTGACCGTGGGTTAATACCATTTGCTTTCAGAAAAACAAGGCAGCTGTAGGATAGTTCATGCCCACTTGCCTTGTGGCTTTACACAGAACATAACTTCCTCAGAACTGGCTGGTATAGGTAGTGCTGCGCAAATTTTTCATGCTCAAAGACCTCCTTGCTCCTTAAAAGAAAAAACACCTTGTCATAAAGAAATGAAAATCTGGGACCTCTTACATATTCCCAAGGTAGTTTCCAAGACAGGATATGAAAAGCTAGGGCTGAACTTAAAAGCCTGCATTAACTGAATGTTTGTCCTAGAGAGGGAGTAGCCACCTTGGCCTAAGGAAAAACAGGTGAAACTTTTGGGCTGGCAATTCACTTCATCTGCTTGTACCAGCTCATGAGGGAAGCACAGCATGCCAGGGAGGGCTTTTCCCCAGCTGGATCCTCGAGGCTGCTGCATGGCACAGTGTCTGTGGTGCTCCTGGTACAGAAAAACAGCTCCCCACTCACTGACACAGACCTTCATGGCTACCAGGGGTGCTGAGACGTGAAGGTCAGTGCAATCCACCCTGCAGGCTTGCCACCATGTGGAACCAAGCACCTCTCAGCCTGCAGAGCACATTTCTGCACAGCTCTGCTTCTGCAGCTCCAAAACATTATGTATGCTTGGCATCTTGCTACCTCGACACTGAAACACTGTTGTCAGGCAAAGCTACCTCCCTTGAATAATGCACCGAATGACAAGGAATATGAACCATCCTACAGCAGGAAATTTAGTTTGCTTTAAGCAAACTCAGCCACCAAATCCAAATTCTTTTTGCTATAAGACATGTTTGATAAAAAATATTTATATAAAGTTACCCTTTGAGCTGCAGGTTTGGCTTTCTTACTGACTCTGCTTCACTCAAATGAAAGCTTTTTATTTCCCTACATTCCTTTTTTTCTCTTGGTTAAAGATCACTGCTCTTGCCTGACAGCAGAGCACATCTTCTGAAGTCTGGGTCAGAGCCCATGGGTGCTGTCTGTCTGCCAGCACTTGCACTGAGTCCCTGGTTTCAGAGATGTAAATACTGACTTGATATCAGCCAAGCACCATTTCTAAAGCAGTTTCCAAATCCTCTGTGCTAAGGAGCTACTACTGTCTCAGGAAAGGCTTCAGCAAGCAGGGATAGGTCTGCTCATGGATCAGTTCCTTCCTCTTGTATTACTGCAGATATTTACCTGAAAATAAGGTGCTTTGTTCATTAAATAGCATCTATTGCTTGATGCAGTCCCCCTCTAAAATCCAAGTTTATTTTAGTCTTGGTATCGTAGGCTCCCTGCTGCAGAATTAGTAGCCTATATTAACAGGATCTGAAAAAATATCTCATTTTTTGGGACACTTATGTGCAACAAGCCAAGAGTGGGGAGAAGCATAAGTTTATACTGTCTCAGCAGGGCTATTTTCTACTGGAAAGCTTTTGGATTTGTCAGCATTAGATTATGAAATTACTTTAATTTCTTAGCATTCCCCTTCAAGGTAATACATCCACAGGAACTCTTAAAAATTGATTTTTTTTCTTACTCGTGACAGAAGGACTATCAGTATCCAACACAAATTCCTGGCCATGCCCAGCCCTCTCCTGGGTAGTGACCATGCAGCACCAGAGAGAGAAATTAGGACAAAATCTGTGCAACATATGGTCTGTGAGGCAACTCCCCTGTTCCTGCAGCTGCTGAAGGGGTGGGCGAGCTGCTGGCCTCTCCAGAGGCCACAAGGAGCAGCCAAGCAGCCCATGGGGCTGTGGGAGCCCAGGCTGGCTCCTGGGCAGGGCCAGTGTGCCCAGCATTTGGCTGGCAGTGGCACACGCAGTGCTGGGAGCAGCCACGCTGCCCCCGGCTCTGCACAGCCCGAGGGCAGGGTGAGTGGGACCTGGGTGCTCTTTGGCTGAAGAGTGATGGAGGGTGGCTCTTGCCATGGTGGGGACACGAAGGGCTCCAGGCATGCAAATTCAGGGCCAAGTTAGAGATGTGGGAGGTGCTGCATTGTAGGAGTGTTAAGGCATTACAGATGGCAGAGGTAAGGAATGAGGAGGGACCCAGGATCTTGTGGAGAAGGGGAAAATGAAACTGAGGGTTAGATATTATGGGTGCAGGGAGTTGTGGTCCAATAGTGATGTTTGATGGCCTCTAAAATCCAATGTGCCCATAAGAGCTGGTTGGTTTGCACTGGGCTGTCTCCAGGCTTCAGGAACCCAGCTTCACCTCTGGGAGCACCTCCACTGTTTGCATTTGTAAATACCAGACCCACTGCACAGTGGGGTGTGGATCTGAAATGTCTGCACAGCTCTCTTCAGTCCTGGTCAGGTAGAGCATTTATGCTTTACATTTTCCTGATTTTTTAATGAGTGAGTTTTGTATTCCTTGAGATTGCTGGCAGAATTTTCCAAATGGGGACGAGGTATCACCCAACCACATCACCTCAAGCTCCCACTTCACCACAGAGCACAATTAAAAATGAAACCCTTCTCCTTCTGATGAGCTTCTTGTGAGACATTCTGTTCAAGAGTTTGTAATCCTATCTCCTTTGGCCAGTTCTACAGAAGGAAAGTGATGGTGACTGATTTCTGTAACATCTCCTGTAGCTTTGGCTGTGCTTGGCTTCAGGCACAGGTGAGCTCTGGAGCAGACAGACCTTGAATCCAGCAAGGCACACACAGTGGCCACCAGATCATCCAGAGCAGAGGAATTGTGTTACCTGTTGCACAACAGTGTCAGGGTACCTAAGAAATAACCCAATACTCACCACAGGAGCAAAAGTTCTACAGATTATCACTGAATGCAACAGTTGTTATTCATTCCATTATTTGTTGGCCAAACACATGTTCAGAAAGAAGCCTGCAGGAGTTTAATGCACATTCAAATCTTCTGTCAGGTGCCATTAGATTAGGACAGGTTTTCAAGAATGGGGCCAGAAGAGCCCAAACAAACACATGCAAACACCTCATGGTCAACCCTTTTTGCTCAAATAGTCAAACTCCAAATCTTTCATACACTTTGCTCTCTCATCCCATGGTGAACTTCTGCTACAGGGAGCATGGCCAGGGTAAGGCATGAGTAACACCCCATGTATCTGACCCAGCTGAGCTCTTCTGTGCAGAGAAGACAAGGTGCATTTTGTCTCATGCTCACTAACTCTCCTCCTAAGCTTCCTGAGAAGGAAGGGCCTTGCTTGAGCAAATCACCATCAAAAGACAGGGAAAAAAAAGGTAGGAATAGGCAGGCAGTGTTTTTGGATAAGGGTGATTACCAGAGAATTCCACAGGAATCTCTTCCAGAGTTTAGATCATATGAACCATATGGATCATATGACATTTTCATAAATTATTTGAAAGAGTGAGGAACCAAGATTGATGATGATATGAACTGCTTCAAAGCAATAAAATGGAAAGCTGACTGTATAGAGTTGTAGTACAACCTTGCAATAAATGGCTGGATGATAAAAAGCCAGATGAAATGTGATATTGATAAATGTGGAATAAAGCATTCTGGAAAGACAGCTTTAACTCCATGCACACAATGATGGGCTCTGATTGGCTTGCTACCACTCAGGAAAGAGATCTTAGAGAGTTTGTTAAACTGTCTACTCAAAGCTCGGGATCAGTTTTAAAAGGCTAATTTTAATACTGCTATTAGGAAATTATAGAAAACTATTTGAGAGAGAAAAAAACCCAAAAAATATTGCAAGGATCATATTGCCTGCATCTTACCATACATCTCTACAGTGAACATCAGCATCTCCTCCCAAAGCAATGTACTAGCAGCACAAAAAGCACAAACATGTGAAGCAAGGGTGATACAGGGAAGAACCAGACAGAGATAAGAAATCTTCAACCTAGGGATAGAGGTCCATGAGGAATATGTTAGGGTTTATAAAACTTCAAGGCACATAGCGTAGATTAATATGGAATAATGATTTAACTTCTATTACTGCTAGTGATAATAGTGATAATAATAAGTTAAGAAACCTTACCTAAAATTTTCTAGTGGCAGATGCAAAAACAAGAGGTGCACACAGTGTGTTGTTAAACTGGAGAGCTCACTGAGACATGACATTGGTGGATGTCACAACTGTATGTGCTCAAACAGTGAATGGAAATAGTTGATGGAAGAAAGAATATATCAAGTATTATTAATTACAAAGATATCATACTTCACTTAGGAGTTCCTTGGCAAAGCCTCCTGGGGAAGTTCTCCTACAGCTTTCACACTTTTGTGCACGTTTCTAAGCACCCACTATCAGTCACCTTATTTTTAATGGGCATTAACTTCCTCACAGTTCTAAATATCATCCTGCAGTCCCATCAGAGGTGTGAGAATGCAGCAGTGAAACCTGGTAGCAATGTAAGTCAAGCTCACAAGGGACTAAATGACACCAGGGTGTGCTAACCCAGGTCACAGAAAGAACAGGTACTTCTTGAAAAAGAATTTCTATGGCAACAGTGGAAAATTGTGATATTCTTGTTTGTCTTCACATCTTTTGATCTGCAGCAGCCTATGGCTTGCACAGTCTTTGCTCTCTTTCTGAACATGGGCAGAGACAACCTGCTGACCATCCAACCATCCATTCTTAGCAGTGTAGATTTGGTCCTAATGCTTTCTGGCTGTTGGGGATCATAAAAAAAAAAAAGTTGGGAATATGGAATGTTTGTAGTGTGCTTAATGAAGTGGAGGATTAAGCTAACAAAATAATACAAGAAAGAACAGTATAGTTTATTAATTGTGAAGATAGTAATAAAGCAAGATTTGTTCCTTAGGCACTGGGGGAAAATAGGTCCTTTTTTGGTATTTGAGCTTGTACTTGAACTTGTAAAAAACTTTGCAGCTTTCTCCTCTGTATTCCTTCTCCCTTTTGGCCAACTTGCCCCATGCCAGCCTCTGTGCACTTAGGGGTAACCAGTAAAATCTTTACTGAGGGCTGGTGTGCAAGACCTTTTTACAGACTTCCTGTATGTCATGATACCCAGATTGGTGCAAGAGTGAGCTACAAGGCACAGCTCCTAGGCTGAGTCTCAGCCAACCCTTCCACTTGGCAGGGCTCCTCTGCAGGGTGCACAACACAAACCTCTACATGGGAAAGGCAGTGAACCTCTGGACCTCTCAGTCTGGGAAAAAATACAGGCAGCCTTTACTTTCTGCAGGTTCAAACATTTCATCCTCACCGTGGGTGTGCTGAGCATCTGCTAGAAGATTAAGGTAGTTGTCAGTACAGACACTTCTCACAGGAATGGGAGACATTTCTTATCCCAAACTACTGCTTCCTCATCTGAGAATGGGTGAGCAGGTGTTAGACATGATTTTGGAGCATCTGCAGTGTGTGAATGCAAGCTATGTATTAAGTAAGGTTATTAATTTTAAATTGATCAGCTTAGTGCAGCTCTGAATGGAAACATGTCAAATTTGGCTGCTAATCTGGGGGGGGGAGAAGCTGAGCTCAGAGGAGTGCTGCCTAGGCAAAGGAGACAAAATAAGAGGTACTTTCAACAAGTTTGAGAAATATTGATTTGGATGGACTGTGCTGACAGTAAAACCAGTGTGAGCAGGGTCTGGTCTGCTGTGCTGGTGAGGGGCTGTGCAGTGTCCCCAAGACATGCCCCTGTCCCATGTGTGCTCATGCCAGCACTGTGCCTCTACATGGGCACAGCTGAAATGCCCTTTAAATGTCAGTGAACAAAGAAAGGAAGACATCAGTTAGGTATTTACCTTATTTTATGTCTTCTGTGGCATCAAAATCCAATATTACAAAATGCAGGAAATTTATAAAGAAAACTAAGTATCTAGAAGAAAAGGCCATGGGTGGCAGGACAGGTGACAAGGACAGACAGGATGTCCACTTTGCTGGTGCTGTCTGTCAGATAAACCTTGTCTTCCTGAGCAGGTTGTGAAGCCTAGGAGAGGGCTGTTGTAGCAGCAAATTCAAAAATAGAAGGTTAGCACCTCTCAGCAACTGAAGGACAGTGAGTTGGGATATTAGACAAAAAAGTAAAAAAATGCTGAAGGACAAGAGTAGAAATGTAATTATGGAAGATAAGACCTGCCAAAGAGAATATTTAATTCTTTGAGGAGATTATGTGTTTGACTTATAACTGCAAAGACATAATAGAGTTTTGCAAGGTTTCTTTCTGAGCACCACATTGGCATTCTGATTAGAAACTGTCTATATATAGTATTAATAAAGCATTATGTGGATAAAGAAGTGACGAATAAACAGCTCAAAAAATGTTTTCTTCATCAAATAGATTTGTTATCTACTGGATATTATGAAGACCAGCAGGATCTTGGTACCTCTCCAAAATTTTTAGCCATTAATGCAACTCTAGAGAACACCAGTCAGCAAACAAATGTTCTCCTGGCAGCTTGTAGGAGCAGACAGGGAACGGGACCAGCAGTGGCCACGGCACTGCTAAGGAATTGGCAGTGGCCAAGGGTGCTGCTGCTGGGGCATGCACTGCTTTGCCAGAGCACTTCATTTCTCAGTGTTTGAACTGCCAATGCTGTACACATGTCACTTGCTAATTTATTTTTAGCTAATGAAGTTTCTGAGAAGCAAATCAGATCGCTATTGACACGGAGTCTAATGCAGCCCCTTCTTTGTCACAGTCAGTTTCTGAAATGAAGTTATAACAGTGCTGTAAAAAATACTTGATGTGACAGGCCTGGAAGATGAAATGGTTTGTTGATGTCAGTCTGTGCTAATGGAAGCTGAGCTGAATAGCTCAAGAGCAACAAATTATATAGATTTAGGGCACAGAACAATTTCAGCTACATCACCTTAATGTCCTTTGTAATGAAAACAAATTGCTGTGTGCTATATAAAGTGGTGCCAATGGGAGCTGGAAAGTTCAAAATAACACAAGGACATTGTTAGGCTCCTCAACCAGCTCAGAGGAAGCGTGACAGAGAGAAAAATGAGGAAGGAACTTCACTGGTTCCTTCCAGAGGAATTTAGTCCCCAAGACATAATCCTGGACCTTTGTTCAGATACTACACTGAGCCAAATACGAAGAAATATTCTTGTTTCATTCATAGCAGTAACTGCTGATCATTTGACTTCATCAAAGTATCCATCAAATGTCACTTAAATTTGCAACACCATCGGAAGCCTGGCCTGTGTCTCAAAGTGTTTAGCCATTTAAACTACAGTGATATAATTGCAACAGAAGAAAAAACAACCCTAAAATAAGTGGTTCTACCAAGGAGCTGTTGATTCAATACAGTTTATTTAAGTGGTGCAAAGCAATACTAGCACTCTGATGTGCAATCATTATTTCTGTGGTGTGGCACCTCAGGCTCCCAACAACACACCTGCATCACTCTGTACTGGCTGCCAGTATTTTTGTACTAGGCTTTTAATATCCAAAATATATTTGGAAACGATCAAGTTTTTAATTGATGTGGACTAATCATATCCTTGTTTTAAAGAAGAGGAAAACTCAAGTCAGTTCAATACTTCTTTCTATTACAAAAGTCGAAAAAGAAACATTTACCTATCTCCACAGAAGAGACACCTTTGCCCACAAAGACACTGGATGACTGATTCATATAATCATATAAATCCCAAAGGCTGGGAAATCTCAAATTGGTGAATCAAAATCACTACATAAAGTTATATAATGAATTCCTTTTCTCCTTCCCAACCCTGACAATGGAGAAACATTATCTTTTTTCTTTTGGAGATGACTATATTATAGTGCCACTCTTTTGTATTGTAAACCTTCTCCTTTTTACATGTATGTTCATAAATGCCTCAAGGCTTGTCTTCAGATATTAATAGTCTTACTAGATATGAACAAATCTACCTTTTGTGCTGGAAAAAAACCCCTGGAATAAATTTGGATGTCACTATATCTCTGTCGTTATAATTGGCCACTGACAAGACTGACTTTTGACCAGGCTGGTGAGCCAGGTGCAAGAGCTGTGGTGCTGTTCAACAGCACCAGACGTGAGGCAGCTCTGGGACTGCTCTGGTGGGTCTCAGTTGAGAATCACCACAGCCACTGATGCTTTGTTTTGCAATAAAAGAGAGCTCTTACAGCCTTGACAGGTATATATTGCTTGGATCATATCTTATTTCCACCTTTTGATGCTTAGATGACAGACTAAAGACTTTGTTCACTTTCAGCTAACATTTCTACTAACTAACTTTTTGCTAATGCATCCATCAGAAAAGCATCGTAAATACTTTTGGAGGCAGACATCAATCATGTGGCTGTCAGGACATGTGTGCTTGGCCAAACTGAAATGCATGAAAGAACTCTCAGTCAGATGCACAGAAAGTAAAAATCACATTGTATGAGCTGGGTGACTTTTCCTGCAGCATGAACAACGGATTATCTTGGAGCATAGAGCTCCAAGAATTTGCTTATCATAAGAAAATTCTAAGAGGAAATGTATTTACTTAACCACTGGCAAAATAATTTGAATATCAAGTACATTTGTTGAAGATCAAAGTCTATTGAAGGATGACTAAAATGGACTAGTCTGATGAAGCACAGGGCCAGACAAAAAATTTTCTCCATTCTATACTCCAGCAAAATTATACAGGTTTCCAAATGGCCTCCATTCCTTTGCACACATTATTAGTACTTTGGTTATTCATGTACAGATGTACAGCCAACAGGTCCATGAAGTATCTGTGTGAAGCTGTGTACCCCAGTGCAGATATTTCACAAATACCTTTTGACTCACTCCCATGCCAAAGTTAAATTTAAGCCTAAAATGGCCTTGACAATGAACTAATTGCTTTCAAAAATGACTCTACTGAGCAATGGCTATTTTATTATTTGGCAGCACATAGAGGAACTGTAGGCAAAACCCAGGCTGCTGTTACAGAACCTGGAAGGTGAGAATCTGCCCAGTACAAGAAGGATGTTAACACTGCAGCAAATCCAGTGAGGGCCACAGTGGTGATGAAGGGGCTGGAACATTCATCATGTGAGCAGCAGCTGAGAGTCTGTCCTGCATGGAGAAGAGAGGGCTCAGTGGGAGCCTATCAGTGTGTGTAACTCCCTGATGGGGAGGGAGCAAAGAGCACACAGCCAGACTCCTCTCCATGACACCCAGGGACAGGACCAGAGGCATTAGGCACAGACTGAAACACAGGAAAACATGTTTAAACATAATAAAAATATTCCTCCTACTGTAAGGGTGGTTGAACATAGGAACAAATTGTTAAGTCTCCACCCTTGGAGATACTCAGGAATCAGCTGAACACAGTCCTGTGTGGCCTGCTGTGGGTGACTCTGAGCAGAGCCTGGGCACATTGCTCTCCAGAGGTCCCTCCTCTGGTACCACACGATCCTTCCCCTGAAGGCCACGTAGAAAGTAGAAAACATTCTTGAACTTTTCAAAATTTTATTACTTAGTTTCATTCTCCTCTTCTACCTCGCTCTTCTCATATCCTAAATTTATTTCTTGTAAGTCTTTCTGACCTCTGAACTGCAATTTTATGAGGCAGCTGGCTGAGTTTTGCTGTGGCTGGATTGGATTATGACTGGACAAGATTATGGCTGGACTGTGTCTCTTGTGGTAAAGGCTATCCTGGTGCCAAGGACATCTTTATTAAAGCAACTCTTGGTCTTCCATCTTAAAAACCAAAGGAAGATGAATGATAATAATGCAAGCTTGGCATGGCAAAATCAATCAACACAATACTACAAATTTTGAATCTCTTAAATTCCTGATGAAGAAACCCTTTTATTAAAGAGTGGAGAAGAGAAAAAACAGAAGAAAAAAAATTTGAGGGTTATGGAATTTCTAATTGTACACCGATATAGATATAGATAGATAGATAGATAGATAGATAGATAGATAGATAGATAGATAGATATGCCATTTACAGTTCAGTTGTGGTGCTAATAGCTTGTCTCATTTTGCGTGACAAGGGTAGTATACTGAGGTAGGAAATAGAAATGAAGGGGACATTCATAAAGATGACAGCAAGCACAGTAAATCCTCAGGATCCAGGCAGGGCAGGATAGTCACAAACACACCACTGTCCCTGACTGCCCTTTGCCTGGGGTCAGTCACTGATGACACAGCTCTTGGCCTGAGACATTATCACACCTTTCCTGCACACACAGAGGATGGTAACAGGTTTGCTTGAGAAAAATCAGAATTTTCATTAAATTTGGTACACGGGCAGGCAGCCTGCTGCCTGCTGAAACCTGACATATGTGACTGGTTCAGCCTCACAGGAGGCAGAGAGAGAGGAAATCCAGGATAAGGAATAACTCATACTACAAGCAGAACAAGAGTAAAAAGAAATAAAAAAACATCACTTAGGTGCAAACCCCTGCTGGCTATAAAACAGATGGTCTTCCATGACAAAGAACCAAAATGTTTTTTATTATTGGCCAGAAATTGCATGAAATCATGTTATTTATTTATTTACTTGGTCTTCAATTAAAAGTATCATTGAACCAAATCTGACAGTGTTCAAATTCAGTTTACTCCAACCCTACCATTTCATCCACTGATGGGTTTAATTCCTTTTTGATCCTTGCTGTATAGAAGTTTTATAAGGGCTGTGGACAGTTTCACTCTGCATCAGCTCCCAAGACTTTCCAGCAGCAAACCCACTTGGGCAGGTGTGGCAAGAGCAGGATTTGCTCCCCTTTCCCCTCCTGGAAAATGATGTCATGGTGATTGCAATGACATCATCTGTGCACTGGGAGGGAAAAGCAGTCCCACACATGTGCTGCAAAAGCTGTGCCCCTCCTCAGCACAGCCACACTATTCACCAGATACAGATTTTTGAGCTGCTAGATGAACAAAGCCATGTACAGCAGTTGTGGCAGAGATTTTTGAATGCCACAAATGACAAGGCCTTGTGAGCACATGGTACCTGGAGGTGGTGATTGCATCCCTGCTACCAATGGCACCAGATTCCCACCACAGGTTCACAGAAGGGTGGAGGCTGGAAGGGACCTCTGGGAGTCATCTGGTCCAAGAGAGGACATCTGAACTAGTGGAAATATTATTTGTGTTATTTCATTCTCTCCAAACTGTGTGAGGTATGTTGAGGCTTTTAGACTCTTGGGGAAAACGGGCTATGAAATCTATTCATCTCTTTCTCTGACAATTTTCCAAAGTGCTGCCACACACATTTTGAAGTGATGGCCTGGCATCATACTCAGCCACGTTTCACTGAAGGTGAGGATTATCTGGGGGCAAGGTGGGGACACAAGCAAGGTGACAGCAGAGCTGTGCTTGGGCAGGAACAGGGAGTGTGAGAGGGACTGGCCTGCTCTGTGTGACAGGATCTTCCACCAGCACATGGCAGTGCTGAGGGCTGTCACAACCACAACCTCACTGAGATACTGAGTAAAAAACACCTAACATCAGCCAAACACAAGAAGGGAATAACCTACAGGAACTCAAACCCCAGGATGAGAAGCCCAAGGCAGAAGATGTCACAGCCATGGAGCAAGGCACAGCACTGCCAGGCTTGGGCAGCTCCCATCTCCCCTGCTGTCAGCCACCAGCCAGGCAGGGAAGGGGCCAGGAAGCATCTCAGGGAGCTGATGGAATGTGACAGACATGGTCAGAGAAAAAACCCAATGCATTAAGTAAGCCTTTATCTCAGGGCTGACTTTGAGATATTGGCAAATGTGAAGAGTTTGTATCAGATAATTACTTCTAAAAACAAAAGTGCTGGTGATTTTCCCATGTAAGAAAGGTCTGGTTATGTGATCCAGCTGACTTTTTATTTAAAATCCTCTCCCCCAGATTTTGTCATAAGATTTTCTCAAAGTAAACTGCCCAAGGACTGAATTAGAATAAGCCAGAGCATTAAATCTGTTAATTCACAAGGTTTTAATTTTCTCTTTGTTAAATTTAGTGAAAGTACTTTTACAACACACCTAAAGTGTTATTTAAGAGAAAAAGTGATTTTAGCAGTCAGAAACAGGACACAAGGTGTCAGGGCTTATGAAGCAGGTCGTAAAAGGTAAAGCAATGAAAATCCACTGACTTCCACTAAACTAAAGCCATTTTACACCACCTGAGCATCTGCTCTTTCAGTTTCAGCTCATCTCCACTGCCAAATCTCTGTTGTGATAATGTCCTTCAATGGAGGACATCCATTAATGGAAACAACAGTATGATTTTTCTTCCCTTTCTGCTGCTCCAAAGATAATTACAACTAGAGAGTTTCAAGAAAGGTTGTCTTTGCTTTTGCTTTTGTACAAGGGCATTATTTTTCAGTGTTAAACACAAGGTTTAGTCACAGCTTGCATTACCTTAGTCATTCTGAAACACAAGCACCAAGGGAATGCAGCTCTTTGAGCATCACTGTGTCGGCTCACACGTGTCCTGCCTTCCTTGGCCATGGTGAGGCACAGCCACCTCCTCCAGGGTTTGGTTTTGGAGGGCTCCCTGCTAACAGACCGGCTGTCCAGCCTCTCAGTCCAGCTCTCCATCCTCACACACATTTCATGGGCTTGGATAAGAAAGGAGAGGCAGACATCACATGCTCATTGAGCAGATAAAATGACTGAAATGCTAAAAGAGAGCCATGACCCCACTGTCCCAGCTGGAGCATGGGAACCAGTGGTGCAAGATGCAAAGGGAAGGGCTTTGCACAGCTGTAGAGGAAACCACGGCCCTTTGGAAAGGCAGCACTGAGAATTTATTGTTTTATGAGCTCTGTCTAGAGGTCAGACAGCATGTAAGGGTCCCTCTGGGGATTTACTCCATCATTCTCCCTCAAGAGACTCCCAGAGCTGCAGCCTGCAGGTGACCCACGTTTGCCCAGGGATGCATTTCACCAGAAGTCCAAGTGTCTGAGTAGAAGCAGGAACCCAGCCATACCCACAGCTGGCATTCCTCTGCTGGTTCACAACTATTCATAAGTCTTTTTTAGGTTATGCTCTTCAGAGCTGGGTGAAAACAGTGCATCTAATACTTGCTTTAAAGTGTGCAGCCTGTGGGACACAGCCCATCATGGACTGAGAGTGCCATAGGAGAAACCTTCACATCTGGGGAGTGGAAGCCTTGATCATCTTTAGGTTTAATAAATTTCCTTTCCTAGGTAACAAGCTTCAGCTTATACAGGGCAGCAGAGTGCATAGCAAGAACCTCAACAAGGCAGAGCAGTGCAGACAAGCCTCGGAGCCTGCAGAGCAGCCCAGCAATCAGTCAATGTTAACAATCCCTCCAGACCACTGCCTGTGCAATAAAGCTGGGGAGACTCTGAGGAGCCCCACACTCTTCCCAAGTAACTCAGTCTCACACTTAGGCAGTGATCCTGCTGGCCAGAGAGGAGGCAGGCTGCCAGCACTGCACGGGGAAGGGGTTTGCTGATCATTCCCTGGAGCAGAAGCAATAACTTCAGTCACCAGGGCTGTCTTTCAGCAGCACAGAACTCATGTTTGTGGCTGTTAGCAAGTCAGTTACTAGTAAGCAATTCACATTATTTAAAAATCAGTGTGAAAGAACATGCCTTGAAACCATGTGAAATGGCATGACTCTCCCTTTTTTCATTCTCAGACCTGCTGTGTGATGATTCCTGCCAAGGATGCCCATGTCCTTATGGTGGCATCCCTGGAGGAGCAGCAGGCTGCCCTGCCTGCCTCAGGCCTCTGCACTGTCATACCTGTCCCACCAGGGAAAGATGCCCACTCTTACCAGAGTCTCCCAACCCAACCCAGCAGTTCCCAGCTACAGCTGGGAAAGGCAAACAGCACCATGATCCCCACCCAGACAGAGACTGTGGGCAGCAGACTTTGAGTGGCTGATCTGGGCAGCAGCTCCAGCCCCAAATCAGGGAGTGGGGTTGAGGCTGCCATCACAAAATGCTGCATTTTGCAAGTCTGGCATTTGGGCCAAAGCCCACCAAATGCAGAGGAAAAAGCTCTGTGTTTCATGACATTTGGATTAGACTCTCCACCTTTAATATAAAATAATGTTCCCTTGGCTTACTTTTCTTTCCATTATTAGAAAAAAACCCAACAACACAAACATGTAGTAAAAGAGCGGTTACTTGAACATAGATAGTCCCTCCAAATCATTATTCTCTTGTATTCCAGGACACCTGTGCATTTAAGCAAAATAATTTATTATCTCCTACAAGGCAGGTGTTCTAGCTGTATTGGAAGTTAGAAATGAGAGTCTGGCTAAAAACTAATTCAATTCAATGACAAGTTCTTAATTTAACACACAAACTGTTTTGTTTTGGCTGATCAGTAGTGATAAAAATAGAAAAATATGCTTTGAAATAATTAAAGAAACATTTAACTGGAATAAAATGTTGACTACAAATGCCTTCTGAATGAGAATAATTTTCACTTCAGTTTTCTGATTAGAGTTTTGGAGATGACAATGACGTGGACCAGTTTTCTAATATAGGGGTCCTTGGTTGCTTACAGACTACAGAAGTCATGTGCTCCATTTGAGAGTAACTATCTGACTTTAGAATGTGGCATTTGAAGTGATGCCATCATTTTTAAATGCCCTTACTTGCACATTGTGTTCCAATCCTTTTTCAGTACACAATTAAATGGTCTAAAAACCTGAAAAATATATAAGAGAAAAAAATTACAGGTCTCAGTTTCTGAAGTTTCTCTTCATTTATTCCCTTCCTGAAACACTCAGAAATTGCAAGGATCTTGATAAATCCAGAAGTATCCTCCTCTAAAGAGAGCTACATAGTGTTTTGCACTACAATAAAGAATCTGTGACATTGTTGAGTGGTTCTTCATCTCTGTAAAACGTAAAGCATGACTTCTTTGATCCATACTTCTAAACTGAGAGGCAGCAGAGTATGAGATGGAAATTAGTGGATTTTCTAAGAAAAAGGTGTTTAAGCAAAATCCAGAAAGCTGGTATCTGGCCTATCAGGGTGAAAAGTCTGCATTGGGAATCAAAGCAAAGCAGCTTTTGTTTTTAAGTTCATGAACCAGGACTCCTGGACACGCCTTAACAGGCATTTGCATCATTTCTGTTGGATAGGTTATCAGAAAATATTAATAGAAATAATTCACTAATATTTTCCAAGAATAAGCATCAGTAATTTTCTTTGGGTTTTAGTAGCTTTCTTTGTTTTTACACCCACAATGACAGCTGTGTAACAGATTCTTATGTTCAAGCAGGGTTTGTGGGCTTTGCTGATGTATATGAATGGCATTTATACAGGATCCATGGTATTATTTTATTATAGTGGCCTGTGTGATTTTGTGTACATTGAAATTACATCAAGAACTCCTGTGTTTTTCAAATAGCTTGAAAATGCTGCACATAACAAACCACTCAGACAATCCTCCAATATTTTTATTGTGTTACAAGTTCCAAGGGATGCTGATATGGAGTAAATGTTTAAGCTGTCAATATTGCAGCAGGAGAGGGAGCAACAGAGCTGGCACATGGGCTGATCATGGAACTGGGAGGAAGGGCAGGATGCCAGGGTTGTCCTCCTGCTTGTGACACCAACCTGAAGGGTCCCAGCTTCCAGCAGGGATTTCCTTCCATTAACTATTTCAGGGTGGGTACAATCCTGCCTTATCACAGTAGCATTTTATGCACATGTATAAAATGGACAGGTTGAGTTTACTAAACCAAGTAAGAATATTTTCTATTTTTATTACCCAGTAAAGACAGTCTGAAGGTCAGGAGCATTTAACATTAACAAGTGCCTTGGGAAACCCTGGGATTCCTATGCAGTGCAAGAGGAAAACATCATAGCCACTGAAAGCAGAGAGTAACATTCTTTGTCACCCCACCTATATTTTTCTAACTGTGCGCTCTATACTTCTTTATAAATAGAACCATTGTGCAGTTAATGTAGTCTCTGAATGAAATGTAAGCTCATTCTAGACACCTATACTAACAAGGAATAGGGATGACATTGGTGAATCCTCTAATGAAAGAAGAAAAGCTGCAGAAGGATCCTGGACTGTGCCAAGAAAGTTTCTGCCTGTATAAATGCAAGTGCTTTAATGTGCATGACAAAGGCCCCCCTTCCCTTTGGAAGTGCCACAGCAGATGCTGGCGATTCATTCCATGCAGCCTCCGTGCTAGAGTGTGGAAAAAGAGGCTGGACCTGAGCGAGCAGTGTCATGAGTTCGTCTTGCAAAGCACAGAACATTAAATTCTGCCTGGAATATGTGCATTCACTGCCTTCCCCATGCAGGGCAGGACTGCTCAGTGCTTCCTTTGCGCCGCACTCAGACCTTTGCTGCACCAGAGATTTTGCAAGCCTGGCTCTAAAACACACTGCAGAGGTTCGATTACTCATTCACTATAAAATTCTGCATGCTAATAAGATGTCCCTGACTCCAGACTGCTGTGCTGCTGTTGACACAACAGAAACAAGAAGTAAGGCAGAAAGCAAGGAAGGAATGTGAATCACCAAAATCCACAGCAAAGCCGACTCCAGTCTGAAACACAGGGTGCCTGTTGATACTGCTTTGTGTGGGGGGAAGCAGTGAGACCCCACTGAGATCCGCAGGGTAGGTGATCCCACTGGGAGATCCACTGGCTGGTGCCAGCTCCAGACACGATTCCTGCCTGGGAATGGTGCTGGGGACAGGCCAGTGCAGCTCCCCAGATGGACAAGCACACAAGCCCATCAGCCCCCCTGCCTCCCAGACAGTGCTGGAGCTGTGGCAGGCTCTCTGAACCAAGTGGATGTCTTTAATCGAGTATGTGTCACTTTTGACTCACACTCACACTTCTACTCCCCAGACACAGTGATTCAGCTACCCTGTCTACTCGAACCAGACTGCAAAAGCTCAGCACTCCAGCGCCCAGCTCTGCCCTGAGCTGCACAGGGAAGGCTCAAGTAACTCCAGTGAAGACAGTCTGACACAGTAAATAAGCAGACATTGGACCTTTTTCCCTTTAACTCTGACTTCTTGCATTTAGTTCTAGCCAAATCTCTTCCATGCTTTTGGCAGGAACCTCTCTCTAATCAGACAGAGTTTCTGATAAAGGCAAGATGTATCTTGCTTAAAGCAGGATCCTACTAAACACAGAACAGTTTGTTGTTGTTTTTTAAATTTTGATCGAGTAGCAACTGGTAGGGAAAGAAAACAAAAAATTTATTTTTTTTAAAACTTGCCCCGCAAATCTGTGCCCAAAATTTATGTGAGATATTGAACTACAAAAATTACCCATCTACTTGCTTGATGTTAATGATAGTTCAGTAGGCCAGGAGAGCAGAAACTTCTTATCATAGGGCACAGAGGCTCTGTGCCAGATTCTGATCTCAACTGCACGTGCTGCAATTTACCTTATGTTCATATTGCACTAGAATAACTGAGATGGAAATGTGTTTCACTCTTCCCATCCTTTTGCCTTTGGAGTTGAAGCAAAGGGAAGCTTTACTTTGAAATGTAGGAGCAGTGAAATGATTAACAAAAGCTAAATAGGGCAGTTTCAGGCAGAAAAAATGTATGATTCATAGCAACTTGTTCAGACATATTCCTAAGTCATATACATTATGGCAATTTAATTATGTAATAGAAGGGATCATGTACTGTTGCGTGCCCACAGTTCCCACTCGTTCAACTAAATGCAGATGGGCTCACACTGCACAGAAAATAACACACGAAAGAGAGGGAGAGAGAAAAGTGGTGCTGGAATTTAAGAAAAAAACACGTAGCAAAAATAATTCCCAAATGGCAAGTTCTGTACACCACAAAGTATTCATTTGCTCAACTGTAGCAAAAGGCTGGGCAGGAGAGCATCCCAGCAACAAGCCAAGGCAATCTCAGCACAGGATTAATGCCATTAAACAGAGGGGAAATGTCACAGCATGCATAAGAAATCTGAAGACTTCAGACATGCAGCTACTGCTGGATGTAGGTGCTTTTATTATACAGCTAGATGTGGAATATCAAAGCCCTTCTAGCATATTTCTCCACCTAAATCACAGGTTTAAAGGCTACTAAAGCCTCAGCTTCTTCAGCCATTTGATAAAATCTAACAGTGATTTCTGACTAGTGTGAGAAGAGTGCAGGTATTTTGTAGACCACTCATGCCCTCATCACTCCATCGTCCATGAGCCCAGGACACCTCCTACTTCATTCAAAGATGTACTGTCTTCAAAAAACTCCTGGGTTGTTTATGTGCTGGAAGACTTAGGTCTATGGGAGCATGCCTCCTCACAGATTGGTGTCATATTGATCTCTTTTGAAAGCAGTGCTGGCAAACAGCAGCTGAACATGAGGGATGCAATGTTGACAGTGCTCACAAAGATAATTACTGTTCATAGTCATGGGAAATTTTTAAAGGGGAAATGGGCTCAAGTTGTGCTAGAGGAGGTTTAGATTGGATATTAGTAAAAATTTCTTCATTGAAAGCATGGTCAAGCTTTGGAACAGGCTGTTCAGGAAAGCGGGTGAGTCACCACCCTGGAAGGGATTTAAAAGATATATAGATACTTGGGGACATGGTTTAGTGGTGGACTTGGCAGTGCTGTGTTAACATCTGATTTAAAGGTCTTTTCCAACCTAAATCATTCTACTACAGTAAAAAACTCATGCAGTCCCCTGAGTGCCAAAAGTGACATCCCTCCTTTGGTTTGCCCTCATATCACAGAAGAGCATGGGCACCATCTCCTGTAGCCATCAGTGCTGGGGGAGCTGTATGAGAACTCATGGCTGCAGATCTGCCACCACCAGCACCAGATCTGTGCAGTAAGAGATAAAGCCCTGGTAGGTATGAAATCTAGATGTGACACCTACACATAATTGCTTTTATACAGAATTAATAGGATCTGGTCATGCCAAGTTTGTGCTCTTGTTATAGCTTTATGCCTACTTTTGTCAGTTTTGGGAGAGCAGATAAGAACTGATTATCCACAAGGTACCCAGTGTGCACTGTGGTCCCTGGACAGCGACACCTCTGTCCCACATTCCTGTTGCTGGGACTCCATCCTGACAGGGAGGATTGCTCCCAGCAAGAGGGGAGGAGGACTGGGAGTAATATAAAATATAAAGATATCTCTTAAAAGATATGATTGATACGATATGATATGATATGATATGATATGATATGATATGATAAGTGCATTTAAAATACAAATGAAAATCAATACTTTGGTGGACTGTCAAACCACCTGAGTATGCCCCCAGGTGCATCCTCTCTGTGCCAGCACTAGCAGGGCTGTAAGTACACTGCTGCACTGGAGGAAAACCTGCCTGTTCCAAGTAAATGGCACTTGAGCCAGGAGCAACATAATTAAAAAATACGTATTAGGGCACACAGTGTGAGTGGCCTCTGAGCAAACAGAGCAGACACAGCCTCCAGCAAGCCTTGCTCCCCCAGATTTGACTGCTTCCAACGGGAGGAGCAGGTGGAGCAGGAGCCTGCTCACTGGTCTGAGACGTTGCTGTGGCCACCCAGATGTGCTGGGGGACATAGAGGGACACAGAGGGACACAGAGGGATTCAGAAAGATTCAGAGCAATCCAGAGTGATGCAGAGGGATGCAGCCATAAGCAGAAGGAGGCAAGTGCTCACAGGAAACAGAGACAGCATGGGCTGGCCTCAAGAGAAAAGGGACATTCTGTGTAATGTGATACCTGCAGCTGCCACTGGGCAAAACCTGCACCTACTGCGTGGTGGAAGCTTAAACCCTGGGAGAGAGCAGGTAGGAACTGTTGTATGGGGGAGATGTTCACATGCAGTGGAAGAAGAAAACCTTTATTCACTAATCCATGCCCCCATTAACCAGCAGAGCTGGGCTGTATCACTTGCCTGCAGGATGTACAGAGAAGAAAGCATAAGGAAAGCCTGAAGAAAGGGGTTAATCAATTTAAAGGAGAATAGGAAAATGTAGAAGCCTCCTGCAGGATTGAGGTCTGGGAGGAGGCACAGCCCCCATGCTCAGCTGCAGTCTCTGGTCACCACTCCTTTGAGGGAGAGCACACGCCCAGAGCGTGGGGAAGCCAGCGGAGCATTACCTCATCCCACATGAATGACTCACAGCAGCAGTATCACCTCTGCATGCCAAGCACATCAGGTCACTAAAATTAATTCAAAGGATTGAGGGAACAGGTCTAGCAATGTACTGAGGAAAAAGAAATGGACACAAACTGTAGAGAAAGGCACATTATTGTACCTGCCTGTACATCATCCATCCATGTAGCAGCACACAGAGGTGACCAACTCCCATCAGCTGTGATCCTCTTCCTTCTCTCCAGGAAGAATTCAGCATATCCATGCTGCAGGTGTGCATCTTCCCCCTCCCTGCTGTGTGCGTTACCAGTGAACACGGGGCAAAGAAGCTCATCTGAGTTTGGAGCACAAAGGGACATACTCCTAGGGACTGGTAGAGCTGGTTGCACAATGTTGAGCTAGTGTCTGAAAAATGGCAGCTAAAGAAAGAGCCCATATTGTACCAAAACCATTCATCATCGAGTTTACAGATCAGCTCATACAGCAAGACCTTTGGGCTCCCTTTGCAGAATAATGAAGTATTAAGCTTGCTGGAGGCTGAGAAAGAGGGGTAAGTCTGATCACTGTAACCATTGGATGCAAGCTGGAATAGTGTCTTCTTGTATGGGAAAGGACTCTGTAGCCATCACATAGAAATGTGGAGCTGTTCTTTTGGAGTGATGTAAGGAATATGCTTCAGCTTGCCTCACCTTCTACAGCTTCAGGTGAAAGAAGCTGTTTCAAGAGAGAGACAAAACCCAAGCCTGATCCTACCGTGACTGTGTATGTCAGCACCTCACTGAGCTGAGATCCACTGTTTCTAAGCTGGGATCACCCCTGCACAGGTACCATGTGTTGTCCTTCACCATAGCAAGCAGAAGGGTATTTTGGTGAACTTTCTTATGGAGAAAGCAGGATTCAGGTTTTAACACTGTGTTAACACATAGTAAGTCACTGGTCAAAATGGGCTTAGTGATAGGATAATTTAACACACTTTTCCTTAAAAAATAATTACTGTTTAAAAATACAGCTCTTCTGGTCAATGATGGCCATCATCTTATCAATGATTTAAACATATCAGAACCCTAGGATGCAGGAGGCAGATTTCTGACCTGAGATTTTAGCTGTGGAATCTTCACATAATCAAGTTGTGAGGCAGAAACTATTTGTTGGTCCATCTTTATTCACAATGTTTTCCGTGGCTCTAAGAGACATTTTGCACTTTTTTGTAACCCAGGATTTCAAAGGTTTGCATACACTAAAGCAAAACCACAGGATTTAACTTTCTTGATGGAATAAAACCAGGAACATGTATATTTAATAATCACATAAAGAGTACCCATTTTATTTCAGTTTGCCTTTAAACAGAATAAAAAGGCATCAACTTCCCTGATACCCAAGCACTGCTAAGAGCCAACAGTGGACTCTGTCCCCAGGGCAGGTCACCACCAATGGCACAGTGCACAGCACACTGCCAGCCAAGGAGAATTTGCTTAAGAACAGCCCTCTGGCACCAAAACTGCTGACTATAATATTTGACAATATTGCATCTTTTTTCCAGTCTGATTGAGAAATGGAAGGGGGATCATTCTGGTTTCTGAGGTGTAGCAGGTCATGACAAACAACCAGGAGAAATGTCCCCAGGGCAAAAAGTCAGTCCTTATTACCAGTCCAAGCTCAATCTTCATGCAGAGACTTGAGCAAGTTTCTGTGCATATGGTTGCATCCTGTTGGAGATGATAAAACTAACCAGTCTCATGAGGGAAGAGTTACAGAACTCACTCATTCTTTTAGACAAAAAACATTGCTTGATGCAGTGAATACAGGGCCAAGAACCAGACAAAGATAACTCCTGGAGAAATGCTCTGTGCTCTCTGCAAAAACCTGTCTCACTCCAACTCCCTCCAATTTCTGCCATTAGCATCAGTAGGGCTCATTTTTTTAACCAAGCACAAATAAACAAGGATGTAAAAGTGGGAATAATAATGTTTATGGGACACTCTCCACTGCTTTGAGGTCTCATGGACAGGATTACATCACTGACTTCTGGCTTTGCCCAGCCCTGGTTGCAGTAGCAGAAAGCACCTTCCTGTCAAAATGTCAGAAATCAGGTTTTCTGCTTGGGCAGCTGATTAGCAGCAGGCTTTAAGCAGAAGTTTAAAAAGGCTGCAAGAAGTATTAACACTGCCCTGAACCTGACATTAACCACAGAGAAGGGGAATTACACCACTATAAAGGAAGGTGTGAATTTAATTAATCATGCTGGCAACTTAATTCCCATGTGAGTATTTCTCTTCCAATATGAATCATGGCCATTTTCAACACACTTGATGTTTCTTAACATCAGAAGAGGTAGTTTAAACTAAGCTGAAAAGAAGTCACTCTTTATCCTGTAATAAGAGGATACACAAGAGATTATATGGCATAACTGTAGCAATACAGCTATAATTGCAGCAGTCTGACTTCCCATGCAGATGAGTCCTGACCCTGGTAAAATTATTGATTTGTGCTGCTTCCTTTAGGAGGGAAACAAGAACATTGTGTCTGAATTATTCTCTCTGTCCAAGAAGGAACCAAGAAGGAATTTTTGGTAAAGAACAGAAATTTCCTTTCTGCACTTCTCACTTCACAACTTGCAACAAAATTACTGTATGTCAAACCACCTAGTCTATAGGACTGTAATCCTCCCAAAATACCATTTGATTTATGGAGGAAAGGGAATACCAGAAACAGACTGCTTTTTATTTCTCTTTCTTTGCAGTTGCTAATGCATGGGAGAAGAGAGAACGTGTTACTCCCTTTTTGCCCTGCAGCCAAAGGTTAGATGAGCTGGCACTGTAGGCTGAGCCTGCTTTCATGACATCTTCCCTGACAGCTCATTTTCAATCCCTGATTCAGCCCTGATCACAGGTACATTGCATCACACCTACAGGCTCACTGGCATTTTATCAGACTCCAAAGAGCAGACTGTACTCCTATGTACCATGCTCTGTAAGCAAATAGCATAACATTAAGTCATATGCAAATGTCTAGCCCACCACTAACTGCCATAGAAATCAATCAAATACAGGCATAATGAGGTGAAGGTATTAAAAAGATTACTCCAAATGAGGATATACCCCCAAATGCTTGTGAAGTTCAGCACTGCCTTTGTTTGTACCAGGTGTCATTCCACATGTAGGAGACAGACCATATGATAATGTCTAATTAGTTGCATACAAAAATGACCATGATATTAATAGCACAACTTCTGAAAAATAGTGTCATACTCAATATTTAAAGCCTGTGGGCTCTAGTTTTTAATCAGGCTGCTGGTATAAACATCCATTTATGAGCTAGTGTCACTACTCTTCTGATCAGGGTCATGGACAAGTAAATGTAATGACTTGGGCTGAGAGACATTTTGTCTTGGCAAAAGATCACATTTTCCCTCAAGAAACAGTTTTCACCTAAGCTATCAAAAGCAAACAGCACATGAAATCCGAAGTGCCTACTAAAACACTTCCCTTGATGAAATATTTAATACATTTGTTACTTAACAACATACATACTCCTTGTCATCTTAAAAATTAAATGTTCTTTTCTGTACATGGAACAAAAACTTGAAAAGGCAAAGGATGAAGAATCTCAAAAAGCTTTATGAATTAAAAACACCTCATTCAAGGCATTTAAGAACAGAATTCCAACTTTCTGTGTAAGGTGGAAATGCCTGGCCAAGAACTGCAGCCTGGCATTTCAAGATGCTGCCTTTGGAGATCTTTTCTCCCTGGCCAGCCTCATACATTATTTGGGGCACACAGACCATCCTTGGCAGGCAAGGGGCAGCAAGACAAAACCTAGGCCAGCTGGGATGCCAATGAATCCCACTTCCACAGGCATTGTACAGGTTGCCCACAACTTGGATGGAGACCTGAGCAGCAAATGACCATTACAAAGCCCTGCCCTAAAGTAGAAGCCACTGTTAAGGAGAGGTGAGATAGTAGGCCAAAAGCACAGGAGAATCTTGAGAAGATCCTTTCTCCTAATTTGATCCTCTTAGTTGTCTCCTGGACAGGTTATTCCTCCCTTTCTTGTTTGAGGGGGTTACATTCCTGAAAGGAAAGGGCTAGCTGTACCTGGGATGGTGGTGGGAAGGAGCATCAGCCCTGCAAACAGCTCTGTGTTGCACAGGGGAACACACAGTGTGCACAGAGGAGCTTTGGGGTCAGGCTGGGGCACAGACCTCTGGGTGTACTTGTTTTGCACACACAGTTGTGTCAGTGACACAAAGCAGGTCTGCAGCTTGAGCTGCCCTCCAGGGACCTCCCTCTGAGGCCTCCTCCAAGTGGAGGATTTACAGCAGAGGCAGGGATGACTGATGTGTTTGTATTATTTTTGAACTGAAGATTAACAACAGTAAACAACAAATGAGAGTGTCATGCCTGCTGTGCCACACACACTGTCCTTCTTCCTGGGGTCTCAGTGAGCAAAGGGATTTGTGTCCCTCTTCTGGGAGGGGTTTGCCAGGGCTCACACTGAGCTGTGACCAGCTACACCTACAGCTCTCTCAGCAGCTCTCAGTAAAAGTTTGGCTTTCCACCAGCTGAATGCTATGAATCTGCAACTTCTCCCCTAGAAACCCCTTTTATTCATCCCCAGCAGAGCTGAAGTGACACGTGGCCAAGCTATAATGCCTCAGGCACACACAGGTCTCCCAGCACATTCCCTTACCTACCTGCATCCTCTCCGTTGCCAGGCCAAGCAAGTTGCATTTGCTCATCCTCGGGTGTGCAGGAGCTCGCAGCCAGCTCCATCAGTCTCCAGCTTCCTGCTGACACACCCCTGCAGCCCCAGCTCCCTCCCTACCTATTCCGACAGGGCTCCTACAGTCCCAGCTCAGCTTGCCGCCCTCTCCCCAGCCTCACCAAAGCAGCCTCCCAAAGACAGGGGCTGGAGTTCAGGGGTCCCTCTCCATCACTTTCTGGTTATCCATTTCTATCCAGGGGAATGATTTTTATCCAAGCCATTGTTTTCTCTTTCCTGCCCGGTTTCTTTAGTTCCAGTACTGCCTCCTTTAAGTCTGCATTTCCAGTGAGCAATACAGACCCAGGCTGGGAAAGCAAATTGTAAAGGATAATCATTACCAAAAAACCCCCAAACCAAACAACCCCAAACATGTTGGGTGCTTTCCCCCCACGTTAAAAACTATGCAGAAGTTGATGTGTATATAAACACAGGAATCTCCTGTTGGGGTGCTGGAGCACAGCAGGGAGAGCAGCAGAGGCTCCAGCACTGCAGCAGGCAAGCAGGCAGGAGGCTGGGGAAGTGCCTCTCCCGAGGTCTGGGCTTTCCTATGTTTTCCAAATAATTGGACATGTTGAAGGTCGAATCACACAAATGGGTTAAGTCCAAGCCTTAAGTCAGTTGGGTGCAGTGAAAATGAGTTGCAGGGTGTTTCACCATCCCCCTGCTCCTCCCTCCCAGAAAACTGGCACACTGCTCAGGTTTTCTCTCTGCAAACTGCCAAACCACTATTTAACCTTAGACTCATGCCACTGGAAAGAGGAAACTATTTATAGAATAAAAAATTGAATGAGTTTGCTGGCCCAGGTTCATATTTGGTGACTTCAACAAGTTATATAAGGGCAGATTTTAAACCACCACCTTTGGAGAATCTTTCTCAGGCTTTTCCCAGTTTTTCTTGTTGTTTTGCTCTCCTCTGCTGATTAGAGCTGGGCATCATTCTGCAGGAGTATTTTAATTGGTGCATTTTTAATGTTTTCTTTAGGTGAGAGTTCTGTGGCCTGGCCTGAGGATCTTGCTCAGAGTCTTGCTGCAAGCACCGGGATCCTGCAGCCTCCTGAAGGCAAAGTAGAATTCTGTAGTATACTCAAAAGCCAAGATAGAATTCCCCTGTAGTATACTCACAAGCCTGATAGTGTGGTGACAATCATGGAAGGGATAGAAGATACTCCCTTCCTTTGCATTGTTTAGCATTTATCAAAAGTTCTTAATAAAATATATGTTGTAAAAAGCACTGCAACTTAACTTGACCTATTGTTAACAAAAGACCTGTCTTTAAAAATGTTTCATGGCTTGCATAACAAATGCAGGATATTATAGTTAAATATATAAATTGAAACTCAGAACTGAGCTGCCAGAAGCCTAGGAATCATGAGTGCTCAGTGCTTCTGAGGACATGAGTTGTCCTCAAAATTGAGATGCAGACAGCTACCTGATAAAAACTGACTTTTTCAGTAACACAACTCTGAATATGAAGATCAACCTAAAGATACAATTTATAATCCAGAGGAACAGACAGACCTGCTGTCCCATTGAAAATAGCTCCTGCAGACTTCTGAGAACCCCTCACGAGACGATATCAGCCCCAGCTGCCAGAAAGAGCCAAAGTGTTTTAAGTACTCATGCAGCATCTGCTTCATTCCATGAAGCAGAGCTCTAGTTTGCAAGTGGTGGGAAACAATCCACAATATAAACAGGGAAGTGTATCCCTATCAGCATGCAGTGCTGCTCTCAACTCATTAAGAAGAAGGATTACTTTTCTTATTTCAAGACACATCACAGCAATACATGCCCTTTCGATTAGACAAGGGCTCTGGCGGAATGTTCAAAAGCATTGCAATGCATTTTACATCTCTGTCTCCCGGAGCTGACACGCATTAACTGCTGCACAGTTTTATAAGACAGCAGCTTAGAGATGGTTTTGGCTTCCCTGCCTACCTCAGGTCCATATGGCAAGACAGAAAGCAGTTTCTCAGGTCACGTGGAAGGTGTGTCTTGTTTCCTCTGGTTAACGGAGACAGGGAAGTGCCCCCTGGGGACCGTGTTTTAGTTGTAGTATTTCCTTTGTTGTAAACAACAAGTTATGCCCTAGGAAAGGACCTGCTAAAATGATCTGGAGGGTGAAATGTGCTTTTCTTGTAGCTTGGCTAGGCTTGGCTTGGCTTGGCTTTGCCACCAGGCACCTGAGTAAGTATCCAGCTCTCACAGCCTTTAATGATGCTTTTGAGTTAAATTGACAGAGAATTAATACTCTAAGCTGCAAGAAATCTGTTAAGACAATCTCATTTTTTTTTCATAACTGAGGTGGTTGTGACATCTAGGAACCTTCGATCTGCTGGTGAAAACTGAAGTTCTAAACTGAGCTGAGCAGTGTTCCAGTCCTAAGGCTCAATGAGTGCTTCAGGTTTCTTAATGATTTCAGTTGAAATGATGCGTTATAAATTTAAATATTGTGTAGGCATACACAGAAAACCTCCAAACAGGTGAGGAAGTGGCATTAAACAAAAACAAGATGTTGCATTGAGTGCAAAAGGAATGAAATTATATGGAGTGTTGGAATATTACTCAGATGTCAATGTTCAGTTTTAACAAGCTCTTAAGCAGTGCTTGATTAGATTAGGGATTAGCGGGGATTAGATCTAATTCATGAATCAGACAAAGCCTGAAAAACTGTATGAGAGAAATGTGGGCAGGAGATTTCAGCAGCACATAAGTGACATCCAGGCAGTGGAAGATGATGGGAGAAGGGGCTGTGTCCAACAGCCTCCCTCCTGTATCTGCAGCTATTAAGGATGAGCAAAGCTTTCCTGGCTGCACAGGTGGAGTGCTGCATTATGCTCCAAATGCTTCTTCCTTAGAAAGATCCTGATGTCCTCCCCAGTTTCTGTACCTCTGGAAAGGGCTGAGATGCAGGCATGTGCAGGACTCGACACAGCAGTAACCTCATACCTACAGGGGTACTGCCCCAATACACCAAGTACAGATATGATGACAAAGTGATAGGAGCTTCACAAAGGTAGGCAGGGCATCACTGCCTGTTGCCCAGGCATTGCTTGAAAACACACAGGACTCCAGGTTATTGCCTTTATATTGTTTACATGCTCTTAACAACCCACTGACACACCTGCGTGAGGCAGGGACACTTCCACCACCAGACTTCAAGCTTTAATGGGGGCTCAGCATCCCTCAGGAAGCAGAATGACAACAGAAGAAAAATTGTCAGGGTACTTTGTGGCAAGGGCAGCACAAATTAGAGTGCAAGTTCTCTTGCCATAATTATAATGCCTTTTACAGGCATGATGCACATCCTTGAAATGCTTTGACAGAGATCAGATTTCAGCTATAAAGTCCAGATTACTTTATGGTCCTAATTTTTTTCTATTCAATTAGTTTGATACCAAAAGCTGCAAGGCGTCTGTTTCACTTCACTTTCTTTGAGCAGGAAGAAAGCAACACTTCCATCTTTATTTTCTATAACTGTTGTGGCCATATTCCTCCTGAATTGCAGCTCAGAAGCTGGCTTCAAGCAGGTTGGGGTGGTTTTTTTTGCCAGGCATCACAAAGGAAGTGTCTGCTTTGGACAATGCTTCGAAGGACAACTGCTTGAAGAAAGGAAACGCCATTCAGAGCAGATCCATCCTGGCAGGTGTATACCTGCAATATCATAGGAAGTAAGTTTCTCCCAAATATTTGGCAGTGAAAGCTTGCAATCAAAATGGAGATGAGCTAATTACTGTACAAACAAGGCACACTGTCTTTAGTGTACCTTAACATGTGTCACATCCTTCTGGAAGTGTGCTAGGAAGTGTCTGTCCACATTTGGGGAAACATGAATGGTAAAATTCACATAGGAAGGTAGACAGTATGATGTCCTGAATTCAGGGACCAAATCTGCTGGTCCTGACTTTTTCACCAGGGTAAGGGAACCTTTCATCTCCCCATCCCTGAAAGGGAACAGAGTTGAATAGAGGGTTCCCTTTCCTGAATCAGGAAATCTGTAGAAACAGATTCCTAATCCTTCAATTGAAAGAGCAAAATGCTCCACGAGGCACACTCCCCATTCTCCTGCAGGTTAATATTCATTAACATTTACCCCTGTGCCTCAAACTGGTGGCTTTGCAGTAGGCTCATGATCTGGTTGGTTCTCCTCCAGACCCAACCCTGACGGTGAAAGAATGTAAAGAATGTGGTGAAATGGAAGAAGAGTGATCTCTTACTGTAAGGGATGACTCAGGAGAGTAATTTTTGTCTTTTCCTTTCCATGCCTGACTCCAGCTAGATGGGTATCAGAGTGACAGGAGTTATGTATAGTGCATTTCACAAACGTGCTGTGAGTTTAACAGCATCGAGATGAACAGTACACAATAAACTCAGTACACAATAAACAGTGTCCAGCTGAGAATGGCAGTTCCTACTCCAGTCCACTCAGAGATCTGCTTCAGCCTAAGGACTGGTGCAACAGTGGAACTACAGCTAAAACACTAATACAGGACTGGGAAGAGCAACATTGCACAGTCAGATGTATTTCAAGTCAAGGAGTCATGAGTTTTTCCATCTCCCTTTTGGCCTTCTGAAACAAGAGAGAGACCAGTGCCACTGAAGGAAGAATGTCATCCTTGCCTTCTCCATGGATCCTTGTAGGAGAGCTTGTAGAATAGTGTTAACTAGGCTTGCTCCTGCAGTTCATGTTTTTTACTGCAAGCTGGCAAAGATTTAAACCCATTTTGCAGGCAGATTCAGCAACCTGTTGGAGGAGCCTAACCCTTTCAGGATAACAGGAAGTGGATCCTTCTGAAAATATCCCATATTATTCTACAGATATCCCAACATATTTTGCCAGATACCTGCTTTTTGCTGCAGCCATTACCTGCTTTCTTCCATTTTGGCAAAGAGCAAAGTGCTGGTCTTCAGTTGCTTTACCACCACAATCCCATACTGAAGTCTGGAACTGATGACCTTCTGAGAAGCCTGCCTCTTGGCCAAATCCATAGCAACTGCTTAGTGCAGGAAAAAAAGCAGATGAGGGATAGAGAGGGATAGTTAGGACCCTGACTGTGACAAAAATAAATAAATAGAGCAAGACTTCATGGGTGGTATCAGGGCTACTACAGTACACTGTTACCAAGACCTGACTGCACTCTGGTTCTGAGTCCCAGCTGGAGCATCTCTCTACATTGTAAACTGGGGAAGGTACCATTCCAAAGGATGGGGCACTGGAACAGGTTGTTCGGAGAAGCTGTGGATGCCTCATCCCCGCAAGTGTTCAAGGCCAGGCTGGAAAGGGCTTTGATTAATCTGGTCTAGTGGAAGGTGCTCCATGGCACTATTACTGATACAGGCCAGGATGTCATTGGTCTTCTTGGCCACCTGGGCACACTCTGGCCCATGTTCATCTGCTCCCAACTAACACCCCCAGGTCCTTTTCACTAGAGAAGCTTTCCAGCCACTCTGCCTCCAGACTGCAGCACTGCATAGACTTGTTAGGACCCAAGTGCAGGAACCAGCACTTCATCTTGTTGACCCTCATATGACTGGCTTCAGCCCACGATCCAGCCTGTCTAGATCCCTCTGCAGAGCCTTCCTGCCCTCCAGCAAATCCACACTCCCACCCAACCGGGTGTCATCTTTGAACTGTCTGAGGGTGCACTCAATTGCCTTGTCCAGATTGTTGATGAAACTTGTTGCCTCCTTCTCCACTGAGCTGACTGCCCAGGTGATAGGGCATTATTATATCAGTCAAAAAAAATTCACAGCTAAAGGAAAACCACAACAGTTGGAAGGTAAAGTTGTTTTATTCTAAAAATGCTTACTATAAACAGAGGGAGAAAACTTTCAGAGATATGTTGCTGGCTTACAGTTTAATTGGTGTCCTCTGTTTTGAGCCAGCATAAATCATTATTATGAGGGAAATTGCTGAGGTCAGGCTATTCAGACACTTCCTAAAGGAAAGCAATTCTGCGAGTTGCTATAGGGAATTCTCTGCAGCTTTTCTATGGTTTTGCAGTGTACTTCACACTGACCTGCTGGAATGAAATTAACTTATACCAAAAGTAGTGCTGTCCCTTAGCATGAAGACTGTTCATCGACACAGCTCTCTGGTGGTGCTCAAACTGGGAGAGAGTGTGCTTGTGCCTAGTCTGGGCCCAATGTTCTGAAGGAACAGGACGTATTTTTCCTTCTCTGCCCTTATCCTCATTTTAAAAAATCCAGTTTTGCCTGCTTGCAACAAGTTTGATCCTTCAAACAAGTGAGATCCTTCAAAATGAGGGCAGCCCTAAACGTGCCCACTTACTAATTTGCCTCTCATGCATTTCGCTACCCCATACCAAAAGCAGCCATCAACCATCCCAATGGAGACACACATAACCCTGAAGCCTCTCTCAGTTAATAGCCTTCTACCCTCTAATCTTTCCCTGGATATCTAGGAATCCATGCCATATATAATAACTTTCTCCTTGAGTTACCAGAAAAGCACTGCCTTTAGACAACTGCCTTTGGGTTCAGGGGACAAGGAAAAATTTGGAAAAATTAAATCCTTGTAACTTCAGGTTTGTTTAGGTCTGGATAGAGTCTGTGAGAAAGAAGACCTAAACATGAGGAAAAGGCTAAAGGCCAATTGCACTGGGTTAATGTCCATAAATTGGCAAGTAATTTCTTGGTTTTCTCCTTTGCATGTCCCCAGATCATCAGTGTGATAAAGCGAAGAGACAGAAGAGTGTGAGAAAAGGGCTGATACCCTACAGCACAAGAGCTTTGGGGGATCCTGGAGGGGCAGATAACTTTTCTGAAGCCCACAGTTTTAATACACCTGTTTTTCAGATGTTTAGTAATGTATTGCTTGGTGTTTACTTTATGTGCTCCCTGCCATCTAATTTTAAAAAATCCCACTGAAAATATTTTTCTTTCTGAAAATATTTTCTTTCCTCAGAGAGTGCAATTAATTCTGGGCATAAAACAAGGTAAAAGGTACCCATGAATCATGACAATAGTATTCCATACACAAGAAGATATGCAATATGCTTGACTGGTGGTTAATATAAAGACATATCTGCAGTCCACAAGTGGCTGTTTGAGCCATGCCAGGAGCACAATGCATTTCTGACTTGATGGGCCCAAGATTGTACAGCATTTCTGTGAGACTCCTCATCTGCCTATTCAGGGCTTTTGGCTTTTGTATCCTCTACCTTTTCCCACATCTGCACAATACCCTCTTGTTTTTCCTTTACAAAGTTGCTGCAAGAGTATTTCTGTCCTACTGATGCCTCCCATCTCAGTATCAGTGCAGTCCATTCAATCATGATTCATCCAAATCATATTTAATAGTCCTTATAAAGCTACCCAGGCCATAGGATAAGGAATTGCTTTGCTATCTTTGTGCAGGACGATAGACTGAAATGAAGTAGCATCCTCTGAATAAGCAGAAAAACTCTGCAGAAGACATCAGGATTAGGCTGATTTGCTCTCATGAGGATCTGTGCTGTGTTCTTCGTTTATCTACAAAATGTATCCTGCACATCCAATTAAAGCTTCTTCAAGCTTGGGACCTTGGAACTGATCTTATTTAATACCTTCATTAACAACCTTGGCACAAGAAAATGAAAACATGCTAATGAAACAGGAGCATATCACAAGATTCAAAGGCTGTGTCAGTGCAGGGAAAGATCAGAGTATTGCACAGGTAAGCTAAAACAGACAGACGAAAACTGAAGATCATGGAGTATAAAGTCATGTATTTAGAGATTAACACCAGAATTCCTGCTAAAAACTTAGAAGCCTGTAATTTAGTAGCCAACTATGAGTACCTTCTATTTCTAGCTAAGCACAATCATCCCTTGCTGATGTGATGCAGGGCTGAAAAACCAAAGTTTGATGCCAAGAGGTATGAGTTATTTTCACCAGTAAAAAAATTAATGTGCTAGTACCAAAAGTCTGATTGGTACCTTGCTGGGATATTCTAAGGAACTGTTTTGGGGTTTTTTTGTTGAACAAAGACAAATTCAGGCTCAAGGGGTACTGAGGCTGTTTTGGTGAAGGGAAGGAGGTAGATACAAAGGGACTAGAATTTAGGCTTAGGCTGCACTTGCCCAGGCAGCATGAGTAAATTGTAAGGCAGGATTGCAGGATTTGAGGCAGATGTAGGCAACCAGATATGCTCCTGCCTTGAAATGTGCACAGAATTTGTTCTCATGCTTCAGTGAACAAGCATAGAGCCCTCCAAAATCCCCTGTACTGCTTTCCCCCAGCATACTTCTGCTGTTCATAATTAAAGGCAAACCTGAGAAGAGAGACAGGCCTGCAGGAACAACTCCCTCAAAAGCTGCCTTAGCAAAACGTGGAAAACTAATGTGGATCTTCCTTGCCAAACTGGACTAGACATAGCCATCTCCTTCCAACTAATGAAACATGTCTTTTTGTTCTGATTTCTCAGCTGGGGCTCCTATCCTGGTGTTTTGATATTTTGATCCCATTTTCCCCCATCTGCTTATATATTCTCTCCTCCCTCACCCCACCCATTCCCTCTGCAAGTTACCTATGTGTGTCTGAGGGATGAGATGAACTACAGAAGGGAATGTCTCACATCAGGCTCTTGCACTGCAACATGGGCATTAAGGAGCTCCTTTGCAATGAAGCAGCATCAATAATTCAGCAACACGAGAAGAGTGAAAAGCCCACGGCTGAGTTGGAGCCAGGCAATCATTTGGGAATGTAAAACATGCCAGGACTAAGTATTCCTATGTTGAAAGTTTGGGAATATAACATAGCAAAGAAAGCAGAGCTCTCAGGGATTGTGGACTTCCACACCACCTCCTGCATGTTGACTGACAAGCTATGTACAGAAATACATCTCCCCAGTAATGACTAGAATGACTGATGGAAGGAAAAGGAAAAAACATAGAGTGCCTGCATCGATCCCAGGGCAGTGGAGTCTGCAGTGCACTGGCTTAGCCACACACTCATTTCCTCTGCCCATTCTTCACTGCCACCCACAGGGTCAGCTGCCAGCCAGGGTGGTTTGACCCCCGATAACAAGTGCTTGGCTCTGAGGCTGTAGGAAACACTCATCTGTGGGCTCCAGTCCTTAAACTCCTGCAGGTTTCTTGGAACCACTCTGAGACTATGATGCCACCACAGCTCCTCAGAGCATATTTTTTTATCCAAACTGGTTCAAACTTCAAACAATGCTAAAGTCTACAGGGACAAGATTTTTTAGGCCACCTTCTCAGCTGCATCATGTTCTGCCATTGACACTGATGCAAGGAAAAGGGTGGGAATATAGGTTTTACTTTTCACTCAGGCTAAAGATAAATTGCACAGATCCTAAAATTGTAGGCTACTGCTCAATGTTTCGACTAATGATCTGGAAAAGAGTGTGAACAGAGCAAGTTTACTAGTGACACAATGTTATCTGACAGTCAAAACAGAACTCTGAGACAAGGTAGTGAAAAACCTTCATAGAGACCTAACAAATGCTGGTTGAATGGACAGCATGAAACAGAGGAAATGCCATGTTATCAAGTATAGGCTAGGACAAAATGATTAAAGTATTGATGTGGTCAGCAAAATAAGAACATTTGCACAATGTTCAGTGTCACTTTATAAAGCTGAGAGAATATCAGGAAGAATTCTACTGAGAAAAGTCCTGAAAGCATTAAACCACTGTCTAAATCAATAGTCTCACCTTGCAAGCAGTGTCCAGTACCAAGCCTCCCATCACAGAGATATATGAGAAACATAAAGAGTCCACAGAGGTATAACTGAAGAATTTCAAAAGTAAGGATGAACTAAATGAGATTGTACAAATCCTACAAAGGGCTTACAATGAAAATCTTCAAGGAATTAATTAAATACAAAAGACATGCATTCTAAACAGGCAGCATTTTTCTCTGATTTACACCAGACAAAAATCAAGCCTTATCCTTTTAAAGTGAATCAAAAGGAGCTTGTGCTCTGTGAAACCAAACACTAAGCAACTCTTGATGACAGTCACCCTACTTATCACGCCCTGCAACTGCTGTTCCTTCAAAGAAATTAAATGGCTGTGTGCCAAGAGCAACAATAAAACAATTGCATCAGAAATATGGAATATTCCTTTCCACTTGAAAAAAAGTATGACTTTAAATGAAAATATAAAAGTATGACGCAAAAGGGGAAAATGTAGAAAATTCAGTCCCCGAGCAAATGCCACTTTAAACAGTATGAAATTGAGCACTTCATACAGGCCTGATGATGACTTATGTGCTTTCTGAGTGACCATAACCTGCTCGTAATTAATATGTAATGTTTGTAGAATTAATATGCAATGATGTTTGTATTGATCCATTAGGGGTAATCATCAGCCATTATGAATATTCATCAAATTGTTCTCATATTTGTAGACTTTGGCTTATGTTCTATTTAATTTTATTTAGTTGCTTAAGGATCTGGAAACAGACACTTGCAGAATCTCAGAGAGATGGGAAGAATCATTCCCTGGAAGTGTTTTCCACAGGCTACAGAGAGATGCTGGGGCTACTATGCTCAAAAATCCAGTCACTTGGAATTACATCTACTGGAGAGAAATCCAAGTCTGTCTTTCTGTGGAGCATCCTAAGAGAGTCTTGTAAAACAGATCTGACATTTCCAGAATACACACTTCTCTTTATCTGTAAGAGACACCTTTCAGTATATGCAGGGGACTTATAAGAAAGACGGACAAGGACTTTTTACCAGGGCCAGAGCAACCTGACAATGGTTTTAAACTGAAGGTTTAGATCAGATATAAGGAAGACATTTTTTATGATGAGGGTATTGAAGCATTGGCATGCGTTGTCCAGAGAAGTTGTGGACGCCCCATCCATGGAAATCTTCAAGGCCAAGGATGGGGCTTTAAACAATCAAATCTAGTGGAAGATATCCCTTCCCATGGCATGGAAGTGCTCTCATTCATACTGTAGAAGTGGAGGGGAGGGGGGGGGTTTCCATGAAAAATGTTTTGCAACCTTCTTCTTCAGGGTAAGAATTCCTGAAGAGTTTGACAGAGCAGAACGTTAGTTTCCTACCTAGCTGTGATGACAGTAGTATGGGTACAATAAAGCAAGCTGGTCAATCAGTATTCCTCCAATATCACATCCAGGAAAGTAAGATACCATCCCTCCAGGAAAACATTTGAATTAAATAGCTAACAAAGGTGGTAATCTGTGACAATAGGAAAAAAATCTATGAAATATTTGATATATTTAATATAACATTTTATGTCAAAACTTTCCCCTTAATTATCTTATTATTTTAATGGCCCATGCATAGCTTTTAAGCTCAGGTAATGATGTACAGAAACACTGAATTTAAAGTTACAGAAATAAGGCAAATTTATAGAATTGCCTGTTCTTAAGATGGGGAACAATGCTAATTACATACTATCTAAACATTCAAACACACTCTACTGAAGGTTACACAAACAACAGTAATTTGAGGAACCTCATAAAGAAGCAGAATGAAATAAATACTGGGATTTACTTACAGATGTTCTGTGTGTTCTATCTGGAAGTCCCCACTGTTCAAACACATGGAAATTAGATCTGAAAACTCCTCCCAACATCACTGTTTAACACTGTGAATATCTAGCACCTTCAAACTAAACTCCTCATGTACTCATCCATGGATCAGGACCACATCTGAATCTCCCTATTCAGAAGTGTATCTCCTCCTGCAGAAACGTCTTTATCTGCCAACACAACCCACATCAGCATGTTACCGTGCTCTTTTTGGGGCTATATATTGTTGTAAGCATAGCTCTTCACCTCAACAGAAAGCTCTGCTCTCTCGTTCACAGCAGAACATGAAAACAGGGAAAGGGAGGTTGCGTCTCTCATTTGGTTTCTCCAGAAGGCAGAACCTCCCACTGACAAGCTCAACCCACCAATGCAGGAGGCAGCCCCACACTTAGACACTTCTTTCCCTAGGCTGAAGCTTTTTTCCTTGCTTGTAGCTCCATGGACACTCACCCAGTGTACCTGAAACTTCCTACAACATTAATGCAAGTAATTAAGTGATATAATTTGCATTACCACAGGCCATCATTAAGCAGCTTGCCTATAATGATGGCAGACAAGCACAGCAGTGATATTTCAGTAAAGCAAAGATGCAGTATGTTAACTGTCAAAATTAATTCACTTACTAAAGATGTATGAATAGTGCCCTGTTCTTGGCTTGAAAAAGGGCATTTCAGCCTAAAATATGTATATATATGCATATGCTATGTCCTTCTTCCACTGAAGAATTATTTTATTCTACATATAAATCACTATTAACAGTGTACCAGATATATAAACATAGGTAGCGAGACATTTAACATACGTTTTTCATAGTCCTCAGACTTCTGATCTTTGTACATGAAAGACAGTGCTGAGTCCTAATTAAACTCATAACCAAAAGCCCTGTTATTAAAATTGTATGGAAAAAATCAATACATACACATCCTATTGCCACATTGAGCTGATGGAAGAGCATGAACTCTTCAAAACCAAAATATCTCACCTTTGAACAAATTTCTGAGGGCTACTACACAATAAATTTCAGTCTGTAAAATGCAGATGAGAAAGGACAGTCATATTACATCTTCCCACAGGTATCTCTACTTGACCACTTCATTGCCTTCTTTCCATCTCCATCTTTTTTGTCCTCTCCCTTTCCTTACTTTATTCTTATGGCTGCTCTACACTGGGAATAGTCTGATAATCATAGTTTGTTGTTATTTCCCCTACATACATGCATGCACTGTATTTCAGAATAAAAATGGTTTTCTTTATAGAATGGAGTTTCCATGTAAGGAATTACCCCAGTTTACTTCTAGTTTACAGGATTAACAATTCCTTTACCAGTCAGTTTACCTGTATAGATGAACACTTGACCTTCAGATATCCACCAGTCTTAACATTATATGACACAGAACAAAAAAGTACATTTAAATTATACAAAGAAACTACACTTGTACTTTCAGATCAAATGCTTGTCTATTTTTCAAACTAATTGATACAGTTAATTGATACAGTAAGAGATATTACCTCTCTGCACCAGCTTTGCCTGCTGGCATCCCTAGCCCATCAGAAAACTAACAAGAGTGGACTGCAGTGAGCTGCCTGCAGTGAGCTGCCTGCAGTGAGCTGCCTGCAGGACCCAAGGCTTTCTCAAATCATGCTCCAACTACTCCGATGCCCCCTCTCCTGTCCCCGCTGTGTCACTTGGTTGACTGATATCCCTTCTCCCATTTGAATAACATGCTTATACGGCAGTTGCAGGGGAAAGAGAAGAGAGAGAGAGAAAAACCAAGAAGTGCAGAGGTCAAACGCAGGCAGAGCTCTCCCTGAATTTGCTAAATCTTTTCTAAACCTGAAGCCTTTCAAGGTACCAGCGCATCTTTATGTATTTTGGGCTTATTCCCTACTGCCCTTTTCCCTTCCAATACTTCTCATTCCCTAAAAGGCACACTAAATGTGTGCAGCATTTGTGCTCTCTGACCTCTCCATATAATTTTTGCCTTGTACATCCACCCTCACTACTTGCTTTCTCATTTGTCATGATCATTGGCAAAACAGCAGAACCAAAAATCTATATGAATCTATTGCAATACAGACATTTTCTGAAACCAGCAATCTCATAGCACTACAATAAACTGTTAGTGGATAAGCAATTTTAATGGTCCACTCCCATAAATTGGGTGATTTTTCTTAGATAAAAGCAAGACATATAATTAGAAAAGGACACTAGTTACTTGTAATGAAAGAATAATCAAATCACCATTAAAAGAACATTAGCTACATTTGTCTTAATTCTAGGGGCCCTCCTGTTGCCTCCGATAGAAGGATAAAATTTACTTGACAATCAGAGTGACTTTTTCCAGTCGTGTTTGTTCATGCAAAAGGGGACCTTTTATCAACCTTCAGCAGAGCAAGTTGCATGTAACTGAACAAAAGCCATTAAAAGGCTATTTGCTTCATTTCCATTAAAAAAGGGCACACCTCAACTTTGAGGGATACCATGGAGTCCAGCTGGCTCCTGTCCTCCCACTCCTAAGTCACACTTTTAAGACAGAGCCAGTGAAAATAAAAGAGAAGCCCAAGGGAAATCTGCAAAAGCTTTATGTCCAGCTAGACCAGTGCAGGCTATTCCTGGAGAGAAATCCCATATGGGACTCTACCACACGTGTCTCTTGGCAGCTGCAGCACAGTGAGGTCCCAGGGCTTTGGATATACGTCACAAGAGATTCACCGGATCTGCTTAGGACCTAAACAGACAAACCGGCATTTTAATATCAAGAGCACAAAAAAGGGAATGGTTCTGTTTAGCCAGCATCCTCCCTCCCTACCCACAGGCCATCAGGAGGAAAGGAAAGCTCTCTGAGGTAGGGAGATGGCTCACCCAAGTAACACAGGCTTGACTCTGTTCCCCAGAGCCTATTCCAGTCTCCAGCACCACATGCCACAGAAGGAAAGGATACAGAGAAACCCTGTCATGTTCAAAAGTTTATATATACTGCACCTCCAAAAAGAGGAGTGGAATGTAAAATCAATTACTGAAATGGTAGGAGGGAAGAAAGAGTGTCAGACAAAGGCTGAGACACTCTTATCAACCAAGATCAGCAGCTGCCTCAGCACATCAGACTACAGCAGCATTTACCTTGCAGCAGATATCAATATTAATCAATACCATCCTTTACAAGCAACGACCAAACTACTCCCAGTATGGACACAGACTTATCCTGAAGCCACTTAAACCAGACAAATGGCACTCAGCAGCAAAAGTAAGGTTCAGTACCACCCTCCCACACTTCACCTTCCTAACCCAAGTATTCCTCCTTGATCCCTCTTCTCTCAGCAGAAGAAAACTATTTGCATGAAACAGCACCCACGATTAGCTACACATTCATGAGCATCTTCAGAGACTTGTCCTCTGGTGCAATTAGTTTATACCAGTAATGAGCAAGTCATGCAAGTATTTTCAAAAATTTAAGAAGTCCTGTGGCCTCCTCACAGCAGAGCACAGACACAATATGAAATCAGGATAATGTTTAAAGAGCTTGATCCCACTGACTCACATTTATTTGTCACTTAACTAGATTCTGATGATGCTTTAGGCTCTTACATGGGTGACTTCCTATTTTTAAAGTAAGAGCATTTGTGCCACCCTCTAGCACCTTTAAGATATGAGCAAAAAATACAAGGGTAACAAGACACCTTATCCTTTCATTCCTAAGTCCCCCAACCAAGTGCAAGAAAAACAAAGTTAAGTAAATTTAAGTTTTATCTAGAAGAGTCATGACCACTGGTTTAGTTCCTCTCCAAAGGCTAAAATACAGATCAGTCTATATGAACACACCTAGAATGTTTTTCATGTTTTGGCTAGAATGGTTTAGCTGTTTCTCACAGAGAAAATCAAAGGGAATTCCGGTTTTGTCCAGGATGACACACTTTATTACAATTTGATTATCAAAGAATTCCAACACCTGCAACCATCAGAGTGGTGCCTTTAAACTCTTCAAGAAATTGGCCAGATGGAAGTTAAGTCTTATGCTGGTTTCATGGAAAACTAACCAAACATGGAAAACACAAAGAGAAAACTCGATTTTAATAACCTCAGCTGACATCTTAAAATTTGCCTGCAGAATTTCCTTAAGACTCCAGCACTCATATAAGGCTGCGAAATGTCTAGGCCTCCAAAGCAAGTCTTCTCTGCCCAGAAGTTTTAGTAAAAGTTGGAACAACAAAAGAAGGGCAGAGGGTATAATACCAAAAGAATGACAGCAGGAGAACAAGTGTACAGACAGGAGCTGAGCAGAATGCAGGAATCAGAAGGGGGTGAGATGAGATAGCAGTGTAAATTAGGGGGCTGATAATAAGGAAAAAATTACAGGAAGAGTATGGGAGCAAAAGAGGAAAGTCCTTAACCACTAAAACACAGAGCCTTAATAAACACAAAATACGTTTTCTTGCCATTAAGTGAACAGATAAAGAGACTAGTTGTAAGGAATCTACATCCCACTGAAGACAGGACACAAAATGAGTAAGTTTTTGAACTGCTACCCGTGACAGGACTATTTTGGATAGTTCAGGAGCATGCTGCATATCTAAAGAGCACACTCATGCTATTGTTCAGTGTAGTCTGGGTGAATCCCATGACAGAAGTCTGCTTTTAGGGGTTCTTTGTTTGTGTGTTTACTTTCATTCACAGTGCTATATGTTTGCTTTGTGAGATGCCACTTTGATGTGCCGTGTACCTGTTGTACAGACAGTAGGAAGGAAGCTCCTGCCTGTACCATCTCAATCCCATTTGATGTAGAGATGGAAAGCATCTGATGAAGGGGGCTGGTTCTACTGGGAAAAAGCAATAAGAGTCTTATAGCAAATAACAGAGGCTCTAGAAAACTGTCTTCTAACTCTTGTAAAGATCACATGTAAGTCTGAGGAATCTGCATTATATGTATTCCTCACTTTTCTCCCACACCCCAATTGAGTAATTTGTGGTGTGAGCTGCTAAGATGCTGAATGTGAGCAGGTGCATCTGAAGTCAGTGGGAGGTGGACTTTCTGTACATGCAAAATAGCATAAAGCTTTTACCACCCTGGAAATGCAAGTCTTTGATACGGTATTTACCACTTGGGACATTAAGGTCTTAAATTTCTTCATATAGGTAACCAGAAGTGTTGATATTTTTAATTTCCTGCAAACAAGACAAAAAAAATGCCAGCCATTTCATAGTGGTGACAAGGGTAAAGTCATTAATGGTAAGATTACAGCAGTCCTGAAATGCTCTACGGGAAATTAAGGGGTTTTTTTATTCAATAAAGGATAATGTTATGCAGTAAACTGTACATTGAAGTATGCATGGATTAAGCATGTACAAGAATATGGAATCATCAATAAAAGAAACACAGAATTGTAAAGCTTCTGGAGCTTACTCTCCTGCTATCCCAGGCAACTACATCACATAAACACTTTTGCAAACTCATCAGGCTCAGATTTCTAAGTGGAAGGGCTTCCTGCCCTCAGCACAGGGAAACTGTCTCATGGCCTCACTGCTCTGAAAATTCCAAATCTTCTAATTCACACTCTAAATTCATTTATGCCCATTTTACACACGTGTCTTCCATTTAAACAACAATTCTACATCCATGCCATTTATTCTTCTTTTGAGACATCGAATCTCCTCTTAGCATTCATTTTTCTAATCTAAACACAACAAACTCTTCAAGTCCCCTCTCAGAAAAGCTCCCTAAAGGACAATATTCCTACTCAGCAATAGAGTTCTTCTGGGAAAATAAGCATATGGCTATGTGATTAAAATTGGTATTGCTGAGCAGTCTTATGGCATGTAAGCCCACAAGACCCAAGCCTCAAAAGCAAGGAGCACAGAGAGGATTTGAAGGCAGACACACAACTGCTCTGCACACATACATCAGATTCTGCATCACGCGTGGAGTTCAGTCTGCACCCATCACACTGCTCTGTGCACACAAACTGCCCTGCCCAGCACTTCCCAACTCTTAACTTGGCTCTGTATTTCTTAATGCAGCCTCTCAGTAGGTGGGAGAGAGACAGAACTAAATGGTATGAGAGTAGTTCTTATTATCTTCCCCTTTTCTGAGATGAATCAGTAAAGGAAGTAGCCTCAATCAGGTCAGCTGTCCTTCCTCAAAAAACATACTCACTTTTGCCTTATAGGTGGAATGGTTAGTTGATGGAGACATGGTGTTAATAAAAAAGGCTTTGTTACACAATTGGTGAATTTTGGTCTTCACTTCATGTAAATGAGGATAATTATTAGAGACTAATGAAAATGAGAACATATCTTACAAACAAGGAAGAATAAATGGGCATCCTAAAACTGTAGTAAATTACCAAAAGGTAACTTCTGAGGGAGATTCAGAGCAGTTTCTGAGTTTCAATAAATTTGAAGAGGTTGTTATCGAGAGGTCTGTATTTTTAATAAAGCAATGTTTCCTAAACTCAAATGACAAAGAAAAGTGTCTTGTTCACAGCATAGCTAAAATTTCCTCATGCATAGTCCCAGTCCTAGTCCAAACACAGACCAAGAGCTTTATGAGTTGAGACAGTAACATCCTGAGGTTGATTCAGAGAATTCATCATCCCATCTGGATGCTGAAGTTCCTCAGTGTGACTATATTTGGTGATGCTGAAAGCAAAGGTGAGAAATCTCATCACTTCAGGCACAGACCTGATCCTGCGCAGACACTGGAGAACCTGACCTCGCGTGAGCCCTCATACACCAAATGCATTTGACCTGATTTTGTCAGGGAAGACCAATAACACAAACCCACCGTGTCTACCACATCCTGAGGCTCAGGCAGCATGAATGTACACAAGTCATGCATCCACTCGGTTTTGGACCTACATATGGCCATAGGTGCCTCACCTTTATCCACCCACGGGTGGCTAACACGCTACCATTGTATGTCATAGCATGACATACATCTCTCTAGAGAATTAAGGCGAGATCAAGAGGATGAAGACAAGCAAATATACTGATAGTTGCTTATGGGAAATGCTGCCTTCACCCGCGCGGGGCTCCGGGAACACGTACGGGAATACGAATGCATGTACTAGACCGCGCCGCGGCGGCAGCACCCGGACTTGGTCCGGCCCGCTCCCGAGGCCCGCACGCCGCTGCCGGCCTGCCCCGCCCGAGCCGCGGCGGGGCCAGCCGGGCAGGGCAGGGCTGGGCAGGGCCGGGCTCGCCGCCCGCTCCTCCGGGAGCTCCCGCCCGCCGGCGCTGCGCAGAG